>OY720457.1:17680000-18125000 GCA_963082715.1 Harpalus rubripes
GAATTTCAAAAAGCTGAACGAAATAGGTTGTATTGTATATGAATATGAAATCTTTTATGAAAAGAAAATAACAGATATGTAAACGAATAAGGCGTACAAATAAGTGAACATCAAAGCTGCATGAACGTAGCATAATTCGTAGATAAATAAAATTATACTAAATACACCTCTTTCTAAAGGGCAATGGCATCCTATGGTAAAAACCGTACATTATAGAGTCTGTATATATATATATATATATATATATATATATATATATATATATATATATATATATATATATATATATATATATATATATATTACGATCTAATGTTTGGAAAAAATTGTGTAGCGCAATTAGTAAGTTAAGTCAGGTAAGATATATCTTAGTAAGGACCATAAAATATATGTTTCTCCCAAGTATGTAATCCAATCGCATACCATTATCTTAATCAGCCTGCCCGTCATTATCTTAATGAGTTATGTAATTAGTCTGCGAGCTTAATCTAGGAACAGGTACGCTAATACTACTGCGAGCGCCAGTCTGTTATTCAGTACACATACTAATAATTTGAAATTTGTGGAAATATTTACAAAATATTTGGATACAGAACTGTATTACAATAATTCTATGTATGAAGCCACTGAACTACACTTTATCGCGAATGTAGAATTTGAAACGTATAAATGATAAAAAGGAACTTCAGTGCCAACCGAGTTGCATACGAGTATTACAGGTACTGACGAGCAAAAAATTGAGGTCAATTTGAAATACATCATAATTTCAAATTGGCCTCAACTCATCAGTATATAATAATGAAAAGTTAAGTGTATAAAACATACAATTATTTAAATTTATAAACTTGGCATTTCATTGTTATATGATGACGAGCAATAACTTCAGATCAATTTGAAATTATGATATATTTCTTTTTGCTCGTTCGTCAGTATATTTTATTTGAAATCGAAAAGATGTAAAAATGAAATTATGTATACATATCTGCCTACACTCAATGTTGCTAATCTCGGATATTGAAGTTATCGTCAAGAACATTATGTGTTTTATCTCATCTTCATTGAAATTATTTAGTTCTTTCATCCTGTACATATTTTGTGTACAATGTACAAATTCACTATTGTACATCGTACACTTACCCAGACCGTTATTGTAACTTGTATTAAAAATATAGTTTGGGTAATCGAGCCTTAAACGAGTTACACAAAGTTGGAGTCAAGGTTGGAGTACAAATGGACATTGTAATTTGTAATAAGTGTTTTTCATACTATTTACCTTCCGTCACCTTTAGGTAAGGAAGGTATTGTCTTTGGTCAAAAAATTCGATGATGAGTTTTTAATCAATAAGCACGTTTTAGGGTCCCTAGAATACGAATTTACTATTTTTACGATGATGTCTGTATGTGTGTGTGTGTGTGTGTGTGTGTGTAACAAAATTTTCGTCTGCGATAACTCTAATACTATACAGTTACAAAAATTATAATTTTTTCGTATACTTCTTCGTTACATCCATATGAAGAGCTGATTAGATTTTAGTTACAATTGGTCAACCGGAAGTACCATCATTTGAAGATTTTAACAGTTTTTCTTGAAAAAACTATGTTAAATATAATTTTTTCACATTTGATGTTATTATAAATATTAAAGAATATTTTATTCTATATACGATTTGACTGCATTTTATACTTAATATTAAATGGATATAGAGTTAAAAAATTATAAAGAAATTAAATTTCATAAAGTAGCCATAGCTATGGAAACAGCTACTATATTAAGAAAATTCTGATTGAAAGATGTCAGTGTCAAGTGAAATTGACATAGTGTGTTTATCTTATAATTTTACTGGAAATATAGGATCTTTTGCTTTCTGTATGGATTTTGTATAAAATACATACAACTGCTTTAAGGTAATGTACAAGAAATAATAATAATAATAAATCTTTTATTTCTGCAGATACATTACACTGTATATAGAAAACGTTACAAAATAATAATTTTCTGTATGAAATTTGTATAAAATACATGCAACTGCCGGAAGGTAATGTACAAGAAATAGAATATGTAATTTAGCAAGGAACTTTCCGTATGAAATTTGTACAAAATACATAGAACTGACGGAAGGTAATGTGCTGGTCACATCAGATTTTTTTCTTATTTCTTTGTTTTATCTTATATGTACAATAATCAGCAGGCCCTGATATGGCCACCGGGCAAATGCCCGTGGGCCGAACCTTAAAATCGGGCCGGCCTTTCTGCAATTTTTCAATAAATAAATAATCCAAAGAAAAAATATATTTTCTAATCTTACCCAAAACGGCTATTTTGTTGGTTATATTCTGGGTGTCTACTTTTTTGTGGATCATAGAAAATATAATGTTAACATTTTCATAGTGCTGTACATTCTGCTGTATTAATACATTTTATTTTGCGTTTATCTCATGACAAGAACGTACGAGTATTATATCAATAAATTTAGGCTCAATTCATCCAGTTTTTAATTCTGAACATTTTTTGTATTTACACTTTATAATTCTAAAATTAATAGGGCAGAATTTTCAGCCAAAATTTTACCTTTGTATTTCCTATGGTCCATAAAAAAGTAGACACCTGGTATATATTTGCAAAAACCATTAAAAACACTAAATTCCAGAAGTTTTTTGTATTTTTTCTGAAAAAACGTAGGTACAGTTTGATTTCTATAAAATCAATGCAATGCAACTATCCGAGTTTAGTGAAATTGTGTTCTGTGTGTTGGGTTACGGTTACTTTAAAGTATTTTTTTTAATTTGCAAGCGAAAACGTCTCATTTTTCACACATACAGCCTAATAATAATTTTTCCGAAAAATGCCCGAATTTCGCCAAATTGAGTTTAGTGCAATAGGTTCAAGTATTTTTTAAAAATTTGCAAGCGAAGAAGTCATAATTTTCAGAAGAGCCTTTAGAAGAGGTAAACTCCCGACTTTATTTTTGCAAAAAAATAAAATAATATAAATACCTGCTTCCGCGCTCTAATTTTCTGTTTCTTTGTTATATGTTTACTAAAAAAAGACATTGCAACAAAAAATTGAAATTACAAAGATGGTAGGTATTCTAGAATCCAGCTTCAAAAACAATAATAATTTAAAATTATTCTTTTCCAAATTGGGATTAATTTTGATTCGGGCCGGTCTGCTACTATTTGCCCGGGCCGGCGTTAGACCTCGTATCCGGCCCTGATAATCATCATAAGGTTGGCAACATGGCAACACCGCATTTGCCTGAAATCATCGTATAATGTATTATTTTTGTGCCGATTTCTGAAATTTAAATAATTTTATCAAATAAAGTATTTCAAGGAATCTAATTCATAAATTTTGAAATAATTTATGAACCATGTGTATATATGACTTTTTGGGGCTATTACTCAAAAATGGACAGAGATATCAAGTTGGGATTGGGAACATACTACGATCAAAATTACAAAAGTTTGCCAAATTCCAATATTTTGGAATAAATAATAAATTTTTAGAAGAAAAATATTAAAAATATCGTATCAGCAAAAAATACGACGGGCGTATTGCAATAAAAACTAAAATAGTGAAACGAACAGATCTATTATGAATTATCTGAGATAGGTATGTTATACCAACCCATACTTTATGGACCTGAATAGTAGAGTAAAATCGGTGAATGTGGAATAGTCATCTAATGTGGAATAGGCGCTTTTTGAAAAAATGGTACACGACATCTGTGATCTAATGACACAAAGGCACGTGTGTAGGGGAGTTATTACCTACATAGAGACACCAACTTAACTACATTGTGCATAAGATCAAAAATCTTGAAAAATAGTATGAGTGCTTGTTGAGCTTTTTAAGCAAGTGTAAAGATATGTAGTTTTATTACTGATTGTGTAGGAGAAAATACGATTTTTTGCAACTGCAGTACGTATAGGGGTTTGGGGATGTAGGTTAGATTTAAAAAATATTTTTGAAACTAATTCCTAAATGAAATTCGATGGCGGGAATTTAATGTCAACAAATACGCTAATGTGGAATACCGAGGGGTATGCCAATGTGGAATATTCCAAATGAGCGAAAATGTTATAATATGAGTAGATAACTGTTCTTGGTTTAGGAAAATGTACCAAAAAAGCATACCTAGCAAGAAGCAAATAGGTAGAAGGCAGTGCGGAATAATATAGTTTATTTTGTTACATTCTAATAGCATACACATATTTTTTATATTTGTGATAAGAAGGAATAAATTATTTAAAGAACATATTTGCATTGTTTTCCGAATTTTCTTATACTTTCAAAGTAAGTATGGTTATGTGGTATATATTCCACGTTAATGCACTATGGTATTCCACATTACCGTCCCTTTTTCAACAGGTGTAAAAATTTCAATTTTGAAGAAAATTGCTCTTATGAATGAATTATTCTAGATAATCAAGCTGAAAGTGTTAGTATTTTGTAAAGTACATTTTAAATGACCTATATATAATATTTGATGATTAACCGCCATCTTCTCGCATGTTTTTTCAATGAAATAAAAATGGTATTCCACATTCACCGACTTTACTCTAGTAGTAGATTATATCTTGACTTTCAGTTTAGACTGTACGTAATTAAAAAGTAATTAAAACCTCATTAACTGGCGCCAGCCTTGAGAGCTAATGTGATGAAAATTTTACTGCGCCATGGGTACTTGGAAATTCAGGTCATAAAATTGATAAAAATTTAAGATCAATAAATTTGTGTTTAAAAATAGACAATTTTAGTTTAATATTGGGAGATAAGATTCAGATAAAGTGGCTTTAAAATTTTCCATTATCTTTTATGTAATTGTCCCTACTTAATATTGATAATGATAATTACATTTGAGATATAAATACCGTTGAATACAAATGGATTTATAATTTCCATTTTCTGCTAAACGGTACTTAGAAATAATTTTACAATGTGTTTATTTTCGTATCTATAATTGTTTTTACCTTCCGTCACCTTTAGGTAAGGAAGGTATTGTCTTTGGTCAAAAAATTCTGTGATGAGTTTTTAATGAATAAGCACGTTTTAGGGTCCCTACAATACGATTTTACTATTTTTACGATGATGTCTGTATGTGTGTGTGTGCGTGTGTGTGTATGTATGTGTGTCCGTGTGTCCGTGTGTCCGTGTGTGTGTGTGTGTGTGTGTGTGTGTGTGTGTGTGTGTGTGTGTGTGTGTGTGTGTGTGTGTGTGTGTGTGTGTGTGTGTGTGTGTGTGTGTGTGTGTGTATGTATGTGTGTGTGTGTGTGTATGTGTGTGTGTGTGTGTGTGTGTGTGTGTGTGTGTGTGTGTGTATGTAACAAAATTTTCGTCTACGATAATTTCCATACTACAATTCTAAAAATTATAATTCTTTCGTATTTCTCTTCGTTACATCCATGTGAAGAGCTGATTAGATTTTGGTTAGAATTGGAAAACCGGAAGTACCTTCATTTGAAGATTTTAACAGTTTTTCTTGAAAAAACTATGTTAAATATCATTTTTTCACGTTTAATGTTATTATAAATATTAAAGAATATTTTATTCTCTATACGATTTGACTACATTTTATACTTAATATTAAATGGATATAGAGTTAAAAAATTATAAAGAAATTAAATTTCATAAAGTAGCCATAGCTATGGAAACAGCTACTATATTAAGAAAATTTTGATTGAAAGATGTCAGTGTCATGTGAAGACATAGTGTGTTTGTCGTATAATTTTATTGGAAATATAGGATCTTTTGCTATAAATTTTCTGTATGGAATTTGCATAAAATACATGCAACTGTCGGAAGGTAAAGTACAAGAAATATAATCTTTAGCAAGAAACTTTCTGTATGAAATTTGTACAAAATACATAGAACTGACGGAAGGTAATGTGCTGGCCACATCAGATTTTTTAATGTAAAAGTTTGTTCACAACATTCTGTGTAAAATGAAATACATATTTTAAAAAATGAAAAAATAATTTACCTTTGTATGTTATATTAGAAGTAACAATTCCAAATATTTGTCTTGAAACTACACACCGGCAAAACAGCTGTGTATTAAAAAAAGTTTGAACCCTCTGTCCTCTCTCTTTCATATTTGTGTTGTTAGTTCTACATGTATAAAGATATGTTTACATTCGATACATCTATATTAGATTTATTTATTTAGCGTATAGCATACATTCATCATAAAATTTAAATATAACTATCAACAATTATAAATAAAATAAGTTGTTTGGCGAGGTCGCAGCTGAAATTGGCGCTCGTTACAATGGGGTCGGTACTACATTTGAAGAGTTGGTTGAGATGATAGAAGGCGGCTTTGAATATGGTATAGTCAGAGCTGGGCAGAGTACCGGAAATTAGTACTTGCAGCACAAGTACCAAGTATCTTAATGTTTTTAAATGTACTTGAAGTACAAGTACTCTTTTAGTTTTTTTTTTTTTTTTGATATATTTAATTACCACTTTAATATATTATTTCCTTTACAGAAAACTGTCTCTAAGAACAATGCTGATAAAAGGTGGGTAAATGCAGATATTAGAAAGTCAAGTAATAATCTTAAATCATTATTTCAATTAAAGTCAACTTATCCAGCATTTATTCTGTTTTATAGAAAAGCAAAACACGAATATTCTCTTTTGGTAGCTAAAACCAAGAAGACTTATTACCAACGTAAAATAACTACTTCTGATAACATGATGAAAAGTGCCTGGAACATTATAAATTCTGGAATTAATAAAGTTTCGGACTAGCAGTCAATATTACAATTTTATTCACGCCGACGTTTCGACTATACAATAGTCTTCTTCAGGGCTCTACAATATATATACAGAGTGAAATAGTACAGGAGAACACAAATAAATTACAAAATTCTAGATTACATAAAACTATAACATGAAACTTACAGAATGGTCCAGTTGAAGGAATATGTATACATGTGGATAAGCGTAGATACATAAAAGACGGATATTTATTTATTTATATTTTTAAATATATATATATATATATATATATATATATATATATATATATATATATATATATATATATATATATATATATATATATATATATATATATATATATATTGTAGAGCCCTGAAGAAGACTATTGTATAGTCGAAACGTCGGCGAGAATAAAATTGTAATATTGACTGCTAGTCCGAAACTTTATTAATTCCATACCTATCACAGTCGAACATCTTTTTTTGGATTATAAATTCTAATTACAAGAGCAAGGTAAATTGTAATTTCAAATTATCACATAATTCAGATACAACCGATGATCCTCATGTCCTTGCGAATCTATTTAACAATTTTTTCAGAGACGCCCCTATTAATATTCTGAACAGTATATATACCTAAAGTCAATGCAAATGTTAATGGCCACAGAAATACTGAAATTAGAACAAATAATCTCTTCCTTTACCCTGTTTGTGATACGGAATTGCTAAATATTATTAGGGCTAAAATTAAAAATAAAAGGTCAGCGAGCCCGGATGATATCCCGAGTTTTATTATAAAAACGGTGGCGCATCTTATATTGTAACACCACTGACTTATATTATTAATTTATCGTTTGAACATGGAACTTTTCCAGAAAAGTTAAAATCATATAAAGTAATTCGCGTGCATAAAAAAGGTGATAAAACATCAATGAATAACTATAGACCCGTTGTTTTAACTTCTGGCATCTCCAAAATTATTGAATATTGCTATTTGAGTCGATTTTTCTCAGAATTTTTGTTATGCAACGTTATGATTTATTTACATGATCATAAAGGGAAGAAAAATCACTATCGGATTTCACTACTAAAAATCTATGTTGTCATTTAAATTTTTTGTGATGACGTCGTAACTGAAGAACAAATGAAAGTCGAAAGATGAATCGTACATATTAATGTGTATTTTTAAAAATTAAAATCGAGGTGTTTCAGCGTGTTTATAAAAACCGGCTGAGTTCGTCTTTTTTTTTGATATTCCACACTTTAATCGCACACTGTATTTAAGTTTCACATTTTTACTTTGGCTAATATGTACATGTATGAACTATATCTCTATATTCATGTTAATAGAAAATCTTTTTCCCTAAATCTCGACAAGCATAATTACGATACTAGAGCTACAAGTCACTTCAGAATACCTAACACTAGAATAAATATCGTCAAAAATGCTCCCGATAGAGTTGATTTACAAATATATAATTAAATCCCCGCTTCAATTAAAGCAGAAAAATCTTTTAAAACTTTTAAAGAAAGTCTAAAATGTTATTTAATTAGTAGAAATTTCTAGAGTGAGAAGAATTTATAGATATGTAAACTTTGTTAATATTTGTTTTGTAATTGACGTTTACTATACACAATGTATCCTGTGTCAACAGTAATAAAATTATTATTATTATTATTAGTTTCTAAAGTACTTGAAAGTACCAAGTACTTGAAAAAGTACTTGTAAATTTGGGTGCAAGTACTTTTTCAGATAATTAATATTTTTCTGATTATAGGGACCTTAAAAGGTAATTATTGACAAAAATTTCAATATGCGATATTTATTGGGTTATTAAAAACAAGAGTTCCTCGCTGGGACTGCCGCATCACCTAGCGATAGCATGACGTAAAATCGACGTCATATGATCGCGAAGCGATACGAGAAGCTGCACCGAGATTTTAGAATGACGTCATTTTTATATATAGATAGATAGAGCAAAATCCCAGCACTGTAGTTAGGTAATTAAACATTATATATGCAGTATGCAGATATTTATAACAAAAAATTTGCAAATATATCTTTAGTTTCATATTATCGCTGAAAATATATTTTTTAATGAAATTCACATAATTATGTGCTACAGGAATAACACCACACCAGTGCAAAAGAAACACTAACAGGCAAACAATTATCATAACATTGTTAACTTTTAAATCATTCATCGCACTTTAAGTGCATTTAAAGAAATTCAAGTACATTTAAAATACTTCAAGTATACTTTTCATTGTACTTCAAGTATTTGTCCAAGTATTAAGTACCAAGTACATGTGAATAGACTTATTTTGTCAAGTACAAAGTTCTATAAATGGAAAGTACTTCAAGTACACCAGTTCAACAAAAGGAGTTTAGTCTTGGTGTCACGTCAGATTCCCCATTTCAATTGTTAATCATAGATGTAAATAAATAGCACAAACTTTTATAATTTGTACCTGAGCAGCACAAACCTAGCACTAACTATTGACGTTACTATTACCCGAATATTGTTTTAAACAAAAGGAGTTTACTCTTGGTGTCATGTCAGATTCCCCATTTCAATTGTTAATAGTAGATGTAAATAAACAGCACAAACTTTCATAATTTGAATCTGAGCAGCACAAATCTAGCACTAACTGTGTATTGTCTTTTTATCCAAATATTGTTATAAACAAAGTGGGTTTACTCTTAGTGTCACGCCAGATTCCCCATTTCAATTGTTAATAATTGGAGCAAATAGACAGCACAAACTTTAAGATTCTAGCACAAACCAGCACAAACCTAGCACTAACTTCTCGTGAAGTTTTGAATTGATATTATGTATGGGGCCATCTGACGTGACGTACATCGCAGTAGCTACCACTGTGTTTGAGCCATTTAATGAATGTAATGACCAGGAGATCTCGAGGATTGTCTGGTCGCCGATTTGTGCTAGTTCTTTTAGCGTTACCCAGGGTGTACCACGAGGAGGCGAATTAGCTTGGCATGTGAGAATTTGTGTGAGATACATGTTAAATACACAAATCGTGAAACGTCACCTCATACAAATGCTCATACATTTTTTTAAACTGTAGAGTAAAATTACGTGAGAATGAAACACTGAAGTCACGACAGCTGCGGTATGAACTTCGCGCAACTGTCGTGACGTCAATGTCTCATTCTTAAAGTAATTTTTCTCTACAATTGGCGACTAAAACTACCGATGGCGGCGCTAGTGTTGTAGCATACACGTGCTCTGAAAATGGTATTGTGCTATAAGATCGCATACAGAAATATTGTATAACCAACATTCGTTTTGAATTATGTGTATAGTACCAAATTCATTAAACTTTTTATAAATAGTGTTAGTAATAATTTTGTGTAAATTATAATGACATTCGAAGAAAGTTATTTTACTTTTATAGAAGAGGAAGAATTGTTGAATCGTGGGTTGTTATTTTTATGTGGCGTTAATGAACATAGTGCTACAGACTAAAAAAAATGAGCTGTGTTTAAACAAGTGCTCTAACGTCACATCCTCATGAGATTAGAAGAACTTTAAATTTACAATTTATTATTTACAAAATGCTCTTGTATAGCTGGCCTTGATAGTGCCCAGTGCAAACACATTACAGCTGTCTTAATATTTTGTACAAGATAGTAAAATAGTACTATATATTATTCATGGATGTTAAATAAATATGTATTTACTTTACTTAGTTAAGAAAATTAAAATGAAACTAATGTCAAATATCTTTCAAATTGTTTTAATTGCAAGTGTAAGAAATATATTGAATGCTACACATAAAGTGAAAAGTGTATTATCTTATTCATGAATTGGTCAGGAAATAATACATATACTTTTCATTTTTGTTATCATCTTATGATTCGTCACTTGTTTTCCAGTTCGTATTTTCCTAATCCAGCCCTCTCTTTTTTCTATAGACTCCATTTTACCAAATTTATTTTGGATGTCACTCTTCTTCTCACCAAATTTTGGGGCAGATCATTTCTTCTAACGACAGCCATAAACGCAGCAATTGACGTTGTTAATAATTTTTCGTTCTTTGCTCATATTGCAAAGTAATTTATATGTACTTTAAAACAAAAAGACAAACAAGAAACCGGCAAGGAATCCAATGCACTATATATATTTACTGTAAAGTTGAATAACAGATTACCATTTTCAAGAGTTACAAATATCGCCCGCTTGAGGGATTCACGTTAATTTTAGTTGCCAATATCCTCAGACATCTTGAGTAAGCAAAAAATAGCATAAACTTTGACTTTGTTTTAATTAAATGATTCAAAATTAAAGTAATACAGGTTTTGTTTTGTTAACTTTCTAATGAAGTATGTGACCATAATGGAATTTAAATATATAGGTCATTAAATATAAAAATTAACCACTTCAGCTTCTCATTTTAATTATAATAATAAAAATTAAACAATATTTCGTAATAAATTTGCAATTTGCAATAGGGTAGTTCAGTAATTACCGGTAAACACATTTTTCAAAGTGAACCTTATTGCCACAGCAAATAAGAACTATAATTTTAAGAAGTTCATTTCGTCGCCAATATCTTACTTAATTAAGAAAAGTTAGCCCTAATTTATAATAACAATTATTCTATTTGTTTTTAAAAACTTTGCATGGAATTACATGTTCGTTCAATCTCGAAGATGTTCGTGAAACATCGCGTGAAGCGGCCGGAAGGACCCGTTTGAAAGACAACGAACCATTTTTAGGTTACAAAACCCTAAGAACACGACATATTATTAATATATTAATGTCGATAGACAGAGTTATTTACGTACCTTAAACTTAAAAAGAAGAAATCTAAAGTTCTGAAAAGAATTGATTTGAAAATCCTCAAAAACGCTAACAAACAAAATCACAGTCGGTATGTCGGTAAACTCTCGGATATGCTTAAAGCTGCGCAAACCTGTTACTCTGTAGTTCAGAATGTGCAAAGTTGATTTCAATTTGAAATAAAACCTTTGTTATTTATTAATATATATATATATATATATATATATATATATATATATATATATATATATATATATATATATATATATATATATATATATATATATATATATATATATATATATATATATTGTATTACGAAGTAATAGAAAAATGATTACAATTTGATGTTATAAATATCTCAAAGTTAACTTCTTCATAATAACAATATCAGCATCAAATTACAAGCCTTTAAATTCTGACCCTTATGTGTTCTGTCAGTAGAGTCTACTTTCAAAGTATCGTTTTTGCTTAGGACAATGCTTCATATTTCGCGCTATACTCTGACGTCACACTATTCTACCCCATTGAATGTTTTATAAAAAGGATATGGTGAAGTCTCAAGTCAGTATATCTTGAGTTTACCATTATGTATGTACGCATCTCGCATAACTCAAAAACGGTAAGCCGTAGAAAGTTGTATTACATAATTTCCAGAAGTGGTACTTTACTTGAAGCCTATAATAGATTTTAATAAAAAAACTATTTTAAAATATAATCTAAAACTTTTCAAATTTGGTATATAAGACTTTTATATCAATGGGAATAACATAATAGATTTTGGTTAAAATAGGATAACCGGAAGTAATATACCTGAAGTTGTTAACACTTTTTCTTGAATAAAATGATTTTATTTTTATTTTCGAAACAAATACTTCGAATAAAAGTTGTAGAGAATTAATTTCTGCGTTTAGCACATCAAATATTATTAAATTAGCCCTTTGTATAAGCGAGATATGTAAATTTAAAAATTATATACTTTTATATTTTTGTAAAAAATTACGTCAATACATGCAATTTTATGATTGGGTCTATACTTCATGTTGGTTTTGCGTACAAGGAAGTCGTGTGGTGCCCACATCAGATTTTTTTTTTTTTGAATTATGTGTTAATAATTATTTTTGATCACTCTGTATAAATTAAAGATAGGAATAAATAGAAAAAAATCTGATGTGGCCAGCACATTACCTTCCGTCAGTTCTATATATTTTGTACAAATTTCATACGGAAAGTTCCTTGCTAAATTAAATATTCTATTTCTTGTACATTAGCTTCCGGCAGTTGCATGTATTTTATGCAAATTTCATACAGAAAATTATTATTTTGTGACGTTTTCTATATTCAGTGTAATGTATCTGCAGAAAAAAAAGATTTATTATTATTATTTCTTGTACATTACCTTAAAGCAGTTGTATGTATTTTATACAAATTCCATAGAGAAAGCAAAAGATCCTATATTTCCAGTAAAATTATAAAACAGACACACTATGTCAATTTCACTTGACACTGACATCTTTCAATCAGAATTTTCTTAATATAGTAGTTGTTTCCACAGGTATGGCTACTTTATGAAATTTAATTTCTTTATAATTTTTTAACTCAATATCCATTTAATATTAAGTATAAAATGCAGTCAAATCGTATAGAGAATAAAATATTCTTTAATATTTATAATAATATCAAATGTGAAAAAATTATATTTAACATAGTTTTTTCAAGAAAAACTGTTAAAATCTTCAAATGATGGTACTTCCGGTTGACCAATTGTAACCAAAATCTAATCAGCTCTTCCTATGGATGTAACGAAGAAGTATACAAAAAAATTATAATTTTTGTAACTGTAGTATTAGAGTTATCGCAGACGAAAATTTTGTTACACACACACATCCACACATCCACACACACACACACATACAGACATCATCGTAAAAATAGTAAATTCGTATTCTAGGGACTCTAAAACGTGCTTATTGAGTAAAAACTCATCATCGAATTTTTTGACCAAAGACAATACCTTCCTTACCTATAGGTGACGGAAGGTAAAAATCGTAGATATTAAACTTAGTTTCGGTTCACAAAAATTGACTATTTCGTTTTTATTAGTTTTTGTATTCAGGACGAGGTAAATAAAAAAAGACACTCAATTAATGATCTAGGTTTATTCTGATATATACAGTTTGACAGATTGCAACATAATTGAAAAGACAAAAGGGTAAAGCTAACCCCGCCAACTCATAGAAGTGAAATAGTGAAATAAAATAACCCCTACAATCCCCCCCTCGGAAGGATCTCCGCTACATCATGATGATCATTCCGCCTGTCTGCAACCTTCTTCAATGGGGGTTACTGCAGCATCTGGGCACGGTGATCCTCATGTAGGTTTCGGCTCAGTGGCTTAGTCAATAAATCTGCTGGATTCTGGTTCGTAGGTATATACTTCAGCTGTATGGTTCTATCCATGATTCTCTCGCGGATGTAGTGATGTTTTATGGCGATATGCTTGGTCCTGGACTTGTCGATGTGGTTTGTGGCATGTGCGATGGCCGCTTGGCTGTCGCACCAGATCACAGTCGATTCTCCAACCAACTCATCTAGGTCCAACAGTCTGAGAAGTTCCTTCATCCAGGTGACCTCCCTTGCGCAGGCGGCCAACGAGATGTACTCAGCTTCCATTGTGCTTAGCGCGACTGCCGTCTGCTTCGCGCTCTTCCAGTAGACTAGGGCGCCTGCTAACATGATCAGGTACCCACTGGTGCTCTTCCTGTCGCTCGTACATGCGGCCCAATCTGCATCGGTGTATGCAGACATTGACTGGCCTGTGGGACGATAAATGATACTATACTGCTTCGTCTCCTTCACGTACCTCAAAATCCGCTTCGCTGCGCTCCAATGTTGTTTGTTGAATCTTGAGCAAAATTGGGCTAATCTGGCGACGGCGAACGCGATGTCCGGTCGAGTCCTCTGGGAAAGATATAGAAGTCCGCCGATTATTTCCCGGTATGGAACGTCCGGACAATCTTCATTGCTTTCCTCCTCTAGAAATGTCGGCTTGATTTCCATTGGCGTTGAGGCTCCTTTCGCGTCCTGTAGTCCAAATCGATTGATCGATCAGCTGGTCGATGTAGTCCTCTTGCGAAAGTACGAGGCTTCCGTCCGTCTTCTTCTCAAATTTCACTCCCAGCATGTGTGAAATTTCTCCAACGTGCTTAACCTCGAAACATCTGTCAAGTAGGGCTTTTACCTTCTGTTTCGTAGCTTCGTTTTCTGTAATAGCCAGTATGTCATCGACGTACACTGTCAGTATGGCTCGGCCGTGTTCTCCTGTGAACTCATAAACACAAGGATCGATTGGGTTGCGTACAAACCCCATATTCGTCAACGAATTGTTCAAGTGATCGTTCCAGCATCTGCCACTTTGCTTGAGCCCGTAGATTGACTTCTTCAGCTGACAGACGAGCGCTTCCTTCCCAGCCTGTACAAATCCCTCGGGTTGCTCCATGAACACGACTTCTTTCAGGTCACTGTGAAGGTAAGCTGTCTTAACGTCATATTGATCGATGATCCAATTCTTCTCGACGCTGGCAGCCACCAATAAGCGAATGGTTTCGAAGCTGGAAACAGGAGCATAAATCTCATTATAATCAATACCTTTTCGTTGCGTGAAACCCTTGGCTACGAGGCGCGCTTTGTATCGATGAGTATCACCCGCTGATTTTTTCTTGAAGACCCATTTGCATTTTACAGGTGTCACTCCAGTCGGTCGTGGAACAAGTTTCCAACAATCATGTTCCTTCAACGAGTTCATCTCCTCAGCCATCGCCTCCAACCATTGTGAGTGCTCCGTGGAATTTATGGCGTCCTGGTAGCATGAGGGATCTTCAACGGCACCCGTCACGACGTTCGATCGGGGTGGATTTGAGATATCCCGAGTTCTCTGGCGAAGTGTCATTCCGTGTTTGTCGACGCTCTCTACTTTTGCCGGTCCAGTGTCCTTCCTCAGTTTTCCAAGCTTCCTCGCCGTTGCTTCAGGTTCTCCAGGTGTGTCGACGTTCGCCGGAATTTCCTCATTCTCTGCTTCGTAAAATTCCCTCTCGGAATCCGAGTCCTCGTCGGTTTCCTGCTCAGCCCTGACGGTGGAGACCTCCAGGTGATCGTTGCTCGCAGTAGCCGTTGATTCGCGAACTCTCGGATGCTTCCCAAGACCTTCTTCAGATGTTTCGACGAACACGCAGTCACGTGACTCGTCAACTCGCCTCGTTCCAGGTGTCCAGATGCGATATCCCCGACCGTGCAATGCGTACCCGACCATCAGCCCTTTTTCGGCTCTTGCTGACAGCTTGGACTTGCGCTTTTGTTTTGGAATATGTACAAACACGTCGCAGCCTACGGCTCGCAAGTGTCTAACGCTCGGCTTTTTACCTGTCCATAATTCGTACGGAGTCCGCTTCTTGTCGTGAGAATTTGTAGCGCGATTTCTCACATATGCCGCTGTGCATGTTAGCTCAGCCCAAGAGCCCTTTGGTAGGTCAGTTTCTCGAATTTGCGCACGAACTAAATCAAGTAGCGTGCGGTTTAGACGTTCCGCCACGCCGTTTTGTTGCGGAGTGTAAATCATCGTCGTTTCGTGATGGATACCTTCGCTTTCGCAAAATTCTGACCAATTCTTGTTACAGAACTCGAGTCCATTATCAGTTCTGATCCGTTTCAGCTGCTTGTCAGTTTGCTTCTCGACTTCGACTTTCCATTTCTTGAATTCACCTAATGCATCCCCTTTCTTCTTCAAGAAACGCACGGAGATGTACCGAGTGGCGTCATCTATCATGGTGAGCAGGTACCGTTTTCCTCCCCAGCTCGGTACGTCGACTGGCCCCATCAAATCGGAATGTACAAGTTCGAGTACCTCTGTCTTTGTCTTCGGGTTGCCACCGTAGGGACCCTTTTGAAAAGGCTGACGTGTAGATTTACCTGTTAAACAGCTGCTACATGGGGTTAGGCGGCCCTCTTTGATCTTCAATCCCACAACAGAATCCGCTTTTGCCATCTCGAGTATCTTTTCCTTGTTGATGTGCATCAACCGACGGTGCCACAGGTCGATTGGCTCCGGTTTGTCTTTTCCGTGTGACAATGTGTTCAATTTGGCTTCGGTGCAAGGCTTCGCGTTGATGACATAGAGCTCACCTAGCTTCTCTGCACGAATCAGCAACCGTCCATTCAAATCTTCAATATAGCCTCCTTCGTGGTCGAAGATCACCTTCATTCCGTTCTTCGTGAGTGCTCGTACGGAAATGATACCGTGACCGATGTTTGGAGCCAGTAACACGTCTCTCGCTCTGAATTCCTGGAAATCAGAAAAGGTGTTAACAAGTTTCGCCCTCACGGTGCCTTTTCCAGTAGAGGGTGTCGTGCTGCCATCTGCCATGGTTATGACGTCGGTAGCTGTCTTCTTGTCGATGTCCGAAAAATACTTCTCAAGTGGCGTCATGTGATGAGTGGCTCCGGAGTCGATAATCCAACTGTCGCTGTTGATCCTCACGTTCCCGCAGAAGGCGCTCATCGTCACCACCCGAGGCTTATCGCCGGACTTGTGGAATTTCTTCTTCTCAGGACAGTATCTGGCGATGTGGCCTCTACCTTGACAGTAGAAACAGATAAGGTTCCCCTTGTGCGGAGACTTCTTCTTCTCCTGGTCATCCTTCCTGTCATGCGGCGCGCCTTCCGATGACTTCCCTGACTTCTGGACCCTCCGACTTCCTTGATGCTTTATTTTCGCCACAAGTGCCTGTTGTCTGATGTCGTTGCCCTCAGTACGTCTGGCATCCTCCGCAAGCAGGCGTCTCTTGACAGTGGCGCTTGTGAAATCTGCATCTGGGAGGTTACACAATGCGGAGACTACTGTGTCCCACTCGTCGGATAATCCGCAGAGAATTGTCATGGCCAAATCTCCATCCTCTATTTTGTCACCGATATTCGCTAAATCTGCTACGGTTTTGTTAATTTGTCCCAAGTAATACTCTATTGACTCGTAGTCCAACATTTTACATGAGTACAATTCTCGCCGCAGTTGCACTGTTCGGAACTTGCTGTCCGTCGGAGCATACAATCGTTGAAGTTCCTCCCACACTAGCTTTGCACTCGTCAGCTGGCGGATGTGCATCTGCTGTTCGTCGCAGATTGCTAGGGCAAGTTTGGCGAGAGCTTTACCTTGACGTGACATGTATTCCTTTTTCTCCTTTGCGGAGGCATTTTCCGCAGGTTTGTCTTCTCCGGGATTGATGATCGACCAGAGATCGCACTCTGTCAGTACCATCCTCATTTGGTACGACCACGAAGCATAATTTGCGCCGTTCAGCTTCTCTATTGCATATTTTGTCTCCGCCATTTTTGCTGTCAGGAAAATAGCGTCCTAACCTACAACACACCAGAATCGTTTACCTACTTCGCATGTTGCGCTCCTGGGCCCATAACCATTATTAGTTTTTGTATTCAGGACGAGGTAAATAAAAACAGACACTCAATTAATGATCTAGGTTTATTCTGATATATACAGTTTGACAGATTGCAACATAATTGAAAAGACAAAAGGGTAAAGCTAACCCCGCCAACTCATAGAAGTGAAATAGTGAAATAAAATAACCCCTACAGTTTTTAATTCGATTGTTGTAAATTTAATCAGAATTTTACAATCTTGTAGTAATTTTTATAAAAACACCTACCTTTATATACATTTCACTTTGTTGACTACATACCTGTCGTGATATTCTGAAATACAAATAAAAATAAACGTAACAAAATAATTTTTAGAATGAAATTAAATGTCACAAAATTTATTAACATAACATTATGTACAAATATATACAAATACAAATCAGTCTTAATGTAACAATACTAAACATCGTCCATATTATTTTATTTACATATTCGTATTATGCCGGATATAAAGACATACCGTCCTTGACTTACTAATTGCGGATAATTTTAGTACCTGAAAATCTACTCGTAAATAATTATCTAATTCAGCTACATATGGTCAGAAAAAATTGAGTCTGTCGGGTCTAACAAAACTATAAATATTTTTGGGCTGAAAATTTTAGGACATTTTGGATAGGACCATTTAGAGTACGGACGATATGGAAATGAGTATTTTGCGAAGTACCGTTTTGAGTAGAGTTATTTAGAAGTTGGTCATTTTAGGGGACATACTTCGAAAACGAATATCTTCATTTGTTTATTTCAACGTTTTGATAATAATAATTTTAATGATAGACTATCTTCAATGCAAGATTTCAACATTTTATCTTCTTGTTTCAAAATATTTTTTGTGTCGAGCTTTTGTGGAAGAACATCAAACAATTTATTAAGTTCATTTTCAATATCTTTATCACTTTTACTATCAGTATTTTCTTTGACTACATTGACAGGATCTTTATTAATAGCAGAACAAGAATCAAGACAGGAATTAGAAACTTTATCTTCGAGTTTTGGAATTTTTATTCCATCAATACTAATTTTGGAACGATCAATTTCAATTTTGTTTTTATTTAAAAAAATTTCGTTAGTTTATTGTCTTATGATTTAGTTTATTGTCAACATATGCATCCATTTTATTTTCTTGTAATTTTATATTATCTTGAGTAATTTTGAATTTTCTAATTTGACGTACGGATGTTCATAATTTTCAGTACTAATTAAATTGTCAAACAAGAGTTCAGGTGGTTCAAATTTTAATTTTTTACTAGGTTGTTCAGAATAATTTAAATCTTTATTATGAGTAAAATCTAAAGAAATAAATTCAACTTCTGGTTGATTTATAACACCGTTATCATCATCATCATCATCATCATCATCATCATCATCATCAATGACAATTGGTTCATCTGGATTTAATAAATTGCTAGTAAATTTATCAACATTGTTTGATACTATATTACTTATTTGATTTTTTTCCTGGACGTTTTGAGACAAATCATTTTGAGGTTTATTATTTTGAGGTTCATCTTGAGATTGATCATTTTCCTTGGGATTTTGAGAAATTATTGCATCAGAACTTGCTACAATTTGAGGAGAAAGGACATTTTGAGAC
This sequence comes from Harpalus rubripes, assembly GCA_963082715.1. Taxonomy (NCBI): domain Eukaryota; kingdom Metazoa; phylum Arthropoda; class Insecta; order Coleoptera; family Carabidae; genus Harpalus; species Harpalus rubripes. The sequence goes on from OY720457.1 coordinate 17,699,618, forward strand.
TGTGTAATTTGAGTTTGTCCATTTTGTGGTAGCAAAGTTTGAGACCAATAAGAATTATTGTTGTTATTAAAAGAAGTACTTTGAGATTGTACTAAATTTTGAGAATACCAATTTGATCCATTTAGTGGTACATTTTGATAGTTGTTATTTTGATATTGCATATTTTGGTGTTGCGAATTATAATTTTGATAATGTGTGCCTACATTTTGATTTTGGATTAACTTTTGCTGCGACCAATTATAATTTGAATTATAGGGAGGTGGATTTCGATGAGAAACGGACACATTTTGTGCAGGCCCATTTTGGGAAGGGACGTTTTTTGATTGTATATTTTGATAATTTGAATTTGCTTGTGGTAAATTTTGATTTGAATTATACGGCCCATTTCGATGAGATACTGGTATATTTTCAGCAGGTTTATTTTGTGCTACATTATTATAATATGGGTATCTATTATGGTAAGAATTTTGAGCAGCTTCAGGTATATTTTGATGTGTATATTGAGATTGACCATTTTCGGAATCAGAATTATGAGGAGTTACATTTGTCGAAGTAACATTTCGTTTTGGAACATTTTGAGTTTGTTCATTTTGAGAAACTGTCAGATTTGGAGCTGACAAATTTTGAGAAGGCACATTATTAGAATAACTGTTTTCAGGTACTACTTTTTGATTGGGAACAGTTTCTGATGGTTTATTTTGAGCATGTATTAAATTGTTAGATAATAAATTTTGAGACCGCGTATTTTGAGGCGATACATGTTGAGTTCTTTTATTTTTTAGAGAAGATATGTTTGGCGGTACTACTTTTTGGAAAGGAAGATTTTGGACTGGTCCATTTTGGGAATGCGACACATTTTGTAAAGGTGAAGTATTATGTAATAAATATTGTATATTTTTGCATTTCGTGTTTTGAGCAGACATATTTTGAGATGAACTTTCTTGGCTAGGTGGTAAATTTTGAGAGGCAACGTTTTGAGATTGTAAAGGCAGGGAACAAACTTTTTCCGAAGTAATAATTTGTATTGATCCTTCTTGGGATTTTGTATTATTTTGAGCTTGTAAATTTTGATCCGTTGAATCTTTTGTTTTTGGGAATGAATTTGTAATTGGAAGTGCATTATTTTGGGAATAAAAACGCTTAATTACAGTCAATTTTCCACAAATTTCATTTTTAGATGTTACGGTTTGGGGTGGTAAATTCTGGGAACTAAGCGAATTTTGATGGGACAAATTTGTATTTTGAGAAGATTTGTATGGTGTATAAACATACTGTACGAAAGATACATTTCCAAATGTATCTTTCTCCAAAAAAATATTTTGTGGTACAAGTTCTTCAAGAGAAACACATGATTCAGACAAAGTTGGATCTACCAGCGAATTTTGATTTGGTTTATTGCCATAATTTGGTGCTGGACTAGTTGCATTTTGAGCATGGTTATTTTGTTTACTATTTGGTTTTTTTCTTGCTACACTTTTAACAGAACCATTATTAACTATCGTTGTAGATGATGAAGGTAGCCGACAAATCTCTAATCTCTTTTTTATATTGTCCATTAACTGTTGGTAGTACTCCGGCGTATTACATATTTTTTGTAGTTTTCTCATTTTGTTCGATTCTTTGTATGTTCGTTCTTCCTCTTCTCCATCTTTTGACTGATTTTCATTGGTAGAATTTCCTCCGGAACCATTTTGAAACGTTCTTTTTTGTTTTTTCTGCAAATGGCGATACAAATCGTCGTTGCTTTTTGTACACTTCGCTTTGAATATGTAGAATAGGGTAACGTCAACGAGGCATTTGCAGCACAAGCGTATTTTGATGTCTTGTCCAAAATACAACTGAAACATAAAATATTGTTTAATTTTTCTGATTATACATATATCTGTGGCTTAATGGAAGAACAATTAATGTCAATATTTGTAACTTTTGGGAATGGGTGGTTTAAAGAAACAATCTTTCAATCTTAATAATATAGCAGTACCTATAGTTTATAACAGGGGTGTCCAACCTGTTGATTTGCTCGGGCGCCGCAAAGAGTGGAATAGAAATTCTTTTGGCCGCATGTAAAATATTTAATGTAATTAATTAATAACGAAACTTCTTTTATTTCTTTTTAATACAATATCTTACCAAACGTTCACAAATATACCGTGTGTCTACTTTTTTTATGGATCATAGGAAATACAATGGTAAAATTTTCATAATGCTGTAAATTCTGCCCTATTAATTTTAGAACAACAGTGTAAATACAAAAAATGTTCAGAATTAAAAACTGCATCTAAAAAGTCCAAAATTATTGTTTGCATGCGTTTCGTTTGCGAAAGAGAGGCAAAATAAAAGTAATAATTTTTAGCTACTTACAGAGTGCCATGAGCACTATCACAAAATTTTAAACAGTTGTATTGCTTGAATTTGACAGATGACATCTGTCATAAAGTTTTTAAAATTATTGAATTCATTAAATTATTTATCAGTAAGCATGAATACATTTGCCATCGCAGAAAAAACTCAATGGAACAATATTAAACTATTATTCATGAAAGATGACTATTCAAGGCCATTTGTGAGCCGTCTGATATAATAGTACTTGGAGATAACTTCATTGCATTTTGTATGCATAGGCGTGTAACATGAAATATTTATGGACACATTTTAACTGAAAAAATAAGAGTAATTTATTTGAAAATTGTGTTTCTTTCTAAATAATGCCTTTCTGAAAGATGTATGTTCTTCACTTAGGTTTTTGCAAAATTCAAAAACATAAACCAAGTAACAATAATTTGATTTAAACGGTAACGCCACTGGGTAAATATTAGAACAGAGGGCAGTGTAGTAGATAATTAGGCATCTGTAATTCTACGACATACGTCCTTATTATTTATAATGTGTTAGAAAGTAATACCACTATTTACGTATATCTGTCCCACCACATAAATTAAATAGACATAGGTGAAATAATCTTTCTCTTTCTAACACAAAATGTTGCCAAGGTATTGCTGTAAAGTGATGTGTATTCTTTCTTCGAACAAATGACCTTGAATAGTCATCTTTCGTGAATAATAGTATAACAACTAAATATCAATTAATAAACTTTTATCTGTCAAAGTCAAATAATATGACTAATTAAATTGCATATTTTGTCTTGCATGGCACTCTGTAAAAAGCTTAAAGACGGATATTTTATTTTACGTTTATCTCATGGCAAGAATCTATTATATCAATAAATTTAGGCTAATTCTAAAATTAATAGGGCAGAATTTACAGCCATATGAAAATTTTACCACAGTATCTCCTATGGTCCATAAAAAAAAGTAGACACACGGTATATGCTACCAAAAAGCGAGCATAAAATAAAGCGTGGTCGTGAAGCGAAGGATATTTTTCTCTCGAAAGATACGTTTTGTAAAGCTAATAAAGAAACTTATACAAATTTCTCTTTAAATTCAATATGTGAATGCAATTCTATGACGTCCAGTTTAAAATTCGCTGGTACTGTATTTATATCGACTGAAAATGGAGTTGCAAATATGTCAAAAAATTTGTTGATTGTTTCGGAAATCTTGAAACCTATTATTAAATTCCACAGTTAAAGTTAAAGTGGCTGGTTGCGGGTCCTGGTTAAGTTTGTCAGGGCTAAAAGCGGAGCCTCCGAGATACTACGAGCCTACAACTGGCGCGCGTGACGTCACACTAGTGGCCCAACTTTTGTACAGTGTTTAATGGGAGATACACAGTTTTTTCAAAGTATTGTGAAAACTGTGGCAGATATAAAAAAATTATATAAACAATATTATAGATCATAAAATTGTTTATCAAAATGCATTAACAGAACATATTTATCTTCTGTAGTTTAGCTGTAGGAAGCGTATAAAATAACAAGGTCAGATGACACATCTTAACTTTTTTCAAAATTTTGCGAAAACTGTGACAGATATAAAAAAATCTGATGTGGCCAGCACATTACCTTCCGTCAGTTATATGAGGCATTTACGAAAATTCTACCTGTAAACTGTTACCAGTAAACAGCTGTTTATCAGGTTATAGCTACCGGAATCGATATTTTAAGAACGCAAGTGGTAAACAGGGTAGATCCATAACCTATAAAAAATTTGAAAATTTGAAACAGGTTAGAAATTTGATGTAGTTAACAAACTGAGCAGAGTCATACTTTGAACACATTTCCACTTTTAACGCGTGCACTTCGCTTTGCATCACTACCTTTTTTGAGATTAGATTCTTCATGAATCCGGTAGATGGATCTGGTAGATATTGTACAATTTTCGAACACGGTAACTTTTTACCAGTCGTGTTATCGGTAGAATTTTCGTAAATGCCTATGTATTTTCTATAAAACCATACAGAAAGTTCCTTTTAAAAAATTCTAAATTTCTTATACGTACATTACCTTTCGACAGTTGTATGTACTTTATAAAAATTCTATACAGAAAGTTTCGAGCAAAAGATCCTAAATTTCGAGTAAAATTATAATATAACACAAATATACTACGAATATGTCAATTGACACTGACATCTTTCAATCAGAATTTTCATAATATAGTAGCTGTTTTCATAGCTATGTCTACTTTATAAAATTTAATTTCTTTATAATTTTTTAACTCTATATCCATTTAATATTAAGTATAAAATGAAGTCAAATCGTATAGAGAATACAATGTTCTTTAATATTTATAATAACATTAAATGTAAAAAAATGATATTTAACATCGTTTTTTCAAGAAAAACTGTTAAAATCTTCAAATAAGGGTACTTCCGGTTGACCAATTATAACCAAAATCTAATCAGCTCTTCATATGGATGCAACGAAGAGGAATACGAAAGAATTATAATTTTTGGAATTGTAGTATTAGAGTTATCGCAGACGAAAATTTTGTTACATACACACACACACACACACACACACACACACACACACACACACACACACGGACACACATACATACATACACACACACACACACACACACACACACACACACACACACACACACACACACACACACACACACACACACACACACACACACACACACATACAGACATCATCGTAAAAATAGTAAAATCGTATTCTAGGGACCTTAAAACGTGCTTATTCATTAAAAACTCACCACCGAATTTTTTGACCAAAGACAATACCTTCCTTACCTAAAGGTGACGGAAGGTAAAAATGTATATAAACAATATTACAGAACATAAAATTCTCCAACAAAGTGTGCTAATATAAAGTATTTATGTTGTCATTTAGCCGTAGGAAGCGCATAAAATAATATATGTAAAGATACATATTGACTCTTTGTTTTCCCATTTAGAAATTTGTAAAAATTCTGCCTGTTTCGGTGCTAGAATGTAATTACAAAATAAAAATAAACGTAAATAATTGAAAAACATTTATTTTTACCAAGATAAGCCACAGGGAACTTCCAATAGCTAAAAAAGGCGAAATAAATACTAACAGTCTACATCTTGGTCGATATTGTCATATTTATTCAACAACACTATTAACATGGTTTGGTTATTATTGCAATGCTTAAGTATATTTTTGTTTCATGCCATGATATTAGTTCAATTGACGCCAGTTCCTATACGATTTATCTTATTTTTGATAAGTATTATACAATAGTCATTCTCTTTCAAGCAGTATTGGGACTGATCTAGATCATTTAATCTAAATCACTTATCTAGCTCATTTAGTATAGTTTTTGATCTGACCTAGGTTCTTTTATAAATTCAGATCTTAATCTGGATCTAGATCTAAAAACTATAATCTATGATCTTAAAAAAATCAAATATACGTAAATATAAGGGAAACTTGAATAAAATTGGAGAAGTCGAAAATTTTTTTTATGTACCTAACAGTTTAAGCCATGTCAAATGAGAAAACAAATACAAATATTTGAAACCAGAAAATCCAGGAACAAATTAAATACAAGTGGGTTGTAATTTATTTAACTCTCTTAAAAAATGGCGTATCATGATTGTCTGGCCATTTGATATGTCGTGTCTTAATTTACTATTTTTCAATAATTCTAATGTTGAAAATTATTATTTTTGTTTCTTTTTCTACTTCATTCATTAATTCAATATTAATAAAACTAAGATGTATCTAATTATTCTCCCCATGTGTAAGGCATAGGACTAGGTATATTCTTTGAAATTAATTTACTTTTTGCATTCCTATTTAATTAATAAGAAAAAAAACATTTGAAAATCATTACTGATCTTTTTTATGATCTAAGAAAAACAAATCCCAAATTCCTGATCTGATCTGAAAAAAGATCTGATCGCAGGAATTGACCTATGATCTGATCTAGAACATATTAATTATAAAGATCTTGATCTTGGTCTAGATCATTTATAAATTCATCTGTCACATCACAACACTGCTTACAAGACTCAAATTATTTGTCGGACCGTTGTTATGTATGAAATTAAAATTGTCTATTAAGCCTTTTTAGGCACATAGCTTTAAAGTTGCTTTTAAAATATCACAATACCCTTTGTTATTCATAATTGTTGCAATAAAAACTAATTTCCTACCCTCTTTGACTAAATATAACTCAAAAAGCCATGCTGCTTTAAAAGAAACAATATAAAGTTTTTTTTTTGACAAACTGGCGCTTAGATGGTAAATTAGTTAGCCCCAAATAGTCTTAACCCAGGGCCCCCAAACAGTATTAGCCCAGGGCCCCCAAAGTTCACGGTCCGCCCCTGCATGTAACACTTGATGTAAGTTTCACAAATAGGTTTTATTAAACACTTAATATATTTCGGCTTCTTAAGGCGTTTTCAGAACATGTAGGTATAGGACAGGATTATACAAAACAAGAATTTTTACATACTCTTAAATAAAGAAATTACGTATACCAAACAAATTTTCCATATTAGTATTAATTAGGTATTTAAATTACATGTAAATGTTAATTATCATAACTATATGCTACGTTTAAAGTTTTTACGAAATATCAGATGGCGCTTGAGACCCGACCGTTTTTACATGCAGTAAATAAAATTGGGGAAACCAAACCTTGTCAATACTACGTAAATATTCTTATCTGTAAGCATATACACCTGAACATTAAAAATTGATAAATCGAAATTTAAAAAAGAAACGGTTTAATATCAATTAATTTTGATATTTTTTTTATAACTGATAGTTGACTGGAGATAATTTTTCGCTTTTGTGAAGCGCATTTCCTTGTTTAATTTTATTTGAGTACAAGGTATTACAAATGTAGTACTAGATGTAGCTATTTGTTTTCTTCGAAATTCAAGATTTTAAGATTTCTCGAAAATTTATTTTGACAGCTGTCACAAATTTACATAGTGCGTAATGCATAAAAGTTTGGAGTTTGCAAACATTTGTTGCTACGCCTTGTGTTTATGCATTGCGTTAATATTAAAACTAGCTGTGAATGGTCCTGTGGATTGCCATATAACAAACTTCGTTACGTATTATCTATTAGCATTGTGTATTAACATTATGCATTAAAAAAATAGCTGTGAATGAAGCTTTAATATTATGGCTGTAAGTTTTTACCTTCCGTCACCTTTAGGTAAGGAAGGTATTGTCTTTGGTCAAAAAATTCGGTGATGCGTTTTTAATGAATAAGCACGTTTTAAGGTCCCTAGAATATACAATTTTACTATTTTTACGATGATGTGTGTGTGTGTGTGTGTGTGCGTGCGTGCGTGCGTGCGTGCGTGAGTGCGTGCGTGCGTGCGTGCGTGTGTGTGTGTGTCCCAAGTAACACTGACCGACGGTCGACCAAAAAGTGACGTCGATTTTAGGTTGAATTTAAGTCATATGCGGCCGTCTAATTTGACGTGGTTGCGACGGCACTGCGACGTTGACTTTTGGTCTGAAATACAACTATTTAGACGTCTAATTTGACGTCTATTCGACGACATTGTGACGTTGATTTTTGGTCTGAAATAGGATTATTTAGACGTCAGATTAGTGGTCGCTATGATGACCATGTGACGACTTTATATGGTCATAATTAGGTCTATTTAAACCTTTGTCCCACGTCTAATTTGACGTCTTTGCGACGATTATTTTTACTTTATTTTTAATATTATTATAAATTCATATTCAATTTTTAAATTTATTTAATTTGGTAAATTATAATTGCTTATAACACACGAAGGTGTATATTATTTTTATTTAAATGTCAAATTGATATTTTATTTTTTCTTAATGCAATAATATAAACAATAATCTTTAAAACTTTGAAAAAATGTAATAAAAATCAAATTTAATATACATTTTTATTTAATTATGGTTATCCGTCATCGTCACCGATGATATTTATGCTTTATTTATTTAAAAAAACATATTTACATTTATATACATACGACTGTGAAAAAGAAACAATTTATAACTGTTATATTTGTGGTACAAAAATAAAAGTTATTATTATATTGAAAATTTTAGTTTTTAACATTTTAAACAAAATCTAATAGTGCTTTAGAAATAAATTTTAAATCTTACATGTTATTAAAAGAGAATGTATTAAGGGATCTTTGAGTTTTGTATTTATAACTTTCCTCTGAAATTCAAAGGTCGTAAAATAAAAAAAATAAATTGTATTTTCTACATGACAGATTTCCAAACAGACCCTCCATGAATAAAACAATACAATGACAATGCAGCATGTCATCAAGATGGCTACTGTTGCTTGTGTAGGCAAACATTGGCAAACATACCGATTGATGTTAAAATGCTGCGGTATGTTATTGTTTTTTGTTTTATTAATATATTTTCATGCAGAAATATTTTTTTTACACTGGAGAAAAGAGTGCCTTATCTCAGAACGTGTTAATACACAGGAAGAACTGAGCTTATAAAAGTCTAGATATCAATTTAGAAGTGGGGTTAGGTTACAAAAAACCAAACGATAATATTTGTACGAATGTTTTTGTTTTGTTATGGTAAAGGTATGTAAAATGTAACATTTTTGAAATTATACTTATTACTGTTTCTTTTGTAGACAACATTATCAGAAGTTTATCGAAAATTCTTCGTAAGCGTAGTATACAGCATATGAAAAGGCATAAATGTACACACTGTATTTGTATTTTGTAGTAGCTTATGTTCTGAATTGACGACATTGTAATCCGTGACAGTGACAGGTGAAAATTATCAGGTGGCTAAATCCATCAACTTAAAAAAATGGCCATAGTCCATAGTAGAAGTAATTTTTATTTTTCTATTTTAAAATCTAAACATGAACTGGTTGGTAATATAAAACAAGACATTCAAGTAACAAGGCAAAGCAAAATATTCTCATATTTAAGTGATTAACTATTTATTTCATAATAATTACAAAAATAAATACTCTGAAACTAAAAATACTTTATAATTCTAATAAGATTATACAGTTCTCAAAGGAACTATTCCTGGGTAAAGATAAGTTAATGTATAACAAACAGTTATTATTTTATCTATTATTGTTACATATTAATTTGAATACCTGCTAAGAATAGTTATTGATAATTTTCCGGACGAAATTGTATTTTTTGCTTTTAACAGCTAATGCATCCAATATGATTCGGAAATTTTGCTAAATTTTCATGTATTCTTGTAATCTCCATTTCTGTTAAATAAATGTATACATATGGTATAATATTGATAGATGCATTATTTAATTAATTTAAATTTTTTATGAATATTTTTTTTCAGGAATTCTACGTAGGTTTAATATTTTATTGTATATTTTATATAAATTTTTGTCATACAATATACTTCAAAAATAATTTTTCCTTGTATTTTTTCCTATCTATTTGTTATTTTCGGTATATATCCGAGGTCTATCTTCACGTCGAAATAACATCTTAAAAATCTGATGTGGCCAACACATAACCTCTCGCCAGATATTTTACCTGGTTGTACGCATAAAACGAAAAATATTTTTAAATACACATACATATATTCATGTCTCACTACAAAATAACTCTCACATATATTTGCAAAATCTATGGGATATTTTAAAATAAATTATGAACAATACTTACATTTTCTTTATATTAAATATCCTGAAATTTTCTTTTTCTACTTTCCTTTTCTTTTTCTTTATATTCGTCATTTTTTCGCAAATTCCTTTTAAATTCTTTTTTACGTATATTCTTTTGCGTTGTTGACTTTTTTTTATTTTCATAATCTTCATAATAATATACAAATATATTTGACAGAGGCATACAAATATTTTTGACAGTGACATTTATGTGTCAATTACAAACATTTGAATTTCTTGCCTTGTAGTAGTTTGATCTGAGATTTTTTACATCAAATTATTTTATATGCCTTTCTTTATCTCTAAATCTATAGAAGATATAATAATGAATTTATATTTATCGAATAAAGAATTTAACGTTCTTTAATATAAGTATTTACATAAATTTTCGATAAATAATATTTAGACGATTTTTTTCTTGTAACTACTACTTCCGGTTGTCCAATTGTTACCAAAACTGACTGGACTCTTCCCATTATTGTTAGATTGAGGAATCCGTAGTTAAAAATGTCTTAAGTCTCATAGTATTTGAGATATAGTGAATCCAACATCCACACACACACACACACACACACACACACACACACACACACACACACACACACACATACATACACACACACACATACGGACATCATCGTAAAAATGTTATAATCGGATACTAGGGACCTTAAAACGTGCTTATTCATTAAAATCTGGATATGCGATTTTTAGCATGAATACAATACCTCTCTTAGCGAGAGGTAAAAAGACGTCGAAACACCGTCTTATAATAACGTCTAAACAACGTCTTAAAATGACGTCTAAACAAGTCTTATAATAACGTCTAAACAACGTCTTAAAATGACGTCTAAACCACGTCTGAATATGACGTCGAAACTACGTCTTAAAATGACGTCGCACAGCTCCACGCTGAGACGTCTTCCGGACGACTATATGACGTGAATTAGGACGTCACAGTGACGTCGATTTTAGGTCATTTGTGTTACTTGGTGTGTGTGTGTGTGTGTGTGTGTGTGTGTGTGTGTGCGCGCGTGTGTATGGATTCATATGAAGAGCTGATTAGATTTTGGTTATAATTGGTCAACCGGAAGTACCCTCATTTGAAGATTTTAACAGTTTTTCTTGAAAAAACGATGTTAAATATCATTGTTTCACATTTAATGTTATTATAAATATTAAAGAACATTGTATTCTCTGTACGATTCGACTGCATTTTATACTTCATATTAAATGGATATAGTTATAAAATTATAAAGAAATTAAATTTCATAAATTAGCCAGCTATGCTAGAAACAGCGACTAGAGCGACTATATTAAGAAAATTCTGATTGAAAGATGTCAGTGTCAAGTGCAATTGACATATTCGTAGTATATTAGTGTCATAATTTTACTCGAAATATAGGATCTTTTTGCTCCAAACTTTCTGTATGGAATTTGTATAAAATACATACAACTGTCGAAACGTAATGTACATACAAGAAATTTAGAATCTTTTGCAAGGAACTTTCTGTATGGATTGTATAGAAAATACATACGCATTTACAAAAATTCTACCGGTAGATACCTCATCTACCGACTGTGTTCGAAAACACGATTGGTAAAAAGTTACAGTGTTCGAAAATTGTTCAATATCTACCAGATCCATCTACTGGATTCATGAAGAATCTAATCTCAAAAAAAGATAGTGATGCAAAGCGAAGCGCGCGCGTTAAAAGTGGAAATGTGTTCAAAGTAGGACTCTGCTCAGTTTGTTAACTACGTCAAATTTCTAACCTGTTTTAAATTTTCAAATTTTTTCATAGGTTATAGATCTACCCTGTTTACCACTTGCGTTTTTAAAATATCGATTCTGGTAGCTATAACCTGATAAACAGCTGTGCACCGGTAACACTTCACCGGTAGAATTTTTGTAAATGCCTCATATAACTGACGGCAGGTAATGTGCTGGCCACATCAGATTTTTATTTATACTTTAGGGTTGAAAATACACAAAACATGACTCAGCTTTTTACTAATTATGGCTGTATTTGCCATTTACTTGTAAGAAAATTTAAACCCTCGCTCTTAGAAAACATGAAATTAGGTTCGTAACTTTTAAAATTTTTATAATATTTATTCTTTATTCGAATAATTAACTTCAAAATTAACCAAAAATCAACAATTTTAGAGCTTTGCCACAGACATATGAACAATAATATTGCAAAAATAAAAATTTACAGACATATTATCAAGTTTTCTTAATAAATATGTTAAAATGAGTAACAAATTCCTAACAGATTTTACATAACTGGTAAAATTTCGTTCATTTGGAGGAGCCTAGGCCTAGACGATTCCTTTAAAAAGTTCTCCAAATACGCGAAATATAAGGTCTAAATTTTAAATTTGCTTTATGACGTAGGTAATGTCTGTATACCAGTAATAAACGTATATTCATAGTTGTATGTTATAATTCATATTAGAGGTGGGCGCGTGAGTAACTTTTTGTTCACGATCACGCATTTTGGCACTCACGCCCGATCACGCCCGGCGGGTCACGTTCGTGTCACGTAATTGTTTCTATGTACATATAAGCCTGTTTAACACAGTCATAAGTTGTTATCAAATTTGTTAACAAATTGGTAATAAGTTAGGTATCAGATTGGTTTAATTGGAAACAAATGTTTATGGACAAATAGGTTGTTCTATTCTATCACAAATATCATTATAAATTTGGTAACAAATTTGTTAACAAAATTATGATCGTGTCAAACGAGCTTAAAGATTTGTATATCTTTAGTGAAATCGGAGCAACTGTGTATACAATTTTGGGTACAACAATAACACTATTTTTATGCAAAAAAATACTGTTGATGACATATTTGGACATAATAATAATAATAATAACAAGAATGTAAAGTAAAAGATGGAAATTGACAATTTTTAAAATAAAAAATAGATGAAAACTTGTACTCACGCCCGATTAAATTTCAATCACGCCTGATCACGCACGATATTTTTTTAGTGCTTTACGCTCACGTCCAATCACGACGCAAATTTTAAATTATATTCACGATCACGTGGGTCACGTCGTGACCCGACAAATCACGGCCCGCGCCCACCTATAATTCATATTTTCAATAAACTTTTACTATTTTTGATTACGGTGGAATAGCCTATTGCAAAATTTGTAGAAAAATATCTAAAAGCGGACAAACAAACTTTAAATTTGATCTCCAGAAATATTTAAAAAGGTGAATGTTTTTGCTACTAATACACAGATATTTTGATAGGAAATATTGTAAATAATGTAAATATATTTATGTACTTACCAATTCCGGCAAAACGTATTTTAATTTAGCATTAATGCCATAAAAATCTTTCGAATCATTATCACGCACATCAATTAAATTCTTGTACTCATTGAGACACAAATAACAACTTTTGTTTATATCAAAAGTCGTCATTGTTTACACTATTATAAACACAAGGTCAGTTCCCAATTTAAAGTAGATGTAATAACACTTTCTCAACTTCAAATGACCAACAACATCTATCTTGTAGAATATATGTAGACAGTGTTTTTCACTTCGTTGTCGATATTTCCTCCGTGTCATCTACTTCGTAACTGGCAGAAGGAGTCAGGAATGTTTGGAATGGTTCAGGGAGAATGGTGGTGAAAATCTCATTAATTTCTCATTAACAAAATTTCTCCCCACGGGTTATTATGGTCAGAGAAAAGTTATGGATTTATAAAATTTAGCTTCATGTTATTATAACGTGTGAGCCCCGCTGCTACGCTGAACAAGCGTCTAAGTATAGCGATGACGCAATCGCGCTAGCAGCCGGGCTACGTAACAAACAAGCCACGACGTGTTTATTTACTTCCGGTCGCCTGAACCTTTTGTGTTCATTGTCGAACATTCTAGAGCTCTCTGGAAGTTAATGGCAGCTGTATAAAAGGGACGCAGCTATGCTCGGGAGTGAGTTAGTTACATGGAGAGACATATAGAGACATTCACATACCGTGTGTCTGTCTTAGGCCCAGTTGCATAAATCATTGTTAACTTTAATCACGGTGTTAACTTTGACAAGGCTTCTTTTCCAATGGGACAGTTGCATAAAGCGTTGTTAGCTGATCATGTGTTTAACTACACATTGAAACCATGGATACGTAACAAAAATTTACCACTTATGATATTATATATGATAAAACGTCAAGCATTTATTTATTTTTTGTTCAATTCCATGGCTGTCGATATTCTCAACTTAATTTTCGACATTTTCACAATTAATTTCTGTCGTTACGGAGCATATAAAGGTAATTCTGTTGTTTGCCTTAGATGCAGAATTTTATACCCTAAAACTCTTATTTGACGCGGTTTTGCTTAAAATAATTAGGCCAGCAGGAAATTGCAAGAAACTGATTTCCCATGTTAATCTCCTCTGTACACCTTTAAGGCAGACACACGATAGTGTTAGTGAAGCAGGTAGCACAGTAGTATCGTGGTGGGCGTATGCAGTATAGTGTCGAATGGAGGACTCAGGAAATTACTGGTTAACTGAGATAGCTGGGGATGTGAATACTCGGTAGTGTTGACGAGTATTGGGAAGCTATAGTGTACAAGGACAGTAAAGCTGGATTTATAATGAAGTAACGCAAAACGTAACGCAGTTGCAGTAAAGTAGAAAGTAAAGCAAGCGAACTAGCTGATTTATATTAAACGCAAAAAGTCTTTCTGCTAACCAATCAGAATAATATGAAAAAAATTCGGCATCTTTCGTTCAAATTCTATATATCTTGTCTGGGCTTATAAGCTTTTTATAGGTTTTTGTTGAGCATATAGAAAATAACACATAATATTTGGAAAATGACGTTTATTTACACTTTTAGTAGCATGTACACATTCATCACACTAATATTAACATCGAAAGCTTTTGTCTACAATAATGTATACATTTCTAAATGATCTGAACAATAAAAAATATATTTGCAGTTTGTAATTCCTAAAAATATGTAATATTCACTTCCTACTACTGTGGACGTACGACTCTAAGAAAGACATTTCTTTATAATATTCCCAGTCCCAGTCATTCTCGATAACGTTTGATGCTGCTCCAGAACGGATTATTCATTATTTCGCTTCTTTCTTTCGAGAACCTGTCCCTCAGTACTTTCCAACGGCGTTAGAAAACTTCAGGTAGAAAATAAAAAAGAACTGTTATTTCAGTACATACATATTCCAAGTATATCTAATTTCATTATATATTTATTTTATAATAATTGTTTGCTAATTAAATAAAATAACCTTAAAAACTTACCTGTTGTATTCGTATTTACCATGTGTGTATTACAGCGTTAGCAATTTCTTCCCACACTTATTGTTTTTTTATTATTGTTTTTGAAATCGTTACACGATTTATCGTATAAAATTTGATTTATTTCGACAACTTGAATTATTTTTCTATTCATATTTATGCCAAACAAACAATTCTGACAGATGAGTCGGTATCGAATATCGGTAAAATAGATTACGCCCTCAATCTCAGCGCAATATTTAAAATGCTGACTTCTGATTGGCCAGCGGTAGAGAAGTTTAGGTAAAGCAACGCAGAAAGATGAAAGTTAGCCAAGTCTTGCGTTGCGGCTGTTACGTTACTGCTTACTTTACTTCAATATAACTCATCCATAGCTGTAGTACATGATCATCTTTTTACCTTACCTACTACGTTCGCGTTACCTCTTACGTTGCGTCATTATAAATCCAGCTTAACGGCGAGTCGAGAAGTTACTGGTATACCGGGATAACTGTGGAAGTGAATACTCTGTAGTATTGAAGAGTATTAAGAAGCTAGGTATACGGGGGCAGTAACGGCGAGTAAAAGTGGATACTCGGCAGTGGTGTTGAAGAATTGTGGCATACGGGCAGTCGGTGATACTAAAAAGGGTACGTTTATGTTGGAGATATGATAAATAAGAGCGACGATAGAAGCAGTGCGAATGAATGTTTAGATTTAAATGTAAGTGTTTATATTGAAGCAATGAGCAGAGCTACGCTTAGGAGCTGAGCAGCGATAAGAGCGTCGAGAAAGAAATGATTTCTACGCTCTCATCGAGGCAAGACGCATGAGATGGAAGTCGAAAAATTAATTAGCGTAGTATTTGTGAGATCTCCTTTGTGGGACCAAACAAATAAAAATCACCACAATAGATATGTGCAGGGTAAATTATGGGATGAAGTGGCGAGTAATTTAAACAACAAGTCATTATATAAATGATGGAATTCTCCAAATTCATATCGTTTGGTATTAATTGGATGTGCAGCATATTGACGTTTTTTACGCAGAAATTTTTCAGCATACCATTTAGTAGTATTTGACGATAATAGTAATTCTTCTTCTTACGAATCACTCATTTTTAGAAACGGTTCACCATAATTGACAGATAGAACTGTACTATCATCACAGCGCTACTACAAACACATCAAGAAAATACAGATTTGATTCGCTTTTATCGCCGCTCTGATCGTTGTTCTTATAGCTTTTATCACAGCTCCAACATATTCACACCCTGTCTGTGGAATAGAGAGAGTTACATAAATACATATAGTGCGATGAAAAGTGTGACTTCTGTCCGAGAAGTTGAATATACAGACGCTGTTGAGTCAGTTGAGTATATAGACGCCGTGGAGGTCTTTAGGCGGACATTTGAACGTGATATAAATAAATAATGACATAAATAGTCGAAATAAATAATTAGTAAGATCGTATAAATAAATAGTCGTGTTAATTGTTAAATAAATAAATAGTGTTAGTGTTATCTAGTTAATTATAGTTTTAGTCTTAATTACTTTTTTTAATAATTATTTAATATTAGTAATAGTCATTTTCATTATAGTTTAATAAACACTTATTTTAATTAATAATAATTGTCAAATATTTACTTCACCCAAATAAATAAAAATGTTACATTATGATTATGAAAATATAATAATTTAATTTCCTGTAGTGCGCTCTCCGCAACAGCTTGGGGTACCCGAGAGATGACTCCTGGTAAGCTATGTAAAGCAAGCAGTGACAGTGATAATTACGATATTTATAGTTTTTTGCTAGACCAGACAGAATCAATTTTTCTGATTATAGTTTCGTCTATTGCTTCTTCGAGCACTCCAGGGTCCGAAAATTCTGTGACCGGCCCTGCGTACACGTTCAGCCAGTAGTGTGCGGGCTACTCTTCGCAGATAGGCTGGGTGGGGGAATGGTCATTTGTTTGTGTCCGGGTAATTAAAATTAATTCGTTGTTGTGGAAATATTTTGTTTTTTATTTGGAGCGCTCGAAAACAATATATGTACAATGAGGTGTTGCAAGTTTTTTTTTCTTTGCTTTAATCGAAAGATTAAGAAAAAATATTTTACCCCTATTTTTTATTTTTTCGGTATTATTCTTTATTCATGAGAAAATTGTCTTTGAAATCATAATGTTTGAATTTCCGCTTCCCCTTTCGACTGATGACGTTCGAATCGAACTAACCAATGAGGGTGTGGCTTACATTTGCCACCGACGGAAATTAAACGAGTGACAGTCATGGCAGCTGTCAACTACTACTGATTTTTGTATTTAGAAAAAATCAAACATGGTCGTAAAAAAGTGTTTTGTGCAGTGTGCCCAAATAGAACTGATAATAAGGAATAGTATATTAAAGAACGTGTTTTATAAGACATGTTTTTTTCGCACGCGTCAAAATTTAGAAAACGAGCGTTAGCGAGTTTTCTAATTGACAAGTGCGAAAGAAAGTCTTATAAAAGAGTTCTTTATACTATTTTTTATATTTTGCGCCTTCTACAATAACATTTACTTACTCAATTTGTGATTATATTTGTAACCATTTGTACATTTTCATGTAAATAATCTTCCCTAAAAAATAATAATAATAATAATAATAATAATAATAATAATAATAATAATAATAATAATAATAATAATAATAATAATAATAATAATAATAATAATAATAATAATAATAATAATAATAATTTCGACATTATATTATTAAAATGAATTGTCAATTAACTAAAAATAAATTAGGTAAAAATGGGTTAAAGAAACGTCATCTAGTACCAACCATCTAAAATAAAAAATTGCGTATCGTAATGACCTTCATTTCGATACGCAATTCATTATGAACGCAAAATATAAAAAAATATTTCTAGTAGTGCCTCAAAACGAAGAATGAAATGGTTGTCGCAAGTAAAGGTAAAATCATAAAATCAAAACTTCTTTGTTGTAAATATCATTTTGATGTAAATATAAATATTTTTATAATGAAATAAGAACTATTGAATACAATTAATTTTTTAGCTGGAAAATGATGCACTCAGGCTACGGTTTCTTATACCGGCTAATCGTTGCACTACTGGAGCATAAGAGAGATTGATATGTCTATGATAAAACAGTACAAGACGGTATTTCTTAAGACCACTACTGGCGATAATGTCAATCTCCAACTGAAGAGGATCTGTTCCAAACAACGTGTCGCTGGAATATGTTTTATATATGTTTTAACAATATGTATTCTGTACGTTCCTAACACGAAATAAATCCAAAAGTCAAAATAGACAATAAAGTGTGTGTGCATGCATAAAGTGTCAGGTGTCAACTAAAATGGAAAAAATCTGATGTGGCCAGCACATTACCTTCCGTCAGTTCTATGTATTTTGTATAAATGTCATGCATAAAGTTCCTTGCAAAAGATTATATTTCCTGTACATTACCTTAAGACAGTTGTATGCATTTTATACAAATTCCATACAGACAGTTTCTAACAAAAGATCCTATATTTCCAGTAAAATTATAACATAAACATACTGTCGACTGCACTTGACACTGACACCTTTCAATCAGAATTTTCTTAATGTAGCAGCTGTTTTCAAAGTTATAGCAAAGCTGACTAATATATATGATATTTAATTTCTTTATAATTTTTTAACTCTATGTCCATTTAATATGGAGTATAAAATGAATTCAAATCGTATAGAGAATAAATAATTCTTTAATATTTATAATAACATTAAATGTGAAAAAATGATATTTAACATCGTTTTTTCAAGAAAAACTGTTAAAATCTTCAAATGAGGGTACTTCCGGTTGACCAATTATAACCAAAATCTAATCAGCTCTTCACATGGATGTAACGAAGAGGAATACGAAAGAATTATAATTTTTGTAATTGTAGTATTAGAGTTATCGCATTAGAAAATTTTGTCACACACAGACACACACACACACACACACACACACACACACACACACACACACACACACACACACACACACACATACATACACACACACACACACACACACACACACACACACACACACACACACACACACACACACACACACACACACACACACACACACATACAGACATCATCGTAAAAATAGTAAAATCGTATTCTAGGGACCCTAAAACGTGCTTATTCACCAAAAACTCACCAACGAATTTTTTGACCAAAGACAATACCTTCCTTACCTAAAGGTGACGGAAGGTAAAAAAAGAGAACGGCGAAAAATTACTTAGAAATAGACAAAGCAAACATGTTGGAGATTAATGTAAAAATAATACATGGGATGAAATGTATAATGAATTTAATTTAATTAATGTTAACGTGTCAAATTTATTTTACGGAATAAAATTTACTTGCTCGAACATTGGTGGAGTAATTTATTCTATAGATTTAATTAGCTAGTATTTTTATTCTTGTTTTGACGAAAATCTCTGGAATAAAGTATTTTACTTCAAGAGTAAATTTTACTTTGCTAGTGCTTTACTTATCCATCTTTTATAATACTGGGCATTAAACTATGAAATATAACGCTGTAAATAATAATAAAGAACTAAAAACAACACTAAAGAACCAAAAATCACGCTGCACTATAAGTCAGAACTTATGTCACACAGTTGTCATTAAAGCAATCATTGGCGTTGATGTATGATACATTTGTTTTTTTTATCATCTTTCCAGTTTTGTCATTGGCTAATGTAATCCTGATGTCACAGGCAGTGTAATTTGGCGCCAATTCAAAAAATTAATTTTTAAATTGCTACTGTGCTTAATATATACAGTAATTTGAACAGAAAATCATATTTAATAATACTGTAGAACATACTTATTCGAATTTCAGAAGAAAAAAGATATGTTATTTTTTTTGCAACACGTCATTCTAAAAATATATAAAGGTCAATGAACTTTTTCGTAGTCAAAGAGCCACAGTCTTAGTGACATAATTTGTAATCTTATTGGTATTACTTGACTGTTATTATGATATTAGGGAGGATGAGAAATAATTGGAGATGCAGTCTCGGTAAACAGTGTTTATTAAATAGTCATTTAATTAACTTTCCTACATTTCGATTCCAAATGAATCATCATCAGGGATAGTTACTGTACAGTTGTAAAAAAGATCATTAGGTACATTACAAAATCAAAAATTGTAAGGATAAAAATGTCATCAAAAAGTATTAGAGATAATAAAATGCATGCATACATCAGAAACAACTAAAGTGAACTAGTCATTAGTTAACTTTAGTACATTAATTATCCCTGACGATGATTCATTTGGAATCGAAACGTAGGAAAGTTCAGTTGTAGGAAAATATTTTATACAACACGTGTGTAAATAGTTATTTATGTACCAAGTGAAAAAAGATATAATTTACTCACGAGTTGCATACAAATTTTTTTGTCTGCAATGAGAGCGTGAAAAAAAGTGCCGTAGCGTTTTATTATTTTACTCCGCAGCGTTAAAAAAGTACATTTTTCCACACTTTCATGTATTAAAAAAGGCATACTTTATAAACCCATTTTAATGAAAAAAGGGTACCTTTTTTAACAGACGTAAAAAATAGTATTTTTTATCTCGTGTTACAAAAACATTGCATTCGACCAAAAAAGTACTACTTTACACACTTGTTGCATAAATAACTATTATTAACTTGTATTATAACAAGCGAAATATGGGTTCATTTATTATATTTTTGTTAAAATATGTGTAACTGATCTGTAAAGTAGGATTAAAAAATAAAAAAAAGTTTACGAAACACTTTATTTATTGAGTAAAGTTCGTGAAACAGAAACATGAACAAAAGCAGCAAAATTCTATTTCCTTATTTTTTATAGCAAATGCATGATTTATTTTGAGTAAATACTAGTGTGCATTGCCTCCCCGGAGCAATAAAGACTTCTACCATATCGTTTGGTAAACTTTCAACTTTCAACAGAGCGGCACAAATAATTATTATCGACAATTATGAGATGAGTTCTTTATACTATTTTTCTATTTTGCGCTTTTTAAATAAAAAATCTGCTGTGGACATCACAATACCTCCCGCAAAAAAGATTAAGTTAATCCTTATTTTTGAATTAGCGAATTTTACTCTATTTTTGACAGTTTATTTCTTAAAATATAGTCTAATCTAATCCAAGTAACTACCATTTTTTAAATCCTTAATAGAATTAAATCCCAATTACAGAGTGGGTTCACATTCACTCACATCCATGCCTTAGTGGGATTCGAACCCATAGCCCCGAGGGCACTCATGACATAACCATCGAGCCACCGGAGCTATAATAAAATGAAGATTAAATTTTAAATACCGGGATAGAACAGTATTCATTAATCCAAAAATGAGAATTAGCTTAAACATTTTTGTGAATCGTTAATTTTTATTAATCTAAGTACATAATATTGAATGGGGTGAAGTAGGGTAGTTGACAAAAAGTTTTGAAGGATAATTAAATAAAAAGCATATCTGACCCGTCAAAAGTCAAGAAGAAATTATTTTATTATACTAGTACGTTTCGAAATCATCTGATTTCATCTTCAGCTTGCACATTCTTAAGATTAGCAGATTACAGAATCCAAGTAATTACATTATGATGTATAATTGTTAAACTATTACAAATTGTAACACATTGAAAGATTTGAATTTTGCAGGCTCTAATATTTAATCTGCATAAAATAAAAACGATCATAGGTGAATAATGTGTATTTATTATTGTCGACAATTTCATTCTATTAAGTACCGATTTGAAATATTAAACAAATTTCAAAGAACTTTAATATTTCGAAAATATAATATTTGTAGATGAATATAAAGTTATAATTTCTGAAATATTTTTTGAAGAAATTCACTATGTACCTGAATGAAATTCGATGTCGTAGTCGTATAATGTCAAATATGGCTGCAAAATTAAATTCGTTTCTGGTTTCATATAAAACTTATTCAGAAATATATTTTAAGAGTAGGTATTCTTATTACTTTCTAATAAATTTTTTGAAATACTTGTTTGACAATGTCTTTTTCTCAAACAAGTTTATATGTGTTGACAACATATACTATAGAATTTTGAAAAAATATTTGAATTTTACAACAGGAATTTATTAGAGACAAATCAGTCAAACCCAGTGTCAATATAATCAACATGAAAATGATGAATTTGTAAGGTACATATTTTATTATTTCAATAAAAGTAAGTAATTGTTATAAATATTTTATTTTGTAAATATAACAATGAACAAATATATTTTATACTATATCCATAATTAATTTTATTTACATTCCTCCGCCTGTTTATCAGTGGGCTTGTCACGGTGTTTAAATTCTGACATTTTCTCCTTTCCTCCATATGGGAAAGTTCTCTTTGCAGTTTTCGACAGGCGGTAGCCCCTTGGATGTAGAATAATTTCCTTGTTTCCGATATTCTCTAACGGTTTATAAGTGGGAGAATCTTCATCATCCCAACACTCAGATGATTGTACGACGTAATTTTTGGAAACTTCTACATCCGCCATGCTTGAAAATATTGCTGGTTTACGTAAATAGCATAAACTTGGATTGCAAACTGATAGTTAAACATTTCAGTTGTATTTATATGTATATACAAGTTAAGTAATTAAAATGTTATTAAAAACAAATTAGTAATATTTATATGTATATATATTTGGAATATATTTACGAGTACATATACACAAAATTACAGAATTTTTTTTTATAAATAAAATATGATTTTCCACTACCAGAAGGACCAGGAACTATGGCCGTGAAAGGTTTAATTATTATATTTGATCAGTCAAAAGTTAATATAAAACTAACATTTATTAAGTAAAGTAAACAAATATAAGTTATTTTTTTAAATATCAATACAATTTTTTATTTAAAGAATAACAACATAAGAATACAATATTACAAATATATAAAGAAATAATTTTTACTATATACATATGTACAAAAAAAAATAAACAAATTATTTTACACACATTATTATTAATAAAATTGACGGTTTGAAAATTTTTGATTTATAAGTTTTATTTATCTCTCGGCATATTTTAATATACATTTATTTTTATAACTTAAGACTATGATAGAAACAAAAAAAATACTCCATCATTTTTTGATTCTGTTATAACTTGCTAAGAAAACAAACAAGATAATAGACCGGGGGCTAGTGCTACATGAAAAATGTATCATGGTATTCCAAATACTGACCCTTGGTGCTTACTTTAAATATCAAGGAGAACGATTTGCTGTCTTCCCCGAAAAAAAAAGACGATCTACCCAGCTGTGGGTCATGACCCAAAAATGTTCAAAAAAATGACACTTTAGAATCTAGGTATTCTGTATGGGACTTGCATAAAATGAAATTAAGTAAGTATATGTAAATGTTAGCCGATAATCAATGCCAGACATTTTCAAACGTTACGGGGGGCGGTAAAGCCTTTTATTGCTGTGCATTTTATCTAACACAAATTGTTCATGCCATTCCATCCGGGCTTTAGTCAACTGACAATTTTTACCCCACAAGACACAAAAAAATCATGGCCAGACACCTTACTTGTATATAAGGGTCACAGCACCCTTGCGATTTCGTCGGCCGCTTAAAGCGGGGGCGGTGCTTGATGGTATACCGCTTCATATTTCAGGGGCAACTTATAATTAGCATTTGAAATAATAATTCACAAATACCATACATATATGTTTTATATTGGGGGTATCGGAAGAGTTTAAAGTTGCACCATTTACAGTGATGTTATCTTTATTATGGTATTTTCATTTTATTGAAAGTTGAAGTGTTCGCATTGTTTTTTCTACTCTGTAGATTTCTCTTAATTTTGTGTGGTAAAACTTATTATATTTTTACCAAATTTTCACAAGTGCTTGTAATAAAAGCCTAATTTGCAGTGGTGTTTCTGATGTGCTGGTGAACATAAGTGAAGTTGATTTATTTTAATAATTTCATATCTTCATCTCGTGTATCGCCTGCACGTGTTTTTGGTCATTTTTACTATAATTTTTGTGTTGGGACTTGTTTATTAATCCGTTACCATGCCAACGTGCAGCAAGTGCAGTCGCAACGTAAACAATAAATACCCGTATGTCCGCTGCTTCAAATGTACGCGCGTGTTCCATAGTGCGTGCGCTGATGGCGAAAATAATCAACTTGCTGACCAGCGCTGCTACGCCTGGCTGTGTCCGTCATGCAGACCTCAAGATGGCAACATGGCAGCTGGTGCCGATTTAGATATACCTCCCACACCCAACAGAGATTTGCAGGAAATGATAAAGACAATGAAAACCGAGCTATTAACAGCCATTGACTCTAAGTTCGATACTATCATGAAATCGATAAATTTTTGCTGTGATAAAATTACCGACTTTGAAAAAGAACTTAAAATCATAAACAATAAAGTAAAAGATTTAGACTCAATTCAGGCAGTAAACTCAGAATTAAAAATAAATGTAGCTTTACTAAATAAAAAAATTAATGATCTGGAACAATATTCCAGAATTAATAACGTGGTAATACAAAATATTCCAGAAATCAAAAACGAAAACATAAATGATATAGTTTTAAATTTAGCTAAATCTACGAAAATTAAATAGAGTTAACGTTAATCATCCGAAGAACATAATTGTAAAATTCATCTCGCGGGGCATGAAGGATATGTTCATGACTGCAGTAAAATCAAGTAACGTCACCACTAAAACTTTAGGTTATGAGAATGACGTTAAAATTTATATAAATGAACATCTCACCAAAGAAAATGCTGCTCTATTTAAATTAGCTCGTGATCAACTCCGTGCGAAGAACTTTAAATACGTGTGGACAAAGAATGGAAAAATTCTTGCGCGTAAATCTGACACCTCAAAAACTGTTACAATTTCATCTGAAGCGGATGTTAATAAACTACAGTAATAATATCTCCACTTCGGTATATTAAATACTCGTATCTTTTACATCCCTTATGTCTCTGAGTCTCTATTATCAAAACGTTCGTGGTTTAAGAACTAAAACACATGATATAAAAATAAATTCCACTACGTGTGATTTTGACATTTTGTGTTTAACTGAAACATTTTTAAACACGTCTGGTTACGATCATGAAGTTATTGGTGATAATTACTCCTTAGTGCGACGTGACCGACAATCCTCCTCTTCAGTGAAATGTGATGGTGGTGGAGTACTTATTGGTGTTAAAAATAATATCAAATGCAAACATAAAACCGAATGGTGTACTAGTGTTGAGGATGTTTGGGTATCGGTTTATTTAAAAACAGCTAAATAAAACATATGTTGTGTTTATATTCCCCCTGATTGTCCTGAACATCTATACATTTTTATGAACAATTTAATCCAACTGATAGATTCTGCGCCGAATGATAAATTTATAATATGTGGAGATTTCAACTTGCCCCTTTTACAATGGCGATTATGTAAAAATAGTTATGTAGCCGACAATATCTACAACACATTATCATCAGATTTCATAGATAATATATCTTATTGTAATTTAAAACAATTTAACGGCATTTTGAATCAAAATAATCGATGTTTAGATTTAGTTTTGTCTAATGTCGATTGCATGAACACTATTCAGTGTAGTACACCTCTCACAAAAGTAGATCTGCATCATCCACCGCTAGTTACTCATTATCATTGTGAATTGCAATCGACATTGGAACATAACAACAGGGAGGTGTTATTATTTAAAAAGGCTGATTACAACGTTATAAATGATCATTTCTCAAAAATAAACTGGGCTGAAGAATTTCATGGTTTGAATTCAGAGCATTCAGTTAATAAATTTTATGACATTTTGAATAAAACTATTGAATCATATGTCCCCAAAAAACTAATTCCTAAAAATACATACCCTTCTTGGTTCTCCTTGGAACTCATAAATTTAATTAAAAAGAAACACAAAGCTCATTGCAAATTTAAAAGGTTCCACAATGCCTCGGATTATATAACCTTTTCTTCGCTTAGGAGACAAGTGAAATATTTATCCACAACATGCTACAATAATTATTTAAAAAACATAGAACAAGAAATCCCTGGCAATATCAAAAAGTTTTGGAGTTATGTTTCCTCTTTAAAAAAAGACAGTATTCCATCAAATATGTCATATAACGATTGCAGCTCCAGTGATGGCCATGAAATAAGTAATATGTTCGCTGATTATTTCCAATCAGTCTTTTCAAATAATAATAATAATACGCCCCCTGCTTGTAACTATAATATGTTGACAAATAATATAAGTATTGGTCAAATTGTTACAAATGAGAATGAAGTACTCGATGTTTTGTCTACTCTAGATACAAACAAAGGAGCTGGTTCAGATGGAATTCCCTCTTTACTTGTAAAATCATGCTCCTCCTCCCTTTGCCATCCTCTAACATTAATCTACAATAAATCACTTACTGAAGGTTATTGTCCCAGTATTTGGAAAAAAGCACAAACTACTCCAGTTTTTAAGTCTGGTAACAGGAATTCTATTGAAAATTATCGACCTATTTCAAAATTATGCATTTTCGAAAAGGTTCTAGAAAAATAATTTATAAACATTTATTTTCATCGTTTAAACATATTATAAACCTTGAACAACATGGTTTCTTTAAAGGTCGCTCTGTTGATACTAACTTGGTAGAGTATACAGATTTTATTTTGGAACACATGAATGAAAGGACACAAATCGACGCAGTTTATACTGATTTCAGCAAAGCGTTCGATAAAATTAACCACTCCCTATTATTGTCGAAATTAGAGATGTACGGCATACATAGTAATCTGCTTCAGTGGTTCAAATCTTACTTGACAGATAGGTACCAGTGTGTTTCATTCAATGGTTTTACATCGAATTATCTTCCTGTGACCTCTGGAGTACCACAGGGATCCCATCTAGGGCCACTCCTTTTCATCATTTTTATCAATGATATAAATAAATGTTTTATTAATACTAATTTTAGTATGTATGCAGATGATCTTAAGATCTTTAAAGCCGTCTCGAATAATTCTGATGCTTTAGATCTTCAAGCTGACCTTGACAGGCTTAGCTCGTATCTAATAGATAATCAGTTATTGTTAAATATTATTAAATGCTCTTGTATAACATTTACTCGTAACAGAAATGTGCTTCAATTCAATTATTATATTAACCAAAACCCCGTTAATCGAGTTACGCAGATTAAGGATCTTGGTGTCATTCTCGACGCTAAATTATTATTTGATATCCATATTGACAGAATTGTAAAAAAGGCTTACAGAATGTTGGGCTTCATTCTGCGAATTGTTAAACTTTTTTGTAATTATAAGTCATTTACTAATCTATATTATACCCTAGTCCGATCGCAGCTTGAATTCGCTTCAATTTGTTGGTCTCCTCAATATCAAATATATATCAGTAGAATTGAACGAGTGCAACGAAAATTTATCTCTTTCATGAACTGGAAATTTCCTCAGAACTCCACTAATCTCATGACGTTACAAAATAGACGTATAGTTCTCGATTTGGTATTTTTGTACAAAATATTTAACAACTTTTT
This sequence comes from Harpalus rubripes, assembly GCA_963082715.1. Lineage (NCBI taxonomy): Eukaryota > Metazoa > Arthropoda > Insecta > Coleoptera > Carabidae > Harpalus > Harpalus rubripes. The sequence goes on from OY720457.1 coordinate 17,727,516, forward strand.
TGATAGCCCATTTCTCGTTGGCAAGTTCTGCATAAGGATACCTGTTCGTTCCACTCGTTCATGTAATTTGATCTTTATAAAAAATGTTAAAACTAATTCCGAAATGAACTCACCTGCAATTAGGTTACCTATAACCTACAATAATTTTTTGAGTCATATTAATGATATAGACATGTTTTTCTTCAACTTAATAAAATTTAAGAAGACTGTTATTAATTATATTTCTGCGATTAATTCGTAACTTTATTATATTCATTTATATGGTAAATTATATTAAATATTTATTTTATTTCCTTGTATGAAATTGTATCTACACTACAACTTTCAAATTATTGTTCATTGTTGTTTGTAAATTAGTGCTGTACTATAATTGGGACTAGCTCCTGTTGTACGGCCTATTATTATAAATAAATAAATTCTGTCTGGAACCAGTTTTATTTAAATATTTATTACAAATTTCATGGAAATATGCAATTCTGTTATGAATATATTGTTATAACGATTACTGTATATGTAAATAATGTTTAAAACATTGCACCATGCACCCCTATCATATATCATCTGGTACTTACGAATATTTCATAGCAGTTTTAGTCATAAATTATACGAAATTTTACAACTTTGTAACATACTATTGAATATAATTGTGGTTTTATAGCTAATTTACGTTCAAAACTTTGAATTATGATTATTTACCTTCATATAAAGCAGAAAAGCTATAGTAGGTAAAGAAGGTACCTACTCCGAAACTACACAAAACTGTAATTAGTTCAATTTTTATGTTATTTTAAAACAAACTGATATACGAATAAAAATGGAAGAGGAACAATTATTTATTTATTAATATCCTCTTAAAATTAATTTTTAAACTTTTGGAGTTATTTGAATTCCAACTTTTTTGAATTTTTTGTATGTTATTAAGAATTTAAAAATTAGAAACACCATTTTTTTTTTCTTGAAATTTCGTCTAATTACACCTAAATTAATTATTATTAAAGTTTTGCGGCGATGGTTATGACTCCGCCATAAGTAGAGAATTTTACAATAAAAAATCTGATGTGGACACCACACGACTTCCTTGTACGCAAGACCAATATGAAGTATAGACCCAATTATAAAATTGCACGTATGTGACGTATTTCACATTAACATTTATTTTTTATTTTGTTTGTTATTTTTTGTCCTAATCCATAGCAAGCTTCATTATAAAAACCAAATGTATGTTTTAAATTTACATATCTCGCTTAAATAAAGGGCTAATTTAATAATACTTGATGTGCTAGACGCAGAATTTAATTCTCTAGAAGCATTTATTTCTAAAATCAAAATGAAACCATTTTATTCAAGAAAAACTGTTAACAACTTCAGGTAATATATCACTTCCGGTTAGCCTGTTTTAAACAAACTTTACTATGTTATTCCAATTGATTGAAAAGTTTTGGATTATATTTTAAAATATTTTTTCATTAAAATCCTGTATAGCAGTGGCGCCGACTATGTGGGTGCTCCAGGGCTTGAGCACCCGACAAGAAAATTTGTTGACAGGAATACACGATAGAGAACGATATACGAATATACCTATTAAACTATATCTATATACCGCTAAAAGGCACACAGGAAATGTCCGGAACATTTTATATTTGCGTGGACAGGATCTCTTGCTGTGCGCGCATGAGCTTGTAGACGCGTGCCAGAATGCTATACAGTGTCCCACACTCTATGTTCAGTGTGGCGGAGATAGCCAATGTTATTCTTATGGACGTTTTCTGTGCCATGTTGCCAATTTTTCAATGTAATGTAATATTGAAACATTTATAAAGTTTCCTTGCTATACCAAAATTAGTTAACACTGTACAATTTAAGTTTTATGAGGGTCTGTTATTTACACAGGCTTATTGTATTCACCATTCCCCCGATATTTGTCTGCAGTTCTAAATAGTTTTAAATACTGGGCCGCGAAAAGATGTAGTGGAACCGAGGTATAAAAAACATACTGAAGCTATTTGTACCTGTAATAAGTAATATTTCAATACAATATTTTAAAATCGCCTGGCATAATAATCTTGATTAAATGCATTAGAGATTAGAATATTAAAATATTATAAATTCAAATTGGAGATTATAAAAAAAGAATAAAGACTTATGAAATATGTAAAATATATGCAGTATTTCTATAAAGTCTAATATTAGTAAATTATCAAATAAGAAGATATAAATTAAATAAATAAAATAATGCTTAATAATTAAAACTGACCAGTTTATTATTTATTTATTTTTTCTTTTCACCCACATGTTACACTGAAAGTACACCAGTCATAAATACATTCAATGAAGTACCCAGAATATTTCATCTCTTTTTGGGCATCTATTTTGCTCTTTCTATTTTGTAGACTTACAACAGGTAAATATGGCAACATGCTACTCCATAAGACCGTACACTGAACATAGAGTGTGGGACACTAGACAAGAATGGTTCACATCTACTGTATATTTTAGCAAACCAAATTAGATGTTTGGGGTGTAATCTGTAATCGCTATGGTAATTTTAACATCCTGTTTCAATTTTTCAATACTAATAATAGTAAGCAGACAGTGAATAAAAAATTTAAATGGTAATACATTTGTTTTTGCTAGCTACAAATATTAACAGGTTGTAAAAATGAACATGGTAGGTACGATACAGAACACATAAGTGCATATTAGATTAGAAAATCGAATATAAACATAGCTTGTCCAGCATGTTTATTATAATGTAACGTAATAGTCACACATTGTGTTGTGCTTAGACAGTTTATCTAGATAAGTCAACAATCAGTTAAATATATCCTCTTTTCTAAAATGTTCTGAGATCTGGCAATTTATTTTTGTACATGAAAGGGGAAAAATATGCAGCTTAAAAATATATAACTGTCAATTATAGGGTATTTGACCTTGAATGGAAAAAAATTTCGCCTGCGGCGCCTTTTTCCCTGGGTACCTTACATCACCAAAGTTTTGGTGCACGAGCCGCCATTGTATACCTAAAATACAACTTTTTAGGTTTCGAGCACCCGACAGGAATATAAAAAGTCGGCGCCACTGCTGTATAGGCTTCAAAGAAAGTACCATTTCTGGTAATTATGTACTAAAAACGAAGGTGCACAACTAGATGTCATAGCAGTCATAAATAAAAAATTTCAACTTTCTACGGCTTACCGTTTTTGAGTTATGCGAGATACGTAAGTACAGACGTCACAACGAAATTAGTCAAAATGGATTCAGGGATGGTCAAAATGGATATTTCCGTTGAAATCGGAAAACCGAAATTTTTCGGGATTACAATACTTCCTTTACTTTGTACAAGGAAGTAAAAAAGAAGATTTTCGCAATGGGGTGCGATTATGATTTTTTTAAATGTCTGGGAGTAGCCAATAACCAATAAAATTGTCCGGGATCAATTTTTCTTATTTTCTTTAATGGTAATTAATAAAATAAAGCTAGTCCCAGACAGTTTGTTATCATATACTCCCAACTGTAAGTGGCCGACGAAATCGCAAGGGTGCTGTGACCCTTATATACAAGTAAGGTGTCTGGCCATAATTTTTTTGTGTCTTGTAGGGTAAAAATTGTCAGTTGACTAAAGCCCGGATGGAATGGCATGAACAATTTGTGTTAGATAAAATGCACAGCAATAAAAGGCTTTACCGCCCCCCGTAACGTTTGAAAATGTCTGGCATTGATTATCGGCTAACATTTACATATGCTTAATTTCATTTTATGCAAGTCCCATACAGAATACCTAGATTCTTAAATGTCATTTTTTTTAACACTTTTGGGTCATGACCCACAGCTGGGTAGATCGTCTTTTTTTTTCGGGGAAGACAGCAAATCGTTCTTCAGGGTATTTAAAGTAAGCACCAAGGATCAGTATTTGGAATACCATGATACATTTTTCACGTAGCACTAGCCCTCGGTCTATAACAGTTTGTCAAAAGCTTATGTTTCATAATAAATACCTTTAAGTATTTTTTTTCATTTTTCATTCATATGTTAACATAATAAAATTGTCAAAAAAAATACACATTGTTCACCTATACGTATATCGATAAAGTAACAGAGTCAATTTTTCTGCAAGCATTCAAATTCTTGTGTCGTTAAAAATTATTAATATTATGTAACTTCTCAAGTGATTCATATCAAAACCAATGATACTATGAACAAATTATGTTCTTTTTTGTCTAGATCCCTTAATCATTTTAACGAAAGCAAAATACATATTAATCGCCTTACTAGATAAGATATCTTATAAAATATAATTTTCTAGCTAATAAGTTCTCTCTTTAAATATTGAAAATTGACTTCTGTAGTAATTACATAAAATTCTTTAACAAAATAAGATTTTCTACTGCTTGATAGGTACACTATATAGACGAAAACTGTTATTGAAATTTGTAAACGACGTTAGCTGGTAAAACAAAATTATTAACTGATAAAACCTTTGTCTAATTTCAAAACTGTGTACTCTCAAAACAGTATGAACTAATATTTCGTAAAATGTACGCATTACTAATTAAAATTATAGTATTCCAGCCTTATTTGAAATTATAAAATATATTTTCGAAAAAATGTGTGTATGTATGGTATTAATATTTAAAGTAATACCAAATGTTATATTGCCATGTTCTAATCACTAATTGGTTTTAAATGAGTGACAAATATTTTTAAAGAAAGTTAAATATTCATAGGTGTTTAAAGATTATGTTTCACTGTAAGTATATTTTGTGTCACTTTTCTATCATTTTTCATTGAAATGTAATTGTTGAATTTATTTTAACTAAATATGCAATAGTTGTCAGAAAAAGTTCAATGTTCCTTACTCGTATTTTTGTAGTTATATAAAATCTATACCTCAATACATATACACAAACTAATTATCATAAGGGAATTTTACAAGCAACATGTCAGCTGTATTGTTCCAATTGACAACCTTACTGACATCACATCTAGGGTTTCACGGGCTTGGCTTGAAGCTTGAAAGCTTGGCTTGGCTTAGCTTGAAAAAGCTTGAAAAATCAAGCCAAGCCTGCCGTTCAAAAAAGCTTGACTTTTCAAGCCAAGCCAAGCTTCTGTTCCACCAAGCCCAAGCCAAACCAAGCCTAATATTTAAAAAAGCTTGAATTTTCAAGCCAAGCCAAGCCTTTGACTGTCAAGTAGCTTGGTTGAAAACAAGCTTTTTCAAGCTTTTCTTAAGAAATGTTGTCGAGACCGACAAAACCGTAATTTTATGGTGATAACGTACTTTCTCACTGCTTCGGCACATTTTTGCGAACTTCTAAGAATTGGAGTTTCCAAAAGGACCAGCCTTCATTACCTGCTAGTCCAGTATGCTTCAAAACTTTGTAAATAGGACACTATACCCTTCATCATTCTTATTATGCAAAGACCACTTATTTTCTCAATCTGACCCAACTATCTGTTTTAACTATAGAGTGATGGGAAGATAGGTGCAGTTTGATTTTTTTGTTTGATTGGATAATATCGGAATATTATCCAATCAAAATAGATATACATAGAATATAATCAATATTCATTTAAATTTATTACTCGTATTTCTTGCAATGCTACAAATAGATAATTTTGCTGCAGAATAAAAATTATAAGAAATAATAATATACTCTACACCGTAAGGTAAATTGAGTGACAGACTACATAAATCATGATAATTATTGCATTTTAAAGTTTCATTTTGTACAATGTTTTGTTATTCTGGTATTTCCGAATCATAGAGACGAGACAATTTCTGTTTGTGTATATGTATTTATTTATATTCAAAGATTTTCAATGCTATTTTTAGCTCAACCCCTAATGTACCCCTAATAAACCGTGACAGGTATATTAGACAATAACAATGTACTGACAAAGAGAGCATTCTCTTTTAAATATTACCTTGATACAAGTTTTCATTGATCCAAAAATATGTGTTAATAAATATGCAAATAAATATATAATCTCGGCTTATTACCTAGTTCTGGTTTATATTTATGTATTTAACTTACATGATTCTGTACTCAAAAATCAGTAGAAATTTCATAAGAAGAGGCGAGTAGGCATTTGTTATGAACAAACAAAATTTCGGGGAAATTTCCGTCTGTAGGGTTTTATGATTTCCAGATGTAAATACATCTGGTAGGTATAAAAGGTCAGTCTCAGGTCATTTCCATCCCATTGTACATTCCAAAATATTTTTGTATTTATTTGAACACTGTTATTGCGTATTTGGTGTCTTGAGTTTTTTTTTTGTTTATATAGGGTGCATATGAATTAAATAGTATGACAAACTTTAACAGTTGGGAGGACATTTCGAGTTTTTAGTTAAAATACAATACAATGAAGTCCAACTAATGCATATGCCTACTTGAATAAATGCAGTCAACGAAAATAATAAAAGAAACATGAAAATTGAAGGGTAAATATTTAATAAAAGATAATAAATTTATGCTGATTGTTTACTCTTAAAAATAAAATAAATGAATAAAATATACATTTCAATATTTTTATATTTTAATAATTACAAAGAAAAAACACTTGGTGTAAGTTTCATAAATTTTATTTTATAGTTTTGTTTATCTTTACGCATAAGAAGATATTTTTCAATTGTACCACAATAAATTTATGTAAAACAAAACGTGATTTGTACATGATTACGATACAATGAAACGGCGATATATTGATACATCAATATTCCAATACATCGATATATCGGTATATCGATATATTTAATTAAATTCACATCGAATATTTATATTAAAATCTTGATACCGAACAACTACTACTGGTTTTCAAGACCTATATACCTACTTTGCGCATGAGCATTCATAAAGCTTGAAAGCTTGAAAAAGCTTGAAATAGCTTGAAAAAGCTTGATAAAGCTTGAAAATCAAGCCAAGCCTAAAATAATTAAAGCTTGAAGTTTTCAAGCCAAGCCAAGCTCTGTTTCCATCAAGCCCAAGCCAAGCCAAGCTTAACATTAAAAAAAGCTTGAAGTTTCAAGCCAAGCCAAGCTTTTTTATTTCAAGCCAAGTAGCTTGGCTTGGTGAATCCCTAATCACATCGTTCCTAAGAATTTCGCTAATGACCCAGTCATTACCAAAACAAAGCAAAAGACTTCGGTTTGTCCAAAACTATGTTTATAGAAAGTTTAATTTTTCTATCGTCCTAAATAAAATAAAATTGTTGATTGTATATATGTATATTTACAAAAGTATGGAACGTTAACAAGTAGTTATAAAATTCTCATGGGACCGTCAAAATTAGGTAGTTACAAGATTCTTCTACTTCTGTTCGTAGTCATTATTGTTTAGTTTATTTATTACATGGAATTAATGTATATACACTTTGAAATTTTAAGTGCTTAGCTAATGAAATGTTTTTAAAAATAACTTTACTAATGTCATCGTGTTTAACATAACAATACAAAATAATTTTATAAACAGTATCTTATTTAAATATCAAAATTTTATGCATTATGCTATATGAAATAAAATAACAAATCGTTGATCTGCTTCAGACATCACATTCACAATTATTATTAATGCGGATCATTTCCATCGGTTTTTATCGGTAAACTTTAAACAAACTCTAGTCCTCTTATTAATTTTCTTGTAATAATTAGTTTGTATTGTTAACATGAGTGGTACTTTATAATCATTTTGGAAAAATTTCTTGGCATTGTGTAACTTGGCAAAAATTAGTTAGTACAATAAGATGAGTATAATTTGTTGGAAGTTTATCAAAAAAAAATCGATGGCAATGATCCTCATTAATAATAATTATTGATTTGGTATCTGAAGCAGATCAACGATTTGTTATTTTATTTCATATAGCATAATGTGTAAAAATTTAATACTTAAATTTAAATAAGATACTGTTTATAATAGTTATTTATGTAACAAGTGTGTAAAGTAGTACTTTTTTGGTCGAGTGCGATGTTGTAGCACGAGACAAAAAATATTATTTTACACAGGTGTTGCATACAACATTTTTCCTACAACCGAAATAGTATTGATGTTTCTCATAATACTGAGTGTACAGGCATCCAGCAGCTTCAAATACTGTTAGTACTCTTTCTCATAACACTTTACAAAACTTGAAAGAATCTCAGACAGACGATGATTAGTCTTTTATAATGTACAAATTGGACATTTAATATTATATATTAAAAATTAGGTTAGGTTAGAATACATGTCAAAAAAATGTTAATGTTCTTAAAAATTAGATTAGTACTCAATGTGTTAAAAAAAATTTTATTTGTTTCATTGACAGTGTATATTCATATTGCTTAATAATTTTTTTTACTTTCATTATTATTTACTACTTATTATTTACGCACGGTTGTAGGAAAAATTATTTATTTTGTTATGTTTAATACGATATGATATTAGAATATTATAAAAACTATAATCATATGTAGCATGTAAACATATAATAATTAAATAAAATTTATAAATATTCATATTTATTTATTATTTTTTTACTTTCTGTAAGAAAATATTTGAAACTCATTATGTATATATCTTTTAAAATTTATACTAGTGATAAAATTTCAGTTATTTATGGCTGTCAATATCTTATATCTTTAAACATTTGCCAACAGTCACAACCGTATAACTTATAACATTCATATACCTGGAAATATCTTTTACCTAATTAGTATGAAATTATTTATTTTGACATATACCCAAAATAAAATATGATTTTCCACTACCAGAAGGACCAGGAACTATGGCCGTAAAAGGATGTTTCAAAGGTATAATTATATTGATCAGTCAAAAGTTAATATAAAACTAACATTTATTAAGTAAAGTAAACAAATATAACAGTTATTTTTATAAATATCGATACAATTTTTTATATGAAGAATAGCAACATATTACAAACATATAAAGAAATAATTTTTAGTATATAAATATGTATAAAAAAATAAACAAATTATTTTACACATTATTATTAATAAAATTGACGATTTGAAAATTTCTGATTTACAAATTTTATTTATCCTTCGGCATATTCCATGGATATAAAGTTCTACCAATCTTTTTTCTATAAATGTTTTTGTTTGGAACATACATGTCCAACTAAACTATGCCAATTCTTCGTTTTACACCAATCATCATAAAAATTATTTATTGCTCTTTTATCAGCTACAATATTATCATTAAAACTTCTAGAATTAAAATAATCTAAGTCATGCTGTTTCATCATCTCTATCCACAGGTTTACCACGGTTTAATAAAAATAAAAATGTTTTGGAAAATTCATGTTAATAAAATGCTACTGAATATGATACTAACACTCTAACTCTTAAACTACGACTGACATATCACAAGAAAATTTTAGAACATATTTCGGTAGCAGAAGAATATTTTATTATACATAAATTATTGGAGAAGGCGACATATCCAAGGGTAAGTAAATCTAAAAATATGTTTCCAAAAAATATTACCACGTAATTGAAGTTAATATAAAACTTACATTTATTAACTCAGGTATCGCACACAAATTTTCTTATCATTGGAAAATATCCACAATACAATTGAAGTATATGCTAATAACATACTCATTACTTTATTACAATTAAAAATAAATTGTCAAATCGAAGACTAACCCTGAACTCCGATGCAAAACCAAAAATTTTCCATTCTTGACTATAAATAACATTTATATTAATAAACAAAATTCCACAACAACAAATTGCCAAAAGGCCAGTCTGAACTGGCGCCAGTTAATGAGTTTTTAATTACCCTATGCCTGATCAAATATGTAACCACAGAACATTGAAATCTAACTATTTACCTGTTTCTTTCAATTTTACAAGTCCATCATCTAGACTGCAAGATAAACTCAGAAATGATATCCGATTACCTGGGTTAGAATCTAAATTATTACCACAAATAATCTCTGTTGTAGAAGAAACCTATTATTCGCAAGTAAAAGAATAATTAACCTATATACTATACAAATTTTCTTGACATTAGTATATCATTACCCAAAATTTCTATATTACTCAACGTATCATTAGTTTTGCAAATAGTTTTCAAGCATCACGTCATTAAAGCAATTATCATTACCACAAAATATTCCCATTAGAATTTAAGTGATAGATAATGGGACAGTTAATATTTCATCAGATACTGGACATTTTTAAAATCCATTCGAAAATAATTATCTGTCATTAGCAAATATTCAAACATCATCGTTTACCCAAAAATATTTTCACAATACAATTTTAAATGATAGATAATGGCAGTAATAAAGTCATTAGTAATTTGGGAATTTCGAAACTAAACTAGCCAATATATGCATATGTATTTCCCATTTTCATATCAAACGTCACATCAAGATATCCACCAAATCAATTAAAATGACATTTTAAAATTACAATTTAATATGTCCTTATTAGAATTAGACAAAATCAATTATACTGACATTTTGAAATTACTATTTAAGAGGTCATTATGTTAATTAATGAAAAATCAATTAAATTGACTTCAATTACTATGTTTTTGAATTTTGCAAAAACATAAGTGAAGAACATAAATCTTTCACAAAGACATTATTTACAAAGAAACATAATTTAAAATAAATTACTCTTATTTTTTTAAATAAATTACATTTATTTTTTCAGATAAAATATGTCCATAACTATTTCATGTGTGCATGGGCGTGCAGCCTATGCATACAAAATGCAATGAAGTTATCTGGAAGTAATATTATATCAGACGGCTCACAAATGACCTTGAATAGTCATCTTTCGTGAATAATAGTTTACTTATATTCTATTTCTTTATAACTTTACTACTCTATTTTTTTTCTTCTTATTATTACAACTTATAAATTCATAATTATACAGGGTGTAAATGAAATAAGTGCATTAAATTTGACCAGTAGTATAACTCATCGAGAGCAACAATATTTCTTAATAACTTTTTCTCGAAATCGCATATTTTTTTAGCATTTTTACCACCCCGTAAATTGACGAGTCGTTCCAAATATTTTTGTAATAATTGAATGCAGCAGCAATAGCTATGAAAAATTTTGTTTTAGCAATTGACAGTCCTGTCAATTGTTGCAATTAAATTTTGACATTAGTAATAAACTTGTTTATAAGGTAAAATTCTGTCAAAATGCGAGTACACAGACATTGTAATTACTTACCTATGGTTTATTTATTTATTTTTTACTCGTATCTGTACTACATGTTACTTGACATCACGGTTCTCATAAAGACAGTGTCATGGAGTTGCCAACGCATTTACATGGAGCGTTTCCAAATCATCACCAAATCATTCTGTTCTTAATATTCGCACATTTGTTAATCTTGTACATCTTTATCACATCACAATACGGAGTGTCACATATGACAATTTTTAAAAAAGCAACAGTTATTATATCCATACCATGTGCAAAAAGTTCAATGTTTTCAGCACATAACAGACTTCAATTTTGGGAATGGCTCATAATGTTCATTCATGAGACTGAATTTACTTGGGAAGGTGTATTTATTATGCACAATACACATCTTGACAGACGAAAATGCTGTAAAAATTTTCATTAAAAAATGTTTTGGGCGGGAACAATAAATGGGCGACTAATTATTGATACTCATGTACCTCTTTTAAATGGACAAAAGTTTGTACTTACATTTTTTGAATAACGTATTTAAACTATTATGATTTCTCGACGATAAATAATCATCTCATAACCTAACAACTATGCTTTTGCTCCTCGTCTCTCCTTGTCTCTATTCACACTATTCAAAGGTGATTAAAACCCTGGTTCAAAACACAACTTTATAATTTTGTTATCCAAAATTTAAATTTATTTATTTTAAAAATTGTACTCTTACGTATTAATTAATAATAATGTTATTTCCCTTGATTCGTTTATTAATTACTGTGACTGTAAGTGTAACCGATAACCGACAATTTTTGAGCTGATTGTATCCCACTTGAACACGGCAACAGTCATTTGTTCTCCATGAGCGGGTAACGAAATATGCAGCAAATCTTTAAAGAATTTTAACTCAAAATCTAAAAGACTTAGAAAAAAAAGTTATTAAGAAATATTGTTCCTCTCATCGAGTTACATTACTGGTTAAATTTAATGCACTTATTTCATTTACACCCTGTATACAAATATAGTATTCTTAACATAGTTTGTGTTCGTTTATTTGGCAAAATTTGACATTAACATTAATATTTTTATTTTTTTGCACTTTTTTGTCCTAATCCATAGTAAGCTTTTTTACAAAAACCAAAAAGTATACAGTTTTTAAATTTACATATCTCGCTTATACAAAGGGCTAATTTAATAATATTGGTCGGTTAGCCTATTTTAACCAAAATCTACTATGTTATTCCCATTGACATACAAGTCTTATATACCAAATTTTAAAAGTCTTGGATTATATTTTAAAATAGTTTTTCATTAAAACCTCTTCAAATCAACTTTCTACGGCTTAACTTTTTTAAGTTATGCGAGATACGTACGTACATATGTATATACATACGTACCTACAGACGACATGACGAAATTCGTCAAAATGGATTCAGAGATGGTCAAAATGGATATTTCCGTTGAAACCTGAAAACCGAATTTTTTCGCGATTACAATACTTCCTTTACTACCTATGTATTACTTCAAATTGGCAAGACGCAAGACTAATACATAAATTCATTTCCTGTTATTGACACTTTAAATTCAAATACAGTTACATTTTTTTTCTTAAAATGGTCGTTGCTTTCCTTCCCAAGTCCTTTAATTTATTACATTACCCACAGAACAATAATCTGATCTGAAATATTTCATTCACTCGAAATCATATTAGCTGTCTGGATCCTGCTTTTACATAGCTAACCTATTTTTATATAATGTAAAATGGACGTCAAATAGTATTTCCGCTCTTATCTGGTGTTGTGTAAACTGAGGAATAAAAAGATCCCCAGAATTGTAGTGCCAACTGAATCAGTTATTTTTGATCACTCTGTATTTTACTGTACAGAGTGTGTCTTCATTTCACAGAGCAGCGCAAATAATGGACCATTGGCATCCAATGTTATAATGCAAACAGTGATCGATATGCCGCTTTGTCATAATTACGATATTTATAGTTTTTTTCTGACTATGCCTTAATGGGTTCCTGCACCATAACAAAAAATAATAAAATGTACACTTTATAATTAGAGTATTACTCAATAAATAGCGATTAAGATGAAGAAAACAATTTCTTAATAATTATTTTGCGAGATATTTGAGGTTTGTTGTCAGTGTCACTGTGACGTCACATTAGTGCTACCTTTCTCTCGCTGCCTACTATAGGGCTTGTGCGAGAGAAAGAGGTAGCAATAGGTATCGCTATAGCTACTAGATAAATTACAACTGACTCGTCTGTCATTATGGAGCCACTAAAATCATTCAATACCAGTGTTTCAGTATTATTAATCATAGAAATGATGTACAATGACGGGTTGTTTTGCTCAAAATTGTTCAAATCATTTGAGAAATGGTTATAATTGTTACAGGTACGTATGCAATACATATATTTTTATCAAACCTCAAAAACCGTATTTTTCTTGTTTTATTATTTTAAATAAATATGATATGGCAAATATGGAAGTTATATTTAATTATGAAAAAAGAGTTACTACATAAACTTATAAAAAAATATTTTTATTTCATAATACACTGCGTTCATTTTGGCTCCAGTATGGCCGACGAGTCAGCTATGTGTTATCTAGAAGCTGTAGGTAGGTGCCGCTATAGCTACTAGATAAATTACAACTGACTCGTCCACCATTTTCGAGCCACTAAAATCATTCAATATCAGCGTTACATTATTATTAATCATAGAAATTATCCATAATGACGGGTTGTTCTCAGGGCTGGACTGGAAACATGTTTAGTACCAGGAAATCTGGGTGGGGTCGGGCCAGGCCAGTCATTTGAACCGATTTTTAAAAAATAATTTTAATCATTATAATATTTTGTTTAATAATTTACTTTTTAACTCCCGCTACCCTTGATAAGGACGGTACAGGGATCGTGCTAAAAATCGCATTATCGAGATTTTAGTAAATGACCACGTTTTAAGGGCCTTAGTATCCAATTTTAACATTTTCACGATGATGTCTGTGTGTTTGTGTGTATGGATCCTCCACTCTAACTCAAATACTATCATTCAGAAAGTTTTGAAACCTTGTATTGCTACTTTATTTTAATATGAAAAGAAGCCATTAGATTTTGGTAAAAATAATATATATATATATATATATATATATATATATATATATATATATATATATATATATATATATATATATATATATATAATTTAAATCCCGGAGATTATGATTAAAACAAAACTCCTTCGTTACATAGTTCAGATCTGAAATATACGTAAATTTAATTTTGAAAATGATCATTCGCAGGATACTTGGGTTGATAACAATGTGACAATAAATTTGTAGTTTAAAAATAAATTTTAATATGCTAACGTATGTATCAGTTATTTATGCAACAAGAGTGTAAACATGCCATGTCAAGTATTTCGTGACGAAGCTTGCCGAATCACGAAAATTATTGACCGAATATCATCCGTACTTATATTTTTGTCATTTTTTATCGATTAAATCAATTATTATATGAAATGGTGTACCAGGTATGTTATTATTTATAATTTGATAAAAGTTATTTGGATCTAAATAAAATACATCCTTATATAAATAATCATTTCATGTGTATGATGTCGATAATACAAAAAATAAGTATGTATTTAACAATTGGTTGTCAAAAAGAAAAATAGCTGTAAATATTGGCGCACATTCAAGAGTAGTAGGAAATTATTTGAAAATCAAGAATTTATGTTATTTTTGTATCGATTTATTTATTTTTTCAACTTTAAATTTTTACAATTTATTTTTTAAGTTCGTCAGGCCAGGAGCCGTTACGGGCCACCGGGAAATTCCCGGTATCCCGCCGGGCCAGTCCAGCCCTGGTTGTTCTGCTCCAAATTGTGCAAATCATTTGAGAAATGGTTTTTATTTTACAGGTACTTATGAAATACATATACTTTTCTCTAACCTCAAAAATCTTAACGAACTGTATTTTTTCTTGTATTATTATTTTAAATAAATATAATATGGCAAATATGAAAGTTATATTTAATTATAAAAAAAGTTACTACATAAACTTGTAAGAAATGCACTATTATTTCGTAATTTACTGCTTTAATTTTGGCACCAATATGGCGGACGAGTCAGCTATGAATTATATAGTAGGAGTAAGTGTCGCCGTGACGTCATGTTGATATTGTAAATCAAATGCACTTTAACTAAAAACAATTAAGACTTTTTAATACTACGAATTGCTTCAAAATTAAAAGAACTTTCATTTAAAATAATTTAAAAAATCAGAGTGCAGGATCCCATTAGCCTCGATGTCATTATCATAATGAGTTTTGTTATGTTAGACTGCGCGCTAAATCTAGTAAGTGGGTCTCTAATTCTACTACGGGCGCAAGTCTGGTTAAATGGTTTCCTTAAAGTATATTAATTTCATTACCGATACTAATGATTATAATTTTTGGAAATATTAACAAAATATAAACGCAGAACTGCATGTATTACAAAATTACAATAATTATGTATGTATCAACAAGGCACCGAATATCTTCTTGTTATCACGAATGTATAGAATTTATTTGTCGAGGCCCGAAGGGCTGAGAAAAATAAACCATATGAGTGATAAAAAGGTACTTCACTGCCGAGGTTCATATTACATATAATTTGATATCGAAAAATTGTGAAAATTAAACAAATATTCATTTTGATAATCAGTGTTAATGTTACTATACTTGCCGTCAAATAAGTATGAGCAATGTTGAAAATGCTAAGTTATGAAAAATCGGCAAAACCGCATGGCAAGGGACAGAGTGCGGAAAGGGGAAAAAGTTGAGCATTAATTCATACTCATTTGACGGCGAGTATAACCTCTGACCTTGAATTTATTGTAAAGAACACTCAAAATTATGTATTTTACCTCAACTTTTCATCAGAATTATTTAGTTCGTTTTTCTTGTTCATATTTTTTGTTCCTTTCTGAACTATTGTATATCGTATATCTGCCCAAATTATCTTATTTATACAATAATTATCATAAAGTTGCATTTGCATGAAATCGTTGTATAATGTATTACTTTAGTGTCGATTTCTGAATTTTTTATGACGATTTTTGTGCACTTTGGTGATTCAAAAATGGACATGGATATCAACTTACAATATCAGTATTTTGAAATAAATAACAAATTTTTACTCGTAGAAGGAAAATATTAAATATATCATTTCAGCAAAAAATACTGCTAGTGTTTTGCAGTAAAAACAAAAATAGTGAAACGAACTGATCTATTATGAATTATCTGAGATATGCTATAGCAAACTAACTTATAGACTTGAATAGTAAATTATATCATGACTTTTAGTAAGTAATTAAAAAGTAATTAAAATCTCATTAACTGGCGCCAGCCTTGAGAGCTTAATGTACTGAAAATTTTGCTGCGCCATAATGCTTGGAACTTCCGGTCATGATTATTGATACGAATTTGAAATCAATAAATTTGTATTTAAAAACAAACAGAAAATATACGGGGGTAAGCTACGAAACGCGAAGTAGAGGATTTTAACATAGGATTTGAAAAATGTGCGTTAATTGGCTCTCCTATACATAACAAAAGCATAAGAATAAAAAGTTGATGAAAATTAATTTTTACTTTTAGTTGTTATTGAATGCAATAGAATATGTGTAGCGCTAAATATTTGAAAATAAAATATATATTATTTTTGTAAAAACTGGAAATAGAAATAAAACACAAATAAAACAAACGCATTTTCTGACAGTTCAGTTTATTATTATTGATGTTAATTGTTGTAATCGTTGTGTTCATATTGTTGTAATTCAGCATCAAATATTCAAGTATCTTAATTGTTATTTTGTTTTGTTATTTTTTTCATCTGTTTCTTCACGAAAATGTCATATTTTATTTTTTAAATATTTAGTGCTGCAGATATTCTATTGACTTTTAATTAAAAAAAAAAAATTAACAACTTTTCATTCTTGTACTTGCTCTAAAATGTGTTAATTTCCCCACTGGCTCTAGAATAGTCCATTACCTTTTACTTAAAAATTGTATCTAGGTGCTTAATTTTGCTAATGTTAATTACTTTTGAATTATAAGTACCATTGAACACTAACGAGGTTTTAATTCCCATTTTCTGCTAAAAGGTACTTAGGGAATTATTTTGCTAATATGACTATTTTGGTATCGATAATTGCTTTCTAATGTAACATGTTGTTCAGAACATCATTCTGTCTAAAATTAAATACATATACATACGTTTGATAATATTCTCCAGGATAGTATAAATGATATATAGGGTACGTTCGGCATTGAAATCTACGGATTGCTCAGAGCTCATAGGTCACGTGACGGATTTCACAGATGTTAATGCTAATGCCGAACGCTCCAGAATTATAATACACAAATATGCAACTAGGAACAGGAATAGTACAGGAGTAAAACGCGTATTAATGAATTAATAGTTTTTCACATAAGTGCTAAAATATATTTTTATAAGTTTTCTTAGTAGGTAAAATTGAAATTACGCTTCACCGTACAAGCTTTATGAAAAAGGTTATATGAATATTGAGTAATTTGTACAAAATATTATTTCTAACTTCCCTATATTCTACATCTTTATGTTCATTTTCAACATGTTTTTGTAATGTTTCTATAAAACATGCTTTAACTGTAAATGAACATAAAGGACATGTAAATAAATTGTTGTTCATATTTAAAACTTTTTGCTATAAATGAGTCAAAATATCTTAGAACTATTAGGCGAGAGCACGGTACAGAATTCTGAGAACTACCCTCCGCCGTTTTAAGTTCTGAGTTGCTAGTTTTTACGGGGAAATGAAATTTTTAACTGACATGCCATATGACAGTTGAGTTAAAGGCTTATACGCATGCTCAGATTTGAGAGCTCCGTGTGCTCGGCGCTTGGTCACCGAGCACACAGAGCGAGCTCAATATGCTTAGCGGTTTAATGCCGAACGCTACAGATCGCTCTAATGTCAATGCCGAACGCAATCGACGACTCTGAGCGCTCAAAATGTTAATGCCGAACGTACCCATAGTAGTTGGGTAATAAGTATACTAGTACTGAATGAAAATTCGTTATTCGGTTTCAAAGGTAGCAATCAATTTTCATAAAAACACACTAGAAATAAACAATCGTCGTTAATTTTTTTTCGCAAAGTCTAGCTAGATACAAATAATTTGTGTGACACAATTATAATTCCAGCAAACATATATACAACACTTATTATTAAGGAATAGCTGTTCTACAACCTACCGAAACAACTAAAAACACCTACCCAGTATCCTGATTTCAATCCTATTTAGAAATTATGGTCGGAACTAGATAAGCGATCCCGCAAAAAATATTTTCCACTATTTAGCAATTCCCGACGAATCTGTCTGAAGAATGGGCATAAAAACCAATGAGAACCCCACTAAATATTAAAATGTAGTATTACATGATAAGTTATGGGCAGAGTATAGAATAGGGTCCAGCTTTAAAATGCATTTTTTAATGAACTCTATTGTTTTATGTAAAATATCTTATAAAAAACCTGATATTAGAGCGCGGAAATATGTTCATTTTTAAGCTGTATTTGCAAAACATGTGACTTATTCGCTTGCAATTTTGCACAAAATACTTTAATGTAAGGGTAACCTAACGCACAGAACTAACCTAACCTAGCCTAACCTAACGCACAGAACTCGATTTGACGAAACTCGGATGGTTACATTCAATATTCACTATTTTTTCAGTGTGACATGCGTGACAACTAACGACACACTACTACAAAAACTCACCAAAACTTTGCTTTCGCGCCCTAATTTTGCTTTATTTTAACGAATAAGAGGCTAATGAACCGATGTATAGTCCATTAAAAGTATTTTGAGTTTGGACCCGATTCTATACTTTAGCCTAAATTATTTTATAACTAAAGACATACGAATAAGTAATTTTATGTCTCAATTTTTACCTCTCGCTAAGAGAGGTATTGAACTCATACTAAAAATCGCATATCCAGATTTTAGTGAATAAGCACGTTTTAAGGTCCGTAGAATCCAATAATAACATTTTCGATGATGTCCGTAGTATGTGTGGATGTTGGATTTACGATTTCTCAAATACTATAAGACTTAAGACATTTTTAACTACGGATTCCTCAATCTAACAATAATGGGAAGAGTTGATTCAGTTACTAATAACAATTGGACAACCGGAAGTAGTAGTTACAAGAAAAAAATCATCTAAATATTATTTATCGAAAATTTATGTAAATACTTATATTAAAGAACGTTAAAT
The DNA here is from genome assembly GCA_963082715.1 of Harpalus rubripes. NCBI lineage: Eukaryota > Metazoa > Arthropoda > Insecta > Coleoptera > Carabidae > Harpalus > Harpalus rubripes. The sequence continues at coordinate 17,746,988 of OY720457.1, forward strand.
TCTTTATTCGATAAATATAAATTCATTATTATATCTTCTACAGATTTAGAGATAAAGAAATGTATATAAAATAATTTGATGTAAAAATTCTCAGATTAAACTACTCCAAGGCAAGAAATTCAAATGTTTGTAATTGACACATAAATGTCACTGTCAAAAATATTTGTTTGCTACTGTCAAAAACATTTGTACATCATTATGAAGATTATGAAAATAAAAAAAGTCAACAACGCAAAAGAATATACGTAAAAAAGAATATAAAAGGAATTTGCGAAAAAATTACAAATATAAAGAAAAAGAAAAGGACAGTAGAAAAAGAAAATTTCAGGATATTGAATATAAAGAAAATGTATGTATTGTACATAATTTATATTAAAATATCCCTTAGATTTTGCAAATATATGTGAGAATTATTTTGTAGTGAGACATGAATGTATGTATTTGTATTTAAAAATATTTTTCGTTTTATGCGTACAACCAGGTAAAATATCTGGGGAGAGGTTATGTGTTGGCCACATCAGATTTTTGTATATAATATATTTTCAGCACATTTACATAATAGCAGTTACTTATGCAACAAGCTTTATGACATGAGCTCAAGTATTTAGCGAATGTCATAATGCGTGTTTACACTTGAGTTACATACAAGGTTTTTTTATATGATCTTTAATAACATTCCTGAAACAAAGTAGAAATTTGACAGACGAGTAGACGACATACCAAATACCGAGTTCACATTTGACAGATAACAGATATGAAGTTAAATACTAATACTAGTCAGTATTACCAATATCAATACACAGAAAAAACTAAATTTTGGTAAGACAATTTAAATGCCACACTTGTGTAGATGGTGATAGCTCTCTAATGTATAAATAAAATACGAAAATTGTTCACTTTACACACTATCTGAAGTGTTTAAAGTATCAACTTTATACATCGGAGTAACAAGTGTGTAAAGTAGTACTTCTTTGGTCGAGTGCGATGTTTTACGCATGAGGCGCAGCCGGATGCGGAAATTGTAGCACGAGATAAAAATACTATTTTACACACGTGTTGCATACAACATTTTTCCTACAACCGAAATGTTAGTTATGTTTCTCATAATACTGAATGTATAGGCATCTAACATCTTCAAATACTGTTAGTACTCTTTCCATAATACTGTATGTATAAAATGTAACTTAAACACGTGAAAGAATCTCAGACAGAATTGGATTAGTCTTCTATAATTGTACATTTAATATTAATATTAAAATTAGATTAAAAAATTATTACATTTGATTTATTTACAGTGTATATTAATATTTCTTTATAAATTTTAATACCTTCACAACTATTTACTATTTAATGTAAATTAACGTGAAAAGTACTTTTCACGCTCTAGTGCTTGAAAAGTGAGTCTTCACACCTGAAAGAATGCGTGAAAAGTATGTTTCACGCACGGTTGTAGGAAAAGTAAATTAAACATTAGGTAACAATAAAACAAACCACTAGTCACTAGTCAGTAACTAAAATAATGAATAAATGAATTATAACTGATTTTTATATGTATTATATAACTACTTGTATTTGTAAACAAGGTTTTATAATAAGGGTGATATGAATTTTCAAAATAAATATAAGTTTAAAAAATTTCAGCCGGCTGATACAGATTTCAGCAGACGCGATTTGACGGCTACAAACATATTTGTTTATTTATAACTTCTTTACTGTTTGAAATACATCAAAATTTATATTAAAATCGATTTCAATGCAATACTATTTGGAAATGCGAAATGATTTCAGATTTTAGCTTCAACTTCCAGGAGCGACAACATATAGGGATACATTGACAACACGGCGATTCACCTGAAAAATATATATTCTGTCAAATTTTTTATTGATAGTTGTCATAATTTTTCGCAAATTTATTTGCCTTGTTACAACTTTCACGTTAAATAGTTCTGAAATTAAAAGAGATACCTATCTGCCGATTGAAAATTTGAATTGGGCATATCTACCTTTATGGCGGACTATAGCTAATGAACGGTAAATGATAGAGGCAAGGACGTTTCTCCATTCGATTCTGGGGACTTTCCTACATGTGTGTACCAATTTTCAATTTTCGTGTTCAGCTGATAAATTAATATCAGCAAAAAACCAACAAAATGATGTCTCTAAATAATCAATAGCCCATTTAAAAATCCAACCACCTGTATTTAAATGAAAACTATTATTTTCCCCTAAATCACACCCGCTGATTACGGGAAAAATAATAGGCCTTTGTTTCCAAAATAGAAATTTTTGGTTTTAATGAAAACTCACGAGATATTTTGACTTTGGCAGTTCATGAACGGTAAATGATAGATGTATGAGCGTTGTGGCATTTGATTCTATGGACTTTTATTATATCACTGTTCAAATTTCGTGTCCAGATAAAGTATTACTTACTAAACAAAAAAGTGGTACCTTAAAATATTCACTAACCCACTAAAAACTCGACGAGTATTGTAATAAGAACTCGCAATGTACTTTTATTTACAAGCACCCCACGTTAGAATACCAAATTCAGGAAAGGAACTGAATTAAGTGTTGATTGATTACATATTTTATACTTTGACGCTAAAATAAACAATGTTTATGTTTGCTTTCAGATTCCGTAAATAGCCGTACTATACCCACGGATTGAATACAGTAAACGGTAACTACAACACTGGACGAAGAAAATAGAATATTTTTTTTATAAGAATAAATAAATAAGAGTATTTTACTTACCTTTCCTATGTAACAATAAAGACGGGGAAACATCCTAGCATTTAAGGATTTTTCCGAATTTTCCTATCCTATATCCTTTAGTATTTACTTCTCTAATGCCCGTATTCGTAACAGTCCGTAGCAAGGGTAACGCTTCATAATATTGAAAATGCTTGTAATATAGCATTTTTTTTATTCATAAACATTCGTTATCCATAACTATCGTATAATCCATCGGAATATTTAACGACTCGAATTTCGGCTGTAATACGTATAACGGCGGGATAAATAAGAATTTTTTCATTTGTTGAAAATCGATGCATGTAATTTTGACATTGACATATCAAGTGTACATTTTAATTTATTGCAATTGTCATAAGATACGTTTAATTATAATATGATTTAAAGATATTACTAAATTACTGGAAAATGCTTCTTCAATATTATTACCAAACATCACCATAACTTTACATTTTTCAGCATTGAATTTTTGTGTGATTTTTTTCCAGGCATCATTTACAGTTTGTTTCATATTTTCTGAATCAGTTTTCACAGGTCTATTAACATTTTCTTCTATTAAATCTGGTAGAATATCAAAGTCCACGTCACAAATATGTTTTCCCTTTGTCATTTTCTTCACCTGATTCATCTTTACAACCGCAAAATGTACAAAATATTGTCAAACCCTTTGCACTTAAACAAATGTCAGTGTCAAATTTGAAATTTTCATACATAATTACATCTCGCTAAGAGAGGTATTGGATTCATGCTAAAAATCACATATCCAGATTTTAGTGAATAAGCATGTTTTAAGGTCCCTAGAATCCGATTATAACATTTTTACGATGATGTCCGTATGTGTGTGTGTGTGCGTGTGCGCGCGCGCGCGTGCGTGTGCGTGTGCGTGTGCGTGTGCGTGTGCGTGTGCGTGTGCGTGTGCGTGTGCGTGTGCGTGTGCGTGTGCGTGTGCGTGTGCGTGTGCGTGTGCGTGTGCGTGTGCGTGTGCGTGTGCGTGTGCGTGTGCGTGTGCGTGTGCGTGTGCGTGTGCGTGTGCGTGTGCGTGTGCGTGTGCGTGTGCGTGTGCGTGTGCGTGTGCGTGTGCGTGTGCGTGTGCGTGTGCGTGTGCGTGTGCGTGTGCGTGTGCGTGTGCGTGTGCGTGTGCGTGTGCGTGTGCGTGTGCGTGTGCGTGTGCGTGTGCGTGTGCGTGTGCGTGTGCGTGTGCGTGTGCGTGTGCGTGTGCGTGTGCGTGTGCGTGTGCGTGTGCGTGTGCGTGTGCGTGTGCGTGTGCGTGTGCGTGTGCGTGTGTGCGCGTGTGCGCGGGCGCGCGCGTGTGCGTGTGCGTGTGCGTGTGCGTGTGCGTGTGCGTGTGCGTGTGCGTGTGCGTGTGCGTGTGCGTGTGCGTGTGCGTGTGCGTGTGCGTGTGCGTGTGCGTGTGCGTGTGCGTGTGCGTGTGCGTGTGCGTGTGCGTGTGCGTGTGCGTGTGTGTATGGATGTTGGATCCACGATTTCTCACATACTATAAGACTTAGACATTTTTAACTACGGATTCCTCAATCTAACAATAATGGGAAGAGTCGAGTCAGTTTTGGTAACAATTGGACAACCGGAAGTAGTAGTTACAAGAAAAAAATCATCTAAATATTATTATCGAAAATTTATGTAAATACTAATATTAAAGAACGTTAAATTCTTTATTTGATAAATATAAATTCATTATTATATCTTCTCTAGATTTAGAGATTAAGAAATGCATATAAAATAATTTGATGTAAAAATTCTTAGATCAAACTACTTCAAGGCAAGAAATTCAAATGTTTGTAATTCACACACAAATGTCACTGTCAAAAATATTTGTATGCCACTGTCAAAAATATTTGTACATCATTATGAAGATTATGAAAATAAATAAAAAGTCAACAACGCAAAAGAATATACCTAAAAAAGAATATAAAAGGAATTTGCGAAAAAAAGACGAATAAAAGAAAAAGAAAAGTAGAAAATAAATTCAGGATATTGAATATAAAGAAAATGTATGTATTGTACATAATTTATATTAAAATAATTATTTTGTAGTGAGACATGAATATATGTATTTGTATTTAAAAATATTTTTCGTTTTATGCGTACAACCAGGTAAAATACCTGGCGAGAGGTTATGTGCTGGCCACATCAGATTTTTTTTGTATTTGTTTGACCTGATGTTAGTATTTAATATCAAATATCACTAGGAATTATTGAAATCTGTCGTTGCAAAACGAAGCGTTATATTTTGTTTTTAAATTTTGCGAATACTGTGTTATATTTAATGAATGTTAAATTCTTATTCGAGCCCTTGGAGAAAATCTGGCCACGGATTTCAATTATGCAGATCCAAGTAAGTTTAACAACACTTGCTTGGCCTTTTTAACCCTTTTAGTACAGGAATTAGCGCATTGATCTCTTCGTCACAAACTTGAAGAGCAAATATTGTAAACCAAAGAGTTTTCACTAGTTCTGTACAAACCAATGGAAATCGTGGGTTCAAATCCTCCCGATATGCTATTTTCCGGCCTTTTAGCTCCTTTAATTAACGAATTTAAACGATAAATCCTTCGAAAAAATTTGGGGGTTCATATTTTGGAAACGGCTGGGGTTTCAACAATTTCCTTGAAGTTTCGCATTTCATTAAACCGTTAAAAACAGGGGTCGTAGAATAACATAAGTTTTAAGGACGTAGGACCAAAGGTTCAAAAATTCACTAAATAATTTGACAGTTTATATAAAAACACAAATTCTCACTACGACATCATGTGTTTTTTTTTGCACAGAATTGAGGATGTTATATTTCTAATAAAATATCCATCTTTTAAGTTTAAGGGTAGTTTTTTTGTAATATTTCCTTAGTTTTAAAATTGTATTTTACAGTTTTTATTAATATGCATAATACAGTTCTCAAGTCTTATTTCCATTGTAAATGTTATATAAATATGGTGCATTCCGCTAAATTGGACCCACTGGTTAATCGGGGAAACCGCTCATTTGGGCCAAATCTCAAGGTACTGAACTAACAGTAGTTTACATTCTTGTGTAGCGATTTTATTAAAGTAGGTACAGAAAAAAAGTGAAATTCGATTAAATAAAAAAATTGTACTAGTTTAAGTAATTTTTGTTGTATATTTGTAATATAGTTGTCTTTATTATGTTCGAAGCTTAAATTGCATTTATTTTTATTCTTTGTATTTTATAAATAAATAAAAAAATACTTATCCTTCTCCAGAAAAATTAGAAATCGGGGATGTTTAAATAATAGTTTGTATAAATTTTACTTATACTTATTGTTTATTTATATTTTACATTATTGTATTTCATGTAACTAACCCTAGTGTTGAATATTTTATAAATATTATTTAAAAAAAATTATAACATTTATCATATTTTTCAATATTTTATTGTGTTTTTTAAATTAATTAAATTTTTAATATTTTTAAATATTTCAAAAATTCGTCAAAATTATTAATTTCAATGTACTTTTTATTAATTATATCTCCCACTATTCTTAATGTTACCCGCATTATAGGATTGAAACCTATACAAGCTAATATCCCATAATGAGTGTGTTATTCCGTCGTTTAGGGTCTAGGCGACACTTCAATATAACAATTGCATTGAAATCTAACTGCATGTTTCTTCAAACGTCTAGACCGCAAGTTAAACTCAGAAATGAAATCCGATTACCTGGTTTGGAATCCATATCATTACCACATATAATCTCTGTTGTAAATTTGAAATAAATATAAATTTTAAAGTCTAACAAGTACCGTTTCACCAGGTACATAAGAGAACCCATTATTCACAATACCGATCGATCATTATCTTAATTACAGTTTGCATTCCACAGCATATATGTATTTTCCATTTTCATATCATAACATCCCATCAAGATTTCACCAAATCAATAAATATAACGTTTTGAAATTACAATATAATTACAGAATATCTATTAAAATGACATTTTTGATATTATAATTTAACAGGTCATTCTTTAATTATACTGTATTTCAGATAATAATAGACTTAAGAGATTCCAGATTTCTGATTGGCCTAAACGCAAACAAAATTTACAGTAGCGATATTTAAGCATGATATTATTCATTTTATTTTGACTTTATAATCTATTTAACAATTTTTAAGTAACTGTGTATTTACTAAAGAATTAAAAATGATCAAATTTTGACTTTTCGGGCTATCAAGTAAGTCATACACGAAACAAAACTAATTCATAAGTTTTATGTGTGTAAAACAGGCTAGCTCTGCAGTGCCATCAAGTCTATTCTCATCTGAAATACAGATTAGAGAAAATCAATTAAGTTGCCATTGCAGCTATTTTAATTACCAATCTATCATTATTTTAATTACATATAGTTACAGCTATCTTAATTACCAACCGGTCATTATCTTAATTAGTCTGCATTCCACAGCGGGACTTGTAGCTATTATACTACTTCGGTTATTAGCGCACGCAGCGCACAGAGCCCTATCAGTTCGCTCGTTCTCAATCGAGTTTTTAATACCATGTACCGTCACTCATTTTCTCTATTCCAAATTATCAGTACTTTCAAGCCTTCTACTATCGCCTTTTTTATATACGGAATACGGAATTAATTTTCAAATATATGAATACAAAAAATAACAAAAAAAAAACAACAGAAGTAAACCAAATAACATTGTTTAAATTTATGATGTCACGCGCGAATACTAGCGTAATACTAGCACACAGAGTTGGTATGAAAGCGAAACATATGTTGATTGTTCGCGTTCAGCCGGAATAGCGCTATCCTAGCAAAAAATTAGCGTTAGAAATTGGAAAAAAAGAATTTTTCAAAGTTTATATGTTCAGCCGCAATATTTTTTTAAATATTCTGTGGCGTAGATATAAAGATGATTTTATTCTCAAACAGTGGACTTTGCTAATAGGGGATTCCACCATTTTTTAAATATAATTTCATCTGTCGGTGAAAATTCGGTGAAGTTATAGGCCTCCGAAATTTGAAAATAATAGATGTGTAGAGTATAGGAAATAGCGGTTCGATATTTAATATACTGTAACGTTTTTATTTATTTGGGTGAAGTGTAAATATAAGACAATTATTAATAATTAAAATAAAAGTTTATTATAACGATAAATAGATATTAAATATAATTAAAAGATGATAAGTATAACCATTGAATTTATAATACCCTTATAAGAATGGCAACGCAAAGCACTAACCAGTAACCTATATCTATCCTTTTCTATCGAAAATTTAACGTCGCGAGCTAACGATCTCTGCCGTCCAACATAGAAACTATGAGGAAAAATGAAGTGCACTGTTGCCAAGCACTACTAAATTCGTCTGGCGAGTGGCGATCTACGAGGAAGAATTCAATCGGTCCTCAGACGCTCAGAAGTCAGTAGGCGGTACAAGTCACAATACAAATATAATCTGTTATGAAAATTCTTATTTTATATATCGACACATGATAATATTAAATAGTATTTTATTATATTTATATACAAATATAAATATAATAATAAAATTATTATACATTGCATTAAATTACTACCTAAGCATTTTACTTTTTCTCTATATTTTAAATAATAAATATTTTTATTATATTATTTTCCATGTGATATGACGTTTTCCTTTTTCGGTAAATTGAATTGTCTATTTTCAAAATATCATACTCTTATAATATACGACTATACAACTCATTGGAAAATACACCAATCAGATAGCTCAATTTTTCTTAGTTACGTTGTATAACATTGGTTATTTGTTATTTGCGTTGCTAAGTAGTGTTTCGCGAAACACAACTCGTGGTATTTCAGTCGCAAACAAATGAATCACATGTAACCTCATCATCCATGGATATAAATGTAAAAGTAATATTTTTGACATTTCGTAAAAATATAGTTGGTTGATTTATTGCATAGTCTTAACATATACAACTCGAGCTTCGAAAATCATCTGCGGACTCGATGTGTTACCTGGGCAACACATCTCGTCCTCTCAACCGAATATTCGATTATTTTCAAACCTCTCGTTATATAACTATTGAGTATATCGATATCGAAGCTATTTATATCATATTCTTCGCAGTTTATTTTGATTATATGAAATCCTAATAATTTTTACCTCTCGCTAAGAGAGGTATTGAATTCATGCTAAAAATCGCATATCCACGATTTCTCAAATACTATAAGACTTAAGACATTTTTAACTACGGATTCCTCAATTTAACAAAAATGGGAAGAGTTGATTAAGTTTTGGTAACAATTTGACAACCGGAAGTAGTAGATACAAGAAAAAAATCATGTAAATATTATTTATCGAAAATTTATGTAAATACTTATATTAAAGAACGTTAAATTCTTTATTCGATAAATATAAATTCATTATTATATATTCTATAGATTTAGCGATAAAGGAATGCATATAAAATAATTTGGTGTAAAAATTCTCATATCAAACTACTGCAAGGCAAGAAATTCAAATGTTTGTAATTGACACATAAATGTCACTGTCAAAAATATTTGTATGCCACTGTCAAAAATATTTGTACATCATTATGAAGATTATGAAAAAAAAGTCAACAACGCAAAAGAATATACGTAAAAAAGAATATAAAAGGAATTTGCGAAAAAATGACGAATATAAAGATAAAAGAAAATTTCAGGATATTGAATATAAAGAAAATGTATGTATTGTACATAATTTATATTAAAATATCCCATAGATTTTGCAAATATATGTGAGAATTATTTTGCAGTGAGACATGAATATATGTATTTGTATTTAAAAATATTTTTCGATTTATGCGTACAACCAGGTAAAATATCTGGCGAGAGGTTATGTGCTGGCCACATCAGATTTTTTTAATCTGGTGAATAAAACAAAAATGTCTAACAGTCTAAAATAGGACTTAGGATTTATGTATAATGGCTACAAAACAGGCATAAAATGACAAGTTCACTGCAAAGTTCTTACTTCCATTCTATTATAGCAACTTGTTATTGTAAGTTCTTACGTATATTTTTAGCGGCATTTATTTATTATTAGCTGGTAATAACAGAGAAATGATTATATATTTAGTGACTTCAAGCAGATATATTTTTTTTTCTTTCGAAAGCGACAATAACACTTTACGCGCATAATACACGTATTATTTTTTCTACGTTCGTTCTACATAGCGATATTTCTAAAAAAAAATCTGACAAGCAGGACGTAACGGGAAATTTATCTAATACAATTTTGAGCTCAGGAATTATAATAAAACTTGACAAAAGTGTACAATCTATATTAATATTGTAAATAATTAAATAAAATAAATTCATATTTTGCGAGTGAGCGAAAAAGATTTTTTTCAGATTTTTACTACTATGTAGCAACCGCTATACAAACGCATAGCAGTCGTTTAACAAACGCATAGCAACAAAATTTGATGGCGATAACTTTCAGTTTATGTATGAAAAATATCACTAATTTAAAATTAATTTTCGATCGGCAAAAAAATAATGTGTTCAACACGACACTAAACAGATTTACAGCTTCGGCAGCCTTTGCTGTAATTGTAAATCTGGCATTTTAGTGCCTAATTAAACAAATAACTATTTTTAATCAGTCTCCCTTGGCAACGCATGAAAAAGAACTTTGTTGCTCACTCCTCAAAAAACATCAACTTTACGATGAGAGTATAAATATCTATTTTTTATAGCACTCGTAGAAAAACATTTTTTGCAGGTAATAATAAATAAAATCCGAATTGGAGTCATTCATTGTCAAGGTTAACAAATTATTATGTTTTATTTCTTTCCCACTGGCATAAACGATTTTACAGCACCTGCATAGAGATGTCGAAAGGACCGGGGTGGGGGAGTTTGCTATAATTACTTGCTTTCGTTGTTTCATTATACTGTATCTGTGCATCTTGATAACATATTGTATTATTTTTCTTCATTTTATGCCGTGTTTTGCTCAGTTTTTGAATATTCTGTTTTGATTTATTTGATGACTTTTGGCTTTTTTTCTAGATTTTGACTTTGGTACCTTCTATTACAATTTCATTTTCTATTTTGGATATTCTGACAACAACTTTCTGCTGTGTTTTTGTATATTCTGTTTTGATTTATTTAACTACTTTTATTATTTATTTTGATTACTTTCATTAATTAGCAAATAATTTTATTAAATAATAAAATATCAATATTCTTTTTATTAATAATAATAAAATATGAAAAGACACTACCACTACACCACAATGTTTAAACAATTTACTTCGCATAATTGTACATATTACAAATTAGGAAACAGTCATTCTGGGTTAAGTATGTAAAAGACTCAATAAATACATATTGTAATTTATTACTATTTCCGCATGCACTCCACCTAGCACCCCGACTGGTATCTGGTTTTGTGTGCGCTCGTGCTATGTGCTACTTCGACTGTTTATATGACAACACTGTTTGCTCAACATCTGGTTTCTCATAGTTCCTAGAGTGGCGGATAGATGCCGACGACATTCTCAAGGATTTAACTTAATACATTTGGTTGCCGTTCTTATAGTGGTATTATAAATTCAATGGTATAACGAACACTACGATTAAACAAATATTAAACACTCATTAAGACTAAGAATATTATAAAACACTTAAACACTTAGATTATTTATTTAAACAATATATAACTCATTTATTTATACAACTATATTTATTTATGTTTACCACTTGTCGACTATCTGTTTATACCACCAACTATTTAACACGCGACGCTTATTTATATCAGACTATCCAATGCCTTCGCTAACGGTGCTTATATACCCCGGCATTTGTATACGAGAACTTACTAGAACACTTCCAGATAAAACACAATAGGTTACATCAACCGCGTAATTAAGCAGGTTCCGACAAGTAAGTTGCGTCATCGCTAAAAATAGACACTCGCTCGTCCCTGCGACAGCGACGGGGACACCGGCGGTGACAGTGGCAGCGACGGCGGGCACTGCACATTACAATACTCTATACTTGTAAAAAAACGTAAAAACTTTAAACTTGTATAATCTAAATAAAAAACACAAATGAATTTGTAAGGGAAAACAAAACTCAAAAAACACTTTATTTTTTACTTAACAACATTCAACTGGTTATTCGTTCACGTGATCGAACATTCATAAAATGGAATATGTGGTTGCTAGATGTAGCAGTAACAGATGTAACGTCACGAATATAAGTTTTTATATCAAACTATTTTCTTCGTGGACCTAAATGTTCTTGAAATATATGCTATTTCTAAATTATATTTATAAAATATAAATGAATATTATTATACTGTACAAGTTTACATGATTTATAATTGGAAATGTATTTAAATTATTAAGTTGAATGCAAAATATTTATATTCAAATAAAAACTGTTTGCGAATTGCACTACTAGACTGATAGCCACGCCTCCGCTATTTGAATTTCTTTACTTCCATTGGTAGTAGGCTGCGCCGCTAACTGGGTATTCGTTATATATTTATAGGCCGTCTTTGAGTCGCCAATCAAAATAATATATATGGGTTTCATATGAGTGACGAGCTGCTATCAAAAATCCCCTTATTTCCGAAGTATTTCAATTATACCTTTTTATTTCTTTGTTAATATTTATTATTAAGCATATACTTTCAATATTTTTTCCTAATTTCTCTTAAATCAATTGCGCTGTAGTCCTCTATTATTGGAGTAACATAAATTCATCTTTGTCAGCACTTATAAAAACATATAAATATCTTAAAATAACATTTGTGGTCTATAATTGAAAATATGCTTGGATAATAAGCAATTTAAGAAAATAATTATTAAAAAACTACGTCCCGGAACATGTACAACTGTCATATGAAGTGTAATGAAATGACACTCTATGGATGTACAAGAAATGGCATTTATAGTAACAATTTTTAAAGGCAGGTTCTATGTGCCCCGCAGATCCTTTGTGCCCCACCTTCCCCTGCACTGGAACATGAGGAAAAAGGTAAAAGGGAATAGAAAAATTACGGAAGACGAGAATGAAATGTCACAGGCAAAATGGTACGGTACAGATGTAAAGAAGAACACGCTGATTTATTGCAAATAAAATTATGTCACATTTATTAATTCATATTTTACATTGTCTTTTATTCTGTATTATTTGTAAGAACAATAAAAGATTTTTGAATTGAAAACTGTAGGTATTACATAGAAAATCTATTTTAACTACTTTATATTATTGAGTTTTCAAGTCAGTTGCACATTTCTTTTTATTTTAATTTAATGACTACACTATTAATGGTCGGTACTTCAATCTCCTGGTAAAGTGTCAGTTAATTTAACTGCCGGATAAAAGAAAAATATAGCATCATATAATTGATATGTATATATATATATATATATATATATATATATATATATATATATATATATATATATATATATATATGTGGAGGGGTAGTATCACTGGCAAACTCTATGTCGACCAACACTATTTCAGAACCACAGCGATAATATAAACGTGATGATCTCAGCGAGGCGGACCTGCACTCACTCCTGAGTATCGCTACACACTGATTCCATCCAAGCATTATAGCCTAGAATGCTTGACGTTTCGATTACGACAATACAATTAAAAGATTATAAGTGATTCATGTAATACTTGATTCATTAAATGATCGTTACGACATGCTTTGATATTACAATCTCCGACACGGCCATTCTGACGTTTCACACGTCCTCGTGTGAACTATCTGAAAACAAAGAATTTATCCACAGTATTTTCGCTCGGCTATCTCTGACCAATAAGTGCTCAAATAGTTACAACTTTGTTCACATTTATATTAAGCTCAAAATTTAGCTATAGTTCACTAAATTATTTAATGGACGCCTTTTTTACAAGACGTCAAACAAAACATAATTCTGTGACAATACACCAGTAAATACATGACTACCAATATCAGTATTCAAGCATTGTTATAGCTTGTCCAACAGCGACAGACCATCATTGCTTAACCAGCAATCGATCACTATTCCATCTTCGCTTAACCAGCGCAAGAAAACCATACCGTCATTGCTTACCCAGCAATGGAACACCCTTCCGTCATCGCTTAACCAGCTCGGAAAACCACACCGTCATTGCTTACCCAGCAATGGAACACTATTCCGTCATCGCTTAACCAGCTCGGAAAACCACAGCGTCATTGCTTACCCAGCAATGGAACACTATTACGTCATCGCTTAACCAGCTCGGAAAACCACAGCGTCATTGCTTACCCAGCAATGGAACACTATTCCGTCATCGCTTAACCAGCTCGGAACACCACACGACAGAGGCACCTAGTTAGCATGTTACCTTCGTCAGAGGTATCACAGTAGCATACCGAAACACCATGACAGAGGCATCCAGTAGCATGCCATCTTCCATCACGGTTAATAATTCTAAAGAATTTAACGAAAATGTCCAATCTACAGACCAACGCCTCAATTGCTCATTAGCCACTTTTGTTATAAAAGTTTGTCGGCTCTTCAAAGTTTTAGTCACCCCTGTGGATTTTCAACGATCCACTCGATTAGCCTAACTAAATTGTGGTCTCAACCTCCAGAAGGTTCATTATTGTACGCATGAACCGCTCTACTTAAAAATTAGAACATGGATTCATGTGTTATGTAAATAATACTTAAAGCTATCAAAGTGTTCTAAATTTGTTAAATAATTCAAACAGATAGTTCTTCTTTTCGTTTTCCTAACTGTATTTTGGCTTAGTGTTTTTTAGTTTAATTTTTTGACAAGTTGGTTTTTGCTCTTATTGGAGGTTAGTAAGTTTTAGTCAGTTGATCTTACACCGTCACAGGTGATGCTGTCCTTTATAATGTTTCTCGTTTGGCCTACATATCACAGGTATTTTATTAAAAAAATTGTTGTTTATTTAAACTTGTTGTTTATTATTGCTTGATTATACTCTGGAAAACGATTGTTGTTGATTTGTGTCAAATATTTTTATTGTAGCACTTGATGAAGGTAAAATAATATACCGACACGTTTGCAAGAGGAGATGTAGAAACAAATTTTTTTTATCTTCCTTTATATCCATCATCCGATGAAGTTTCTTCAATTAAATTTATCCGTGGATACGATCAAAGTATTTTAAAGCAATTTGTTCCAGCGTCCATCAAGCTGCACTTAGGCGTCCCAAACATTAAGACAAACATTTGAAAAGCAAGTCCCGTCTTCTCAGACTTCTCTGCTTCCAATGGCTGACAGATTTCTGTTGCTCAATTGTGTTTCCGGTAAAACAGTCGGCTTCACAACCGTGGCAGGCTCCAGTCCGGGCACCAGCTGTCCTGTGCAACTCCTCTGCGGATGATCTAGCTTGCCACAATTTAAACATTCAACAAATTCACAATTTGACAAAACTGGCATGGTCACCCCGAAAACGGTCACGAGGAGCCTGATCGGCCACAGCCCCATCAAAACCAAAACGCCAAGTATAGCTACGACCATGTTCACCGGAAATTTAATAAGGTCATATAGTATGTTCTGGGAATAGACTCAGGGACTATTTCAAACCACTACCATATTTGTACCTAAATTTCAATATTCATGAAAGTTCCATCCGTAACGACTTAGGGTTTTGGAACATGAACGTACAGGAACTTGAATAACTTCATACAAATTATACCATGAACAATTGATAAAAGTTCACTCAGATTTGAACTGTCTGCACAGCGCTATATTATTCACGCTAACACGGTACATCCAATACATTCTCTCACTATCAGTGCTACACATCGCCTCATTCGTAGATCTTGGGCAGGATGTTCGCCCATTCTGGCTTATTATTTCAAGACAGACTAGTACAGACTTCGTCCATAATTACAGCTCTCCCGCCACTGTCAACAATATTTTTCCCAAATAGCATCATCGTACGGTAACTGATCGAATGCATCGATCTCTCACTTCAATCACATTACCCTTAATGTCAACGCAGATACCTGAAACCTGAATATTCAAAAGTCCACATGCAATTTATACATTAACAAAATCATCAAAACAAATCCCGTAGCAGCCTCGGACACAAGCCTCTGTCCTTCTAGCAAAAACTAGAGATTGCAGGCATAAACGAACCACTGGTCATACATCACCGTATTTGGACCAATGATCACTCATGCATCGTTAGTATGGCGGCCAAAATGTAACAAAACACAGCACAAGCGTCTTTGCGGAAGCGCAACGATAGTTTTTCTTTGTATCACATACCACAGGCGCTATGAATACCTGTCCAAGTGCAGTAATGGAATTGATTCTGGGGCCAACGTCTTTGCACTCTGCAAGACAAAATACTTCAAGCTTGGAGATCTCGTAGGCCACTCATAATTTCTAAAACAAAAAGCTACACAAGAGAGTTTTTGGTAATCGCCTTCGGTGGACAGTAGTAAGGCCACTCTTCCAAATAGACTCTCTGTCCTGGTTTACGGTTTTATTTGGTCCGTGCTGCCAAATAAAGGAATCCATACACAACGGTTTCATTATATCTTAAGCAATAAATCTGTGTGCTCAATAAACTTAAACAAGCTCTCAAAGGAGAAGCAATTTACATAACGTCAGATAACCATGCTGGTTTCACTTGTGAATCAAAGCTAAAATGGGTACCGTAGTATAAGTGAGTCTTAGGCACTTCCTGTGGATACTTGAAAAGCCATAATTCATAGCCTGGAGATATTCATTTCACCCTCGACGATAAACGTTAAACTGTTATTAGCTCTCAACAAAAGGGACTTTGAATTATGACAAGTATCTTTACTAGTCATTGTTCTATAAAATACCAAATTTCAGTTCATCAAAACTTTGGAGTGGCTTTCAGACATTCAGTCAAACCACGCTACAGCAGATCTTACTGATCGCGGTGACAAAAGTCACCAGCGCTTAAAGCCCTCAACCTAATAATGATAATAACCATATCATCTATCTACAATTTGTAGCTCAGTAAACTTTATCTGCAGTTAAAAAAATATTAATCTTTAGCATAGTTTTCTAACATATTTCCACCTTTAACTATCTTCCCTGAAGATCTCCAGTGAAATTTTCATGTTATAGTTTCTATTTCGGTACATCATAGTTCTGCACCCGCATCGGTCATATCTGGATAAAAAGTAAGTAACGATATATCAGGTGCCTCAAGGTTGCAGTGTACCTACTCAACGTGTCTGTTAGTTTGCGAAACTTGTACAATGAAAACATTTTACAATCTTTCTTGACATACCGAAACGCTTTAAGGAATTTGTATTAGTTCGTTTGTTATTTCACAAATAACTAACTAAATCGCAAACTGGTTGATACTCCCGATCTGTGACTACTTGACCTACATTCAGTTTAATAATATTGTCACGTCGCAGACGATGTAAAGGAGTAGAATCAAGCTACCAAAAATGAAATACTTATTACGTCATACAAGCTAAATGACAAAACATCAATCAAAATATAACAACTGCCATGAACACCTACTGTAATGAATAATATCTTAAATAACATATATGGAGATCGGTAATCCGGATCATCGGCCATCACAATATCATAAACAACAAACTCGACTTCGTCTCTCGTTTCTCAGCAAGCAACTGACCGAATTGCTTTTATTACAACAGCAACCCAATTGCCACCAACATAGCTCACAACGATATCTTGAGCTTTGTAATAAAATCTCTTACCAGTATTGGAAGACCGCTTAACATAAATTCAGTACTCATTACTCACGGTTCTACTTAACGAGCTCTTGTAATTGCGTCACCACTCTCTGGGTGGGACACAGACGGAATCCTTGTTACTGGTCAATGCCCTATGATGAAAACCTACAAAAATTGCTAGACGGCCTTTCCATCTTAATCTGCTTGGCCCTACACTTCACTTTATAATTCACCAACAGAACACAAACCCACATACAATATTGTGGATCGCAGGCGAATCCCACTTCTGATGTCGAGGGGTAGTATCACTGGCAAACTCTATGTCGACCAACACTATTTCAGAACCACAGCGATAATATAAACGTGATGATCTCAGCGAGGCGGACCTGCACTCACTCCTGAGTACCGCTACACACTGATTCCATCCAAGCATTATAGCCTAGAATGCTTGACGTTTCGATTACGACAATACAATTAAAAGATTATAAGTGATTCATGTAATACTTGATTCATTAAATGATCGTTACGACATGCTTTGATATTACAATCTCCGACATATATATATATATATATATATATATATATATATATATATATATATATATATATATATATATATATATATATATATATAATTTTGTTAATTTACGCTCTAATATTGATGCGATATTTTTATCTGGCAGTTAAATTAGGTAACTGATACTTCACCAGGAGATTGAAGTACCGGCCCTAAATTATATTTTTCCAAATTTTCTCTAATTTATGCAGTTACAAAATATACAAATGAAATTTGTTTACTGATCTATATGCAGAATTTTATGCTCTACAACTTTAATCTGATTTTTTTGTAAAATAATTTGGAATGGCGGCCCGCATTTCTTGAACCACCCTTCGACAAATATCTTGTATTATGTTTTCCATATATCTCGTGTTTTTAATATACTTTTTTACCTCTATTAAAAATGTACACTTTTTTCATTAAAATGGGTTTATAAAAGTATGTCTTTTTTACCTTCCGTCACCTTTAGGTAAGGAAGGTATTGTCTTTGGTCAAAAAATTCGGTGGTGAGTTTTTAATGAATAAGCACGTTTTAAGGTCCCTAGAATACGATTTTACTATTTTTACGATGATGTCTGCATGTTTGTGTGTGTGTGTGTGTGTGTGTGTGTGTGTGTGTGTGTGTGTGTAGGTATATATATATATATATATATATATATATATATATATATATATATATATATATATACGTGTGTGCGTGTGTAACAAAATTTTCGTCTTCGATAACTCTAATACCACAATTCCAAAAATTATAATTCTTTCGTATTCCTCTTCGTTGCATCCATATGAAGAGCTAGATTTTGGTTATAATAGGTCAACCGAAAGTACCCTCATTTGAACATTTTAACAGTTTTTCTTGAAAAAACCATGTTAAATATCATTTTTCCACATTTCATGTTATTATAATTGCACATGACTGCATTTTATACTTCATATTAAATGGATATAGAGTTATAAAATTATAAAGAAATTAATGCTACAATTCTGTACACAAAGATCGTAAACTCGTAACTACGTAAAGTCGTAGCTACCGATTGATTCGAAACTGATCGAGTTACAAATTTGTAAACCTCCTAGTTACGAGTCTATCGTAACGCTTGAAAAAGAAAATTAACAAATATCATTTTTATATTTTGTAGTAGTTTTTGTTGAGATATTTATTATTATTTAAAAATATGCCCAGCTAACACGTACGACACTTTTAAATCAACCCTAAATTTGAGCATGTCACATTAAATTAATTAATATTTTTTTGTAAGTTATATAGTTTTTGTCTAATAAATATCTCATTAAATACTCAATATAGCAACCCCAATGAAACATCCTAGCACGTTGCCGTATCCGGCTAACGTGTAGAACACTTTTAAATCAACCCTAAATTTGAACCTGTCACATTAAATTAATTAATAATTTTTTGTAAAATGTATAGTTTATTGTCTAATGAATATCTCATTAAATACCCAATATAGCAGTTCTTGTAAAAGAGCTTTTATACTATTCAAAATTTGTTTAATATTGTCCACTTGTTCATATGTAACGGACAACCAAAAATATTTTACGATTCCTACAGACAAGTATTAATTGACAATAAATATTTACGAGAAATCGGAACGTTTTACGAGTACTCGTTTGTTACGATAAGTGTCAGAATTGCATTTTTGATCGTAGTGAGTTCCAAGTGTGCACAGAATTGCAGCATAAATTTCATTAATTAGCCAGCTATGCTAGAAACAGCTACTATATTAAGAAAATTGTGATTGAAAGATGTCAGTGTCAAGTACAATTTTGACATATTCGTAATATATTTGTGTTATAATTTTACTCGAAATATAAGATCTTTTGCTCGAAACTATATGTATGGAATTTGTACGAAATACATTCAAACTGTCGAAAGGTAATATACAAGATATTTAGAATCTTTTGCGACGAACTTTCTGTATGGAATTTGTAGAAAATACATGTAAGGTAATGTGCAATGGTCACATCAGATTTTTTAATACATGAAAGTGTGAAAAAAGTGCGCTTTTTTTAACGTTGCAGAATGAAGTAATGAAACGCTATGCCACTTTTTTCACACTTTTATTGCAGAATTATAAAAAAACATTTTGTTTGCTAATCGTGAGTAAATTATATCTTTTTTCACTCGAAGGATTTGCGCACTCGCCTTTGGCATTGTTACATAAATAAATATTTAGCACCACAATTTCCATATTATATAAATGTTTTTTACGTTTTTTGTTAATTTTCTTTCACTTTATTCAACTTTTTCATATTTACTACTACTAGGTAGTGGTCACTACCGATATTATATCCTCTTTTTACTCTTATATTTCGTATTTTCTTTAATACATTTCGTTCTACTAGAATGAGATCTATTATCGATCTTTCATTGCGGCTAGGCATTACCCGAGTAAATTTGTGTATATCTTTGTGGTTAAACCAAGAGTTTCCCACTACCAAATTATTTAAGATGCAGAATTGTATTATTTTTTTTCCGTTTGTATTTTTAGTTCCCTCTCCAAATTTTCCGACACATCCCTTGGAGCTCTCTGTACAATTTCCAACTCTTCCGTTTAAGTCCCCGATAATTATTAATGTGCCTTTTTTTCCTTTTGTTTCATCCTGTACTTTACTCCAAAACTCATCCAATGCTTCTTTTTCTGTTCCTTCACTTGGGCCGTAAACAATCAATAAAGTATAATAGATACGCTCCTTCTCAAACTCTACTCTAAGAATTCTATCTGTTACAAATTTCCATAGTTTTACTCCTTTAGTATTGTCTTTACTGACTAAACAAGCTACACCGGACTGTGCCCATTGATCTTTTTCTACTCCGCTATATATCATCATTTGTCCTCCTTTTAATATTTCGTACCCCTTGCCCTTCTTTTTTGTTTCTGATATCGCCAAAAGTTCTAATCTAGCTTCTTCTAATACTGTACATAATTCAGTCTCTTTTCCAGTAACACTCTTTGTGTTCCATGTAGCTATTCTCAATGGTTTATTTATTTCTTGATTTATTTTAGCACTCATTAAGTAAATCGTTGATATTATCTAAAACAAATACATCTTTTTAAAATTATACTGCTTAAACCAATGGTTTTCAACCAGTGCTCCGTAAGCACCTTGAAAGTGTTCCCCGATAATTTTTGGCAATTACTATCCTTTATGAATTCAAAAATAATATTAATAAACTGAGTAAGAACTCTTAAAGAACACCGTCAAAAATAGGCGCCGACTAAGTGGGGGCTTCAGGGCTTGAGCCCCCACACGGAAAAATCTGAAGGGGTTTGCGCCCACACAAATTATGTTTAGTACCAACAAAAAGTACACTCATTTTGAAAATTTTTTAATACTTCAATTACTTACACAAAGTAACAATGTATACTTGTTTATTTTATACAATTTTCAACTTGTCATATTGTATTAACTAAAATACTGTGTGTAAGTAACGCGTGCGGACTAATAAATAGTAATGCCACCAGTATTTTTAGATTTAAAATGCAGTATTGTCTGAAATTAATAATAAAATTATCAGATTTTAGTAGATTTTGTACACTCCTGTGAAATAAATTTTATACAGAGTCAGCAAAGATGGATGAAGGTCACGTGATCACTTTTGTTCCAAAATAATGTCAAAATTATATTCTAATATTCCATATTCATCAAACTATATTCCACATATGACAGATGATGACATATGCATGATATTTGATTAATATCATTGCAGTGCGTTGATTCAATTGATATTTTAAAAAAATTAAGTAGATATTTTAAGTCATACGATAAATTCGCATCTTTTGTATAATTTTATTTATGTTCCAATTTTAAGAAATAAAGTTTTTAGTCGGAGCCTATGCCGTCAAAACAAGTTGAAAGGTACTAACTAATAATATAATAATATAGAAAGTGTTTCTTTAGTATAAGAACGTTTGTCATTATTAGAAAACAACACAATATTTTTCATCTCTCAAAAAAAAATACAACAGGATTAGGAATCCATTCACTTCAAATTTGACCAGTAAATGTGAATTTACCAACTCATATCGTTCTCAGTTGACCTTAGTTTAAAAATTAAACGCGCCGAATTGCTGAATTTTAGATATCTCTTCAACGGAATTACCCAGAAATATCATTCCAAGCTGTTAAAATTTTATGTTTTTCAACATCGTATTTTTGCGAACTACGATTTTCTATGCTGACTAATATAGAAAGAGATTATCCAAAAAACATCCATAACAAAGTTTCAAATTAAATAGGGAAGTACTTGAGTTATACTTATTTAATTGATTAATCATTATTAATTTATATTTTTCTGTTTTCCTAATAAGAATAACTTCTTAACTTTAATATGACAAAAATAGAAAAAGTTTTACTTTTAAAAATTTTACTTCACAAATGTATTAAAAAGGTTGGAAGCCACTGGCTTAAACATTAATTAATCGATTAACTAATATTTTTTTTCTTACTCGGATTTATTTGTGCAGACAGAGACACACACAGATACACGTGTTTTATGCGAAGTGCAACAACATACTGGATGTAAGTGCTGATAATTTAAATAAATGACTCATTATTTTCGAATTTTCTGTGGTGAAAATATCACAGAGTTTTCATAAGGAAATCACAAGGAAATAATGCAATGAGAAATGTTTCCGCCCATCTCGTCGGCGAAAATAACCGAGAATGACCGAGTAGGTTATGAGACCATAATGGAATTTCTATATATGAGTCATAAAAATAACACATTATTTCGTAATAATAAAGTTATCTGCAGTTGAATGTTTCGGAGAAGGAGTAGGGCGACCTTCTGCTTTTTTGACCTTATGCGATATACTTTTTAAATTCGACATATTCTAATAATATTCAGGTGTAATAATGAAATATTGAATTAAATTCAGGGACCTGAAACTGAACCCGAACCTGTAGTGACTGCACGCACTTTAGAATTCTATCAAACGAAGAGAAAATTTGATAGCAAGCGTACGACTCGAGGCGAAAGTATTAAACTAACATCATTATTTTGTCACAATTTAATTCAAAGCCAATTTATATATTTATTATATGCAACTGTCATAATATTTTCAATTTTAATAGTATAAAACCCGAAAATTTCCAAAATAAAAAGCGAATGTAGAATTCTAAAGTGCATACTACCAAGATTCGTAAAAGTAAAACCGCATTCGCCTGTTTTCTAAAGGGCGTTCTGTCACTACTGAACCGAAAACCTAAATTAACCCGAATTTTTGATGAACCTGAACCCGAACTGAACCTTTATTTGTCGAGATCAATACAGCTGAACCGAATTTAAACCGTTCCAAATTCAGATTTGGTTCAAATCTGATAAATATAGAATTAAAAATTGTAAATTATATTATTAATATTATTTTGAAATGAATTAATATCACCATATTTTATGCTTGTAATTTGTAATCATTTACCGCTTTGAACCGAAATTCAAATCCGAACCCAAAACCGATATTTATTTCCTGAACCTGAACCGAACCTGAACCATAAATACTTTTTGGTTCAGGTCCCTGATTGAAATAGATGTAATATTTAATAAATAAATTTTCTTTAAATTTGAAAGGTGTAATATAATAGTAATTAATCTATCAAGGGTGTTATAAGGATATTATTGTCCGTGTAACTCCCGTGGTGCGTTCAACGATTAACGTCCAACCACAATTTTTTAATATTCTACGGATCAGAAAATTTTAATAAAATTGATGGAATAGGTAGGCTAAGAATGTTTCTGCTTGTTTTTTAAACTTTATCCCAGTATCAATATCAATTTCTTGACATTACCATAGCAACAATGCATAACTCGCCCTTGGATGCTAATTGGCATATTACAACCCTGAAAGCAGGGTTGTTATGATAAATTCCAACGACAAGTTTTAACCAATCATGATGCAAAACACTTGAAAATTAAACTAATGGGAACAGTATTATACTGATAAAACTCCGTTGCCCCGATAAATTTCCGGTACCAAGTAAATAAACAGTTGTTATTGTTTACAACTGTCAGTGTGGCAGTTAATTTAAATTTCAAGTTTAAAAATAAAATAATAATAACTGAATTGTTTCATTTTGCGTTGTCTTTGGAATATATATCAACAAATACCACACGACCTCTCTAAATTTCTCAGATAAATTTTTATGTTTAGCGCTCATTCTTTTTGCTTTTAAGCAAAATCACTCAAGCAAACTGACATTAGGTAAAAACCCTCCTCCTTCGGAGTCGGGATTTATCATGCAGTTTGCTTTCGTATTAGTTGCTAAGCAAAAAAATTGGTGCAAAATTAAAATTTATTGATAAAATCAGTAGGTCTTGGGATATTACTTTTGATAAAACTCCATTACCCCGATAAATTTCCGCTATCAAGTAAATAAACAGTTGTTATTGTTTAGAACTGTCAGTGTACAGGGTATCTCATATTCGATGTTTTTTTAAGGTATCTCGGGTTATAGTAATGATAGAGTAAAACCAGTTGCACATTCCAGGGTCAACTTTTCCAGAAATGTTTAATAGTCACCACATGAATTTTCGATCTTCTTTTGTTTCTGACCTACAGGCAAAAACTCGTTTTTCGCTAATTTTGAAAATATCTCATATCTTATTTATTATGATAGAGAAAAAATGTTTTTACAAAAATTTTACCGTTTTTTAAATAGGATAAAATGGTGTAATTAGATTTTTTGAAAAGTTAATAATTCTCGAGATATAACACAAACTTATGATTTTTTAAATGGGAACCTATATTGAGAATAGTCTCATTTTTTGCTTATTTTATAAGCTTTTCAATGATATATAACAAGTCTACATTCTTTTGTTTTAAACATTATTAATTTATTGGGGTGAAAATATTGGAAATTATTAAGAAACAAATGAAAAAATCTATTCCAGATCATCATTTGCATATTTCTAATGGTTTTTGTTTCAGTTTTACTATTTTTTTCAATTTATTTACTTCAAAAGCATATTAAACCATTTTGATCGGATTGTGTCAAAGCCAACTGTAACGTCGATAAATAGTAAGTTAACTAACCCGAAAATAATTGGTTAAGAATAATTTTGATAACAAAATTAATAGATATTGAATCAAAATAAACAAATGATGAATTGTAATAAATTTTTTCATTTGTTTCTTGATAATTTCCAATATTTTCACCTCAATAAAATAATAATTCGTCTTTTATTATTGTTTAAAACAAAAGAATGTAGACTTGTTATACATCATTGAAAAGCTTATAAAATAAGCAAAAAGAGGAGACTATTTTCAATATAGGTTCCCATATAAAAATCATAAGTTTGTGTTATATCTCGAGAATTATTAAGTTTTCAAAAAATCTAATTACGCCATTTTATTTTATTTAAAAAACGGTAAAATTTTTGTAAAAACATTTTTTCTCTAACTATCATAATAAATAAGATATGATATATTTTCAAAATGAGCGATAAACGAGTTTTTGCCTGTAACTCAGAAACAAAAGAAGATCGAAAATTCCTGTGGTGACTATTAAACTTTTCACGAAAAGTTGACCCTGCAATGTGCAAACGGTTTCGCTCTATCATTAATATTATCCGAGATACCTTAAAAAAACATCGAAAATGAGACATCCTGTACAGTTAATTAATATAATATTAATATAGTTTATAAATATAATAAAAATAATTAAATTGTTTCATTTTGCGTTGTCTTTGGAATTTATTTCGCCAAATACCATACGATCTCTCTGATTTTCTCAGATAAACTTTTATTTTTAAGCATTTTTGCTTTTAAGTAAAATCACATAAGCAAACTGACATTAGGTAAAACCCCTCCTCCTTTTTGCTTTTGTGTTTGTTGCTAAACAAAAAAATTCGTGCAAAATGAAAATTTATCGATAAAATCAGGAGGTCTTGTAATATTATTTCTGATTCTGATAATAATAACATACCAGTCGAAAGTTAAAATAATTAAAAGCAACGCATTTATTTAATAAAAAATGTAATATTTAAATCATTCACTACTATATATTTGTAATAATATAAAGTATGATTGTTTTTATACCATTAGTTAGCAAATTTCATGTAGGTTGGTTTATTAATAACGCAATTAGTATAAAACTTTTAGAGATAGAGGCCATTACGATTAATATTTTTGTAGGAGTGAATGAACTTTTTTAGTCTAAATCCGGCAAATTATGACTAAAATAAAAACTAGTGTTTCAACTAAAGTCATAGCAGCGATGAAGATAGAGCAAAAAAGTTGTTTCTAATCACTAAAATACACTAAATACGAAGATTCGCTGAAAAATTTGAGTTTTGTAATTTTTCTGCATTTTTGTGTACTCATTGAAAAAATTCTTTTCTCAAATATCAAGTATGCTTCAGAGCGACTTGTTTGAAAAATCTCCTTTAATAAATGTTACAAAATTATAATTTAATGTTTAATATTTTCCATTGTTTTGATTGTGTGTTGCACACTTGATATTTGAGATAAGAATTTTTTTCAATGAGTTTACACAAAAATGTAGAAAAATTACACAAATAAAATTTTTCAGCGAAACTTCGTATTTGGATTATTTTAGTGATTAGCAACAATTTTTTGAATACTTTTTTGCTCTGTCTTCACCACTACTATGACTACTTGAAACACTAGTTTTTATTTTAATCATAGTTGCGGCCGGATTTTGACTCCAAAAATATTTATTCCTACAAAAATATTAATCGTAATAGCCTCCATCTAGTAAAATTTTTATACTAATTGTGTTATTAGTAAACAATTTATTTCGGAGTCTTCATGTAAATTGAAACATCAAGCATCTGTATATAGGATGTTCCATTTGAAAATATAAAGGTCATTCCATTGCGTAAAAAGAAAATAAACATCTTGAAGAAAGTCTTTTACTGCAGATTTATAGATATTTAAATTTAAAATAAACTTTGTTTGAATTTTTTTCATAATATTTAAAATAATTGAGTTGTAAAAAAGAATAGTCGGATGAATTATCCGGTATTGGAAGGTTGCACAACTTCGGGCATAGTTCTGATTTATTAGTCAATTTTGGCACAGGGGTGGCATTTAAAAGTTTGCCTGAGGGCGGCACATATCGCGACAGGTCTGGATGCTGCGTAGAATTAATCATTCTGTGAATATACTTCTGATGGTTCCACAATCTCTCAGTGTTTTAGAAAACTGAAACTGATAGAAACTAGAAACACATTATATCTTTCTAGGAAAGCAACTATACTAAGGGGACCATTCGTTCCCGATTTCCAGGGACAATCCCCGAAACAAGACTTGTGCCCCGCTTATTTATGTCCCCGACTATGTACTTTTTCCTCAAAATCTTAAATGACAATAATTTATAATTTATTGACAATATTAACACAGAGTATATCCAGAGCATGAACCTCGTCAGGGCCGTAGCTACCAGGGTTCCGCGGAACCCGGGCCCTAGGCTTTAAGGGCCCGTCCGTAAACCCTCAGCTTATAATGCTGTAATCTCCCAGATGTAAAGAAAATAAAAAATAAATTAAAAATCTATTTTATTTATATGCATTTTATACTAAAATTCATTTTAAATAGAAAATATTACAGATACTTTGTTTTTATTTTGTGACCGCCTTATATGTATACCAAACACAGAGCTAGGTTCAGAAAGAAATTATAACGACGAGTCTAGCTAACATTAGGACATACTGGGAGCAGGCGGGTAGTATAGCTGTGGGGTTCATGGTGCACTGGTAAAGCATGCTATCTCATCAATTACTTAGTTTCTCATCATGTTTTTCTAATGAGCTTACGATTACGAATATAAATTCGGTAAAAGATTTAATAAAATTTATTTTAATTGACAATTATTCATCCAGTAGTAGCTTCACAGATATAATAACGCTGTTTTCTTTTCTTAACTATTCCCGTGACAGTTGCTTCTGCAGAACGATCTTTTTCAAAACTGAAATTAATAAAGACTGTATGTGGCCAAATTTTTATTTTTACATAATATGATACTAGACAAAAAAAATAAAATACCCGTATTTTTTACATCGATTAATTATTCGCACTTTACGAGAAAATAATTATTAAAAATTTGGGGAAGGGATTTGTGACGTATCAATGGTAGAAGCTTGAAAAAAGACGGTTAGACTGGGAGGGAAAGAGATAGTTATAGCCAGATGTGGTCATGCTCCACCCTGCCACGCCTACCACAACATAAACGCGGCGCTGATAGGCTGATTTATAACTGTCTCTTTCCTTCCCGCAGTCTATCTGTCTTTGTCCACGATTCTACCATACTTACGGCATATATCCCTTCTCCAAAACATTAAATTGTTAATAACAAGATTATTACAAATTAATGTTTCGTTTTTATTATTATAATAAAAAGCTATAGTGGTTTGTTTTTATATTTTATGACATATATATATTGAAATTCGAATATGGTCACATACCCCAATCGACTATCATCTCTGCTATACTTTCTATTGGAAATGCAAAAGCACTCTCGCTAAATTTAGACGAACTAATTTCAAAATTTGCGACTGCGAAATCAAGGAAAGTAATGTTCTAATGTGGTTGTACACTTCAAAGGAAATATACATACTTGTTGATTTGTTTTATTGAGTAATATTTATGTTTTTTGATCTTACTGTATAAGTTTTATGTTTTAAAATAAATATTATATCAACATGTAAACATTTTCATTTATTGTTAATTATAAGGAGGCCCGATCAGATGGTTTAGAACCCGGGCCCAACAGCTCCTCGCTACGGCCCTGAACCTCGTGTCGGCAACTTCGATATTTTGTTGTCAAGCTCCCACCAGGGGGCGCTAGAGAATAGAAATAAAGGCCCGTATTATGAGCGCGCTTTTACATTATATTCTTATGCGGAGTGTGCTCCATAAAAGCGCTTTTATTAAAAAGTGCGCCCGTAATACGGGTCAGTGTTTTTTGGTCTGTGAGATGCACAGAGACGAAATTGTGACGGTACTAGTGATGGGATCATTCGAATGAAAATAATCGAAATATTCGATTATGAAAATGTCTCGAGATATCTCGAGTGATTTTTAAATCATTCGAATGATTATATCGCTCGAATGATATTTCGAGAACTCGAGTGCGCTTAAATCATTCGAATGATTTTATCGCTCGAATGGTATTTCATGTGTAGACTGAATATCTCGGTTAAAGTCGAGAACTCGAGTGCGTTTAAATCATTCGAATGATTTTATCGCTTGAATGGTATTTCATGTGGTAGACTGAATTTCTTAGGTAAACTATTCGTGAACTCGAATGCGCTTTCATTCGTATCTCGTATTTCGTAATTCGGACGATGGGAAAAAAAACTCACGTAGATTAGAAACAAAAATAATTTAATTTCTTTGTTAAACTGCAGTATTTAAATTAATAAAAACATTAAAAACAACAAAATAAAAAACTCTTCTTTCGTTACAGAACTCAGAATGACTACACTAAATCATGACACACATCACTTTCATTGTAAATTACTAATGTAATTTTTTTAGACATTTTATAATAAAACCACATACGACTTAAATTCGTTTAATTTTTTTCATTTCTTTTTTAATTGTTGGTAAAAGTAACTATATATCATTTTACATTAAAAAATAAAATATTTTAGAAAACATATTATCTTGCTGTGTCACTAGAATGACAAAATGTCTGTAATATTAATAAAAATTATCTGTATCATAATTTAATTTAACTAAATAAAATGAAATTATAGCGAGTGGGCCAACTTCATTGAGACGGGGCTCGTATAATAATTATTATTATTATTCACCTTATCAAATAGAAAAATGAAAAATAAACCTGAATCAATTGTCAGTTTCTCACTGCCAGTCTGCCAGTATTATTGCAATTACTACAGAACAGACATGCAGCAGAGCAGAAGACTGAACGAGATACGGGAATGTGAGATGCGAAGTAATCCGAATACAACCGAACCGAGAACCGAGATCGAATGATTTGTGTTAGGGAGGGGTATTTTTCGCTCGAGCACAAAACTATTCATTGAATGAACGAATGAAGTTCTCATATCTCGAATAC
This sequence comes from Harpalus rubripes, assembly GCA_963082715.1. Lineage (NCBI taxonomy): Eukaryota > Metazoa > Arthropoda > Insecta > Coleoptera > Carabidae > Harpalus > Harpalus rubripes. The sequence continues at coordinate 17,777,052 of OY720457.1, forward strand.
TCGAGTGATCATTCGATTATGAAATTCATTCGAATACTCGAATGATCATTCGATTATGAAATTCATTCAAATACTAATAATTCGATTCTCAAAATCATTCGATTATGCCCATCACTAGACGGTACCATTTAACACGGTACCCCTACTCCAGCGCAGGGGATCAGGGCCGATCCTAACCTATCAGCCGCCTTTGTTCTTATATAACCCCCACCCCCCCCCCCCCCATTTTAGTTTTTCAGGTATTTAAGCCATTCATATTGCAGAGAATAGGGAACAGTTTTGACCTCTCCGATTGGCTGAAATTGGAGACAAGAGACAAGTTTACTTAAAACTGGCGCTGATGCGAGCACCATCTGCTTCAACTATATAACATAAATTGTAATACGTTAACTCCTCTATAAAATTTCGGAAGTAGATCAATATTATTACTTCCGGTTTTCGAGTAAATGATGGCAACTTTTAATTTTCAAATGGAACACATATATATTTTTTCAAATTTGAAAAGTATATTAAATTTGCTATCAAACTGCATAAAAACAATCATATGTTATATGATTAAAAAATAGAATGGCAAATGATTTAAGTATTCCGTTTTGGTTAAAATTAGGAGGCTTTGCATTTCATTTATTTTACATAGATCTTTTAAATATAAAGAAAATTAATTAATTAAATATTTAAATTGATATACATTTACTTTAGTACGATGTTTAATTATTATATCTGTTATTTTATGTCATTAGAATATGTCTTATTCAAAAAATTGTACAGCAATGCCTCCTAATAAATTTAATAAAAATGTAATATTTTAATCATTCGTCATTCTATTTTTTAATAATACAATATATGATTGTTTTTTTGTAATTTTATATATATATATATATATATATATATATATATATATATATATATATATATATATATATATATACACTATAATTTATGTTATATAGTTGAAATCGCTAAAGGTAATAATAAGCGAGGTATTTGCTGGTTTATTTATAGACGGACACCTGTATATGTATAAGTATATACTTTAAATTTGAAATAATGGACGTTATATTCTTGAGTTATGTATATAAAAAATCTAGTAAATATGAAAAATGCGATATTTAATTTTGAAAGCAGCTCTCATAATTTCGATAGGGTCTAGTTTAGTGTTTAGTTCATATATTTTGCCAATCAGCATCACCGCAATGTAAAATAACGATAAAGGCATATGAACAAAATTAATAAACTCCATTCGACATGTGAGTCTGTGTTTCAAATATTCATATTTAAAATAAGTACGCTATTTTTTATTTTGACCTTGAACCTTTCTTCAGATGTCGGTAATTCTCAGTTATTTTCGCCGATAAAATTGGCGGGAACATGTGTCCCTGATCATTTTCTGCATTATTTCCTTATGTTTAAACTGCACTATTTACGTCACATAGAATATACGAGAATAATGAATCATTTAATTATCTTATCAACACTTACTTCCATTATATTGTTGTGCTTCACAGAGAGCACAAGTGTCCACACAAATAAAATCGAGTAAAGAACACAAATAATATTAGAGTTGAGTGCATAGAATTCGTAAGTAATATAATTTTAAAAAGTTACATATTTTTTAGATTTAATGAGTTCTAACATAAAATTTGTGGTAAATACCATTGCTGGAGTGAGCAACATTGATGAAGACGATTTTGAAAATGATTCAGAAGACGAAGAATTGGATAATATTTTCGAAAAGTTTCAAAATGACCCGCCATATATTGAAGATAAATTTCCATATCAAATAAAAGAGGTTATTGTAAAGGAAAATACATTTAAAGTTTATACAAACAAATTAAAATCCAAAGGATTTAACTCAACAGTCGTCGGCCCATTACTTGGTAAATTATCAAAACAAGCTTTTTCTAATGAGAATAAAGTGAAAGGTAATATATTTGCTTGTTTTTATCTCAATAAAATGTTATCTGTGAGCCAAAGAAGAAATTATTCATTAGTTCTTGAAGCAAGCAGTAATGTTAAAAGTAATATAGTACATAAAAAATTTGCATATTTTTGGTGCTGTTCCTGGCGCAATAATGAAAAAAGGTTGTCATATGAAGATGTACAAAAATATTATAAACAATTAAAGAGACATAACAAAAACGAAGCTAAATTATTTCTGATGAGAACAGAAGACAGAGTAAAATATGTACCATATCAGCGATTACGGGAAGATTTAAAAAATCATAATTACACAAAGGATTTAGTAGCCAAATTTAGAAATAACAATGAAAATATTAAAATTTATTTGTGTCTAATAGATGCAGATACAATAAACTTCAATCATATATTTCAAGATTATGTTAAAAAGATAATAGAATATGAAAAACAAGGTAAGAAGATACCAAGAATTATTTCAACAGGATATGTTTTCCCTAAAGAACAAGATTTTCCACGTTATTTAGCTAGTGAATTTGATAGACAAATAAGAATAATTATAGCTAAAGAATTTCCTTTAGGGATATATTTTCCAGAACCAAATATGTGTATTTTAGTACCAGAAGGTTCCAATACTGTACCTGAAAGCTTTGTAGATAACAAAAAAGATAAAATGGAATCAGCAATATTAATAAGAAATATAATACGGAGAAATGAACAAACTGATGATAATACATTTGTATTCTTCGATGGAAATCCATTAATAACAAAAATTCCGCAACGAACAGATTTTATAGTATTTTCCGATGAATTTAAATTTCGAGGACCTCCGTCCACAGAAGATTTTAAAAACTTCCAAAAAATAACACAATCAAGTTATAAAGTATATAATTGGCAACATAATTTATTCATCAACAATGGAATAAAACTAATAAATAATTTAGATTACCATGTAAAAGATACACTTATTAGAAATTATTGTAAAATATTATTGGATCAATACAACAAAATAAAATCAAACGAACAAGAAAAAATGCAAATTAAAGAACAAATGAGAAATTATATTAATGAAGAAATTATAGAAGCAGTTACTAAGAAGTGGGCACAGCAGTATTGTAAAAAGATAATAACTAAATTTCGAAATAGTTCTGATATTCATGAACGACAAAAATTCAGAAAAGAACTTGAATTGTACATTGCACCCGAAATTACAGGAAAAATAATAAAATTCATAGCTAGTATGGACAAATATATTCAGAATAAAGAAATTGAATTAATCAGAACCGAAGATGATGACAAACTTCTTGATTTTCTGTCAAAACGCGACATTCTTCCAGTTTTTATTGAAACTGTAGAAAACCAAGGTTGCAAATTTAAAGATGCAACAGTAATCATGAAAATTATCGAAGAAAGTAACAATATCGATACTAATGATTGTAATCCAGACAGTCTTTTACTGTTTTTAAAACCTGAAATTTTCAAATTGGTACAAAACGAATTATTGGATCCTGGTGAATTTATATCTATCGATTATGAAACTTTAGATATCATTTTTGCGGGGAGTGATATAATAGATGCGTTAGCAGATTCAGATTCAACTTGTAATCAAGAAAACTTATTAGAAATACTACGAGAAGATGAAGAAATCAGGGAATGTTTTATACGTATAATTCATGATGGCGATTATTCAGTAAAAGATATTATTGAGAAATACAACGAGGATGAACGTCATCTTAAACTCTTAGATGGCGGAGATATGACAGAATATGTTTACTTCAACTCCACGGACTCTGATATAGTGAACTTCGCATTGAAAAATTATAGAGATGAAATTGATTGGGATTGGATTATAGATGAGTTAAATCCATCAGCTGCAGAAGATTTTAAAGTTTTAATTGGATTTTATGATGATGAAGAATACGAGTATAGGAGGTGGGAAGAGGAAGAAATCATGGCGGGGTTACTTTGATATTTTTGTATTCACCCATTTTTACTTCCTTGTGTGTCTCATTTTCAATGTTTTTTAAGGTATCTCGGGTAATATTAACGATAGATGAAAACCGTTTGCACATTGCAGGATCATCTTTTCGAGAAAAGTTTAATAGTCACCACAGGAATTTTCGATCTTCTTTTGGGTCTGAGCTACAGGCAAAAACTCGTTTTTCGCTTATTTTGAAAATATATTATATCTTATTTATTATGATAGAGAAAAATTGTTTTTACAAAATTTTTACCGCGTTTTAGATAGAATAAAATTGCGTAATTAGATTTTTTGAAAACTTAATAATTCTCGAAATATAATACAAACTTATGATTTTTTAAATAGGAACCTATGTTGATAATAGTCTCGTCTTTTTGCTTAATTTATAAGCTTTTCAATCATATATATAACAAGTCTACATTCTTTTGTTTTAAACATTAACAAAAGACGAATTATTAATTTATTGGGGTGACAATATTGGAAATTATTAAGAAACAAATGAAAAAAATTATTACAGATCTCATCATTTGTTTATTTTAATTTTATATCTATTCATTATGTTCTCAAAATTATTCTTAACCAATTATTTTCCGGTTAGTTAAATCACTAATTATCGACGTTACAGTCGTTAGCTTTGACATAATCTGCAAAATTGGTTTAATATGCTTTTGAAGTAAATAAATTGAAAAAATGAGTAAAAATGAAACAAATACTATTAGAAATATGCAATGATTTTGGGGTATCCGCGTGCCTGAGTGTCTGGTCGCGAATTTGGGGAACCGGGTTCGATCCCGACCGACGCCAAATATTTCTAATTTTAAATAAATAAATAAATAAATATATCATCACGGCATATTACCCATTGCTGGGTATGCCAATCTGCTTTATACCCCTGTGGTACATTCTCCACGCCAGCAATGAGTGCTTGTGAGGTGACGCCTCATAAACGTCCGCACGGTACAAATATGTCATCATCATTACCGAAATCTGTGTGCGATAGCAGATTTGCACTGCCAGCAATGGGTAATATGCCGTGATATTTATATTTTTATTATATACTTTTTGGTTTTTGTAATAAAGCTTGCTATGAATAAGGACAAAAAATAACAAAAAAATTAATGTTAATGACAAATTATGTTAAATAGGTGCAATTTTATGATTGGGTCTATATTTTATGTTGGTCTTGCGCATGCTTGCGTACAAGGAAGTCGTGTAGTGCCCACATCAGATATTTATTATACTCATCCAACATAAGTTTTTTAATATTTGGCGATTTTCACTCTGTGATCTGTGTTTTTTAACTATGTATTTATTTATTTATATTTTTAAATGTCCGTCTTTTAGTTTATTTGCCGTTATCCATATGTACATATATCTTTTTCAACTGAACTATTCTAGCCCTCTGATAAAGACTAGTACGAGTATAGTCGAAACGTCGGCATGATTAAATTTTATTACAAGTCCGAGAAATTGTTACTTTCTGTTTCCATCTCCATCCCAAAACACACTCGAACATCGTTTTTGAATATTCACAATATTATTCACCACATTCTTTTCCAAATTCGGAAGAATCACAATATAGTTATTCTTTACGTTGCGACGGTTGGGATAAATGAAATTAGTAGAGAATTCTTCTTTTAAAATTTCCTACTTAATAATAATTGATGTAACAAGTGCAAAAAGTTAATATTTATTGCTTATGTGTGTAAATTGCAGCATGCGAAGTAGTCTAACAATAAATGTGATTCTTGAAATTGTTGTACGAAAGCCACGCTAGAATTATTGAGAATAAGATATGATTCATAATTTTGAGAATTTTATTTTAAAGAAGTGCAAAGTCGTTCCCTTCAATAATAATACAATTCATAATTCATTCTTTCCTCTTCTTAAAAGCTTCCAACAAATCTTTTTTTTGCAATACTGTATGCTTTAAAAATAATCATAAATTGCTCTCTTTTTCATAAGAAAACCTTCTACACCGTAATTTGTTTTTTTAATTCCAAGAAATAACCAAAACCCAAAAATCGCACATTGGCAAATCAGGTGACTATGGCAGTTATTCTGTGTATAGTAGTACAGTAATAGCTTTGTCCCGGTAGCGATATTGGACTAGTTTGTTTGAGCGTCACCTGGACTGGTCTCATTAGTAGATTACTACGTGTCCAACAGTAACCAATCATGTGTCAGTCAGAGTCGTACCGCGAACAACTAAAATGAAACTGCGCATGATGCTCAAACTAGTCGGGGATCGCTACCGCGAACAAACCTATTATTTATTCACTTATTCACTAAAGATGACTATTCAAGTCATTAATGAGCCGTCTGACATATTACTTGCAGATAATTTCACTGATTTCACTGCATTGCAACTCGAAATATTTATGGATACATTGTAAGTAAAAAATCTGATGTGGCCAGCACATTACCTTCCGTCAGTTCCGTGGTCAGTTCTATGTATTTTGTATAAATGTCATACAGAAAGTTCCTTGCAAAAGATTCTACTTCTTGTACATTACCTTAAGGCAATTAAATGTATTTTATACAAATTCCATGCAAAAAGTTTCTAACAAACGATCATATATTTCCAGTAAAATTATAAATATAAACATACTGTCAACTGCACTGACACTGACACCTTTCAATCAGAATTTTCTTAATATAGCAGCTGTTTCCAGAGTTATAGCATAGCAGGCTAATAATATATATAATTTTTTATAATTTTTTAACTCTATATCCATTTAATATGAAGTGTAAAATGCATTCAAATCGTATAGAAAATAAAGTATTCTTTAATATTTATAATAACATTAAATGTGAAAAAATGATATTTAACATCGTTTTTTCAAGAAAAACTGTTAAAATCTTCAAATGAGGGTACTTCCGGTTGACCAATTATAACCAAAATCACACACACACACACACACACACACACACACACACACACACACACACACACACACACACACACACACACACACACACACACACACACACACACACACACACACACACACACACACACACACACACACACACACACACACACACACACACACACACACACACACACACACACACACACACACACACACACACACACACATACACACACACACACACACACACACACACACACACACACACACACACACACACACACACACACACACACACACATCATCGTAAAAATAGTAAAATCGTGTTCTAGGGACCCTAAAACGTGCTTATTCATCAAAAACTCACCACCGAATTTTTTGACCAAAGACAATACCTTCCTTACCTAAAGGTGACGGAAGGTAAAAAAAATAAATGTAATTTATTTGAAAAATTTGTTTCTTTTTAAATTATAATATAATGCTTTTCTCAAAACTTTATCTTCTTCACTTATGTTTTGGAATAAAAGAAAAATATAGAATTGTAAACCAAAGAAAAATAATTTGATTTAAATGTCAACGTCACTGGATAAACATTAGTACAGAGGGCAGTGTAGTAGATAATTACAAGTCCGTAACTCTACGACATATATCACTATTTTTAGTTTGTTAGAAAGTAATGGCGCTATTTACGTATATTTGTCACACGACATAAATTAAATAGACGTACGTTAAATAATCTTTCTCTTTCTAATACAAAATGTTGCGAAGCTATACTGGTATATACAGGCTGTCCAGGATAACATGGGGATCCCAAGAACTATAGAGATACGAAGAGTTGCCTCATTAGGAGATCATTTTAATGGTGTTTTGTTATTTGAGAAAAAATACATAGGTCATACATGGTTGAAAAGCTAAAAAAAATCTCTTTTCAATGGTGCAATTTTCCAATATGGCTTCCATATAAAAATAAAAACTTGGACATCATAACTCGGAAACTAAAATTTGAGCACCGCCATTTGAAAGAACATAAAAAAGTGCCTTAAAGATGTGCATTTTTTTTCAATTAACATAACGCCATTAAAATGGTCTCCTAATGGGGCAACTTTTGTCTAATTATCCGACTTCATAGGTATCATTATAGTACTCGAGATCCCCATGTTGGAAAAGTTATCCTGGACATTCTGTACAGTGCTGTGTATTCTTTCTTCGATCAAATGGCCTTGAATAGTCATATTTTGTGAATCATAACTCGGAAACTAAAATTTTATAGCAATTTTTGCCAGAAACTCAAGGTAATATTCTCTGGTTACGTCCTCATTTTCAACCGCAACAATACTTTATAAAATTGATTAACGAAGTTCTAACTAATTTTGTTTTCCATGGCATACCTGATTTTCTTATTCTCAGTAATTCTAGCGTGACCCCCATATGCAATGTATTGTACGATATAGTTTTATTCAAAAATGTATTAATAATTGGTTAATGTGTGGTTATATAAAGTCAAATGTTTGCTTAATAACAATTTTTTTATATATTTTTTTTCTATTTCGGCGTCTTTATAAGTCTATATACGCACTGAAAACACATCGTTAAGAAGATCTAGAAACGCACTGTGTTGGCGCTTCGTTTTCTAGAGGTGGTATGATGACTGCTTTCCAAAATGACAAATGAATGATATATGTCAAATATTCAAATTGCTGTAAGTTAACAATGAGTTTTCATCTGTAAAGTTAAACTTTTAACGGGAAGCGCTACCACTACCAACATAACTGATAAAAAACATCTTGCCTTATAAAACTTGTTTTTAATGTAATATCATAACAATACGTAACGTGTTATAAAATAGTTATTTATGTAACAAGTGTGTAAAGTACTTTATTGGTCGAGTGCGCCAGCAGCTTCAAATACTATTAGTACTCTTTCTCATACCACTGTACAAAATGTAACTTAAACACTTGGAAGAATCTTAAACAGACGATGATTAGTCTTTTATAATGTACAAATTGTACATTTAATATTAATATTAAAAATTAGGTTAAGTTAGAATACATGTCAAAAAAATGTTAACGTACTTAAAAATTATTTTAGTACTCAATCTGTTAAAAAAAAATTAGATTTGTTTCATTTACAATGTATATTCATATTTCTTGATAAATTTTATTACTTTCATTATTATTTACTACCTAATTACATACTTGACAGGTAAATTAACCGAATTTAAATGTTGCCTAGCAACGCTTATTTACTTTCAAGCACTAGTGCGTGAAAAGTACTTTTCACGCACTAAAGCTTGAAAAGTGTCACTTTACACACTGTAATGAGTGTGTGAAAAGTACTTTTCACGCACGGTTGTAGGAAATAAGTATTTTGCACGATGTGCAATAAAAATACTTTTTTAATTTTAAAATGCCTTTAGGCCAAAAAATTAATTTATTAGTTATTTATGTAACAAGTGAGTAAAGCATATTTTTTTCAGGTATTGCATACAATTTTTTTACGTCTGTAATGAAAGTTTGAAAAAAGTGCTATACCGTTTACAATTTCAGTCTGCAATGTAAAAAAGTGGACTTTTTTCACACTTTTATGTATTAACAAAGACATATTTTATAAACTAATAAATTTTCATGAAAAAAGTGTACTTTTTTTAACAGACGTAAAAAATATCATACTATACTCCATTTCAAGTAAGAAAATAATAGATGGCGCCAACCGTTTTCACATGCGTTAAAAAATAGTTTAAATTTGCGAAACCAAACTTTGTCAATAATAAATATTTTTATCTATAAAAATGTACAAGTCCTGAATATTAAAAATTACAACAAAACATGGTTAAACATCCCTTAATTCTGTAGATTTTCTTTGATAATTGCATTATGACCAATCAAAGGGCAGAATTAATATACCTATCTAAACCAATGCTATTTTCTTAACTGAAACGAAGAATAGTAGATGATAATTATTATTTATTTATTATTCAAAATAATAGTTCATCTTTTTAGAAATAATTGCATTTGTTTCATATAGAAATGTCATATACCACCAAACTATACTCCATATTTATTTTATTTTTACACATTTATGGCACACATAACTTTATACAAGTATATTTATAAATATTTATGTCACATATATTTATATATTTGTAATTGTATTTATTTAAATATATATCTTTACCATAAAAATATTTGTATCTTTCCATCTTTATTCCTTCATTTGTTATAAAATTATCAAATTGATTATTACTAAAAGGTATACCTTTTCATCTTTACTTTGTAGAATTCACGAATGATTATTTCTCATTTCCGCTTGTAATACTGCATTACTTAAAGTTAATTTAATATTACATTGCTCTACCATTGGTAAACGCTTTGCCATTCTGGACATACTTAATAAAAATAAATCTGTATCGTCCATGGTCTCCAAAATATTTTGTGTTGATTGTTTCTTGTTCGTATTGTTTATAGGTAAGTATTTTTTTCTCTTAATTCTCTGATTTTTTGCTGGACTTTTCTTCTTTTTTCTTTCATTTTCTTGGTTTTGTTCCTCTTCTTTTAACAGTCTATCAAAATATTTTTCTGCTTCGTCTTCTGGGAAATCTACTTCATAAAAACTTGGATCAGTGCTAAAGTTGGGATCATTTATAATTACTTGAGCCCTAAATTAATTATTTATTCAACAAGAGTAAAAAGAATAGTTTTATATCACAATTAGGAAAGTTTAAAAGCTTATTATTGTCGTAAATAATATATAACTTTAATAACGAATCAAAGAAAATTATATGTAAGGGATTTATATTTACACTTTTTTATATTTTGTGAGTAAAGGTAACGTTTTTTACGAGGATAATGTAAATCCTTCGAGAAAGAAAAAAGGATGTTAACTCATTATTTACAATTTTTTTACGTCTACAACAAAAACCAGAAAAAATGTGTTATTCGCGTTTGCGTTAAAAAAAGGGAACTTTTTCACGATTATTCAATTAAAAAGTTCATTCTTTAAGAAAGATATTATAATAAAAAAGTGTACTTTTTCATCAGACGTAGAAAAATTGCTATTTTGGACGTACAAAGATTTTATAAACAAGACTTACATTCTGCTATCCAGATATGGAAAAATAAATGACATTTGTTGTTCATATTTCCAGGGTTGTTTTATAAACCCAGTTTTCCTTTCTCGGCGTCTGTTCATTGCATTGCAGTAACATCTTCTTAATTTGTCCCACATTTCTTTGGCTTTTTCAGCTGAAATCACATTTTATATCATTTTAAATTTTTTAGTTTACATTCATTTACAGATTAACAAAATAACTTTACAGAAATTCTTTAGACACCGCCAAACTTGATGTTCAATCTTTTATATTTTTTTATTTCACATGAAACTATACAGGGTGTTGTCGGTCAGGTGAGAATATAGCGCTTTAACATGGGATTTTAGTTTTTAGCAATTTCCTGCTCTCCTACACATTTTACGGCAAAACCTGTAGAGTGCAAAGTTGTTCAGAAGAAGTTACATTTAAAATTGTTTTTGCATTTTTTATTATGCTATTAGTTTCTTCACAATTTTAAAAAGAAATTTCTAAATTTCTGTTACTTCGTAGCAATAGCCATGACATTTACTTTTTCGTAAAATCAGCAGGAGAGCAGGAAATTGCATAAAACTAAAATCCCACGATGAATCCTTAAGTTTGCACCTGACTGTCAACACACTGTATATCGCCAAAAAATTAATCTTAATAATCTCCTTGAGTTTTAAAAATAGAAAATAAATTTATTTAAAAACTTGTGCATTATTGATTCAGATACGAAATTATGATCGGCACTTTTTTGTTATATTTATTAATTAATATTAATTGTTCAGCTTCGAGAGCCTCTGCTGTTAATCTGGAATTTTAGTGCGTAATTATACCAATTTTACCCTCAAAATGAAAGATGCTTTACAGGTACAAGTTTAAATTTTTTCTATTTCTAGTCACCTGTGAAATATTATTTTTACCTTGAACCTTTATTCAGATGTCGGTCATTGTCGGTTATTATCGCCGATAAAATTGGCGGGAACATGTATCATTGTTCATTTTCTGCATTATTTCCTTATGCAAACTGCACTATTTACGTCACATAGAACATGCGAGAATAATGAATCATTTAATTATCTCATCAATACTTACATTATATTGTTGTGCTTCACAGAGAGCACAAGTGTCCACACAAATAATTCGAGTGAATAACACAAATAATATTAGAGTTAAGTGCATAGAATTCGTAAGTAATATAATTTTAAAAAGACATATTTTTTTAGATTTAATGAGTTCTAACATAAAATTTGTGGTAAATACCATTGCTGGAGTGAGCAACATTGATGAAGACGATTTTGAAAATGATTCAGAAGACGAAGAATTGGATAATATTTTCGAAAAGTTTCAAAATGACCCGCCATATATTGAAGATAAATTTCCATATCAAATAAAAGAGGTTATTGTAAAGGAAAATACATTTAAAGTTTATACAAACAAATTAAAATCCAAAGGATTTAACTCAACAGTCGTCGGCCCATTACTTGGTAAATTATCAAAACAAGCTTTTTCTAATGAGAATAAAGTGAAAGGTAATATATTTGCTTGTTTTTATCTCAATAAAATGTTATCTGTGAGCCAAAGAAGAAATTATTCATTAGTTCTTGAAGCAAGCAGTAATGTTAAAAGTAATATAGTACATAAAAAATTTGCATATTTTTGGTGCTGTTCCTGGCGCAATAATGAAAAAAGGTTGTCATATAAAGATGTACAAAAATATTATAAACAATTAAAGAGACATAACAAAAACGAAGCTAAATTATTTCTGATGAGAACAGAAGACAGAGTAAAATATGTACCATATCAACGATTACGGGAAGATTTAAAAAATCATAATTACACAAAGGATTTAGTAGCCAAATTTAGAAATAACAATGAAAATATTAAAATTTATTTGTGTCTAATAGATGCAGATACAATAAACTTCAATCATATATTTCAAGATTATGTTAAAAAGATAATAGAATATGAAAAACAAGGTAAGAAGATACCAAGAATTATTTCAACAGGATATGTTTTCCCTAAAGAACAAGATTTTCCACGTTATTTAGCTAGTGAATTTGATAGACAAATAAGAATAATTATAGCTAAAGAATTTCCTTTAGGGATATATTTTCCAGAACCAAATATGTGTATTTTAGTACCAGAAGGTTCCAATACTGTACCTGAAAGCTTTGTAGATAACAAAAAAGATAAACTGGAATCAGCAATATTAATAAGAAATATAATACGAAGAAATGAACAAACTGATGATAATACATTTGTATTCTTCGATGGAAATCCATTAATAACAAAAATTCCGCAACGAACAGATTTTATAGTATTTTCCGATGAATTTAAATTTCGAGGACCTCCGTCCACAGAAGATTTTAAAAACTTCCAAAAAATAACACAATCAAGTTATAAAGTATATAATTGGCAACATAATTTATTCATCAACAATGGAATAAAACTAATAAATAATTTAGATTACCATGTAAAAGATACACTTATTAGAAATTATTGTAAAATGTTATTGGATCAATACAATAAAATAAAATCAAGCGATCAAGAAAAATTGAAAATTAAAGAACAAATGAGAAATTATATTAATGAAGAAATTATAGAAGCAGTTACTAGAAAGTGGGCTCAACAATATTGTAAAAAGATAATAACTAAATTTCGGAATAGTTCTGATATTCATGAACGACAAAAATTCAGAAAAGAACTTGAATTATACATTACACCCGAAATTACAGGAAAAATAATAAAATTCATAGCTAGTATGGACGAATATATTCAGAATAAAGAAATTGAATTAATCAGAACCGAAGATGATGACAAACTTCTTGATTTTCTGTCAAAACGCGACATTCTTCCAGTTTTTATTGAAACTGTAGAAAACCAAGGTTGCAAATTTAAAGATGCAACAGTAATCATGAAAATTATCGAAGAAAATAACAATATCGATACTAATGATTGTAATCCAGACAGTCTTTTACTGTTTTTAAAACCTGAAATTTTCAAATTGGTACAAAACGAATTATTGAATCCTGGTGAATTTATATCTATCGATTATGAAACTTTAGATATCATTCTTGCGCGAAGTGATATAATAGATGCGTTAGCAGATTCAGATTCTACTTGTAATCAAGAAAACTTATTAGAAATACTACGAGAAGATGAAGAAATCAGAGAATGTTTTATACGTATAATTCAAGATAACGGTTATTCAGCAAAAGATATTATTGAGAAATACAACGAGGATGAACTTCATCTTAAACTCTTAGATAGCGGAGATATGACAGAATATGTTTACGTCAACTCCATGGACTCTGATATAGTGACCTTCGCATTGAAAAATTATAGAGACGAAATTGATTGGGATTGGATTATAGATGAGTTAGGTCCATCAGCTGCAGAAGATTTTAAAGTTTTAATTGGATTTTATGATGATGAAGAATACGAGTATTCACCATATTGGAGATGGAAAGAGGAAGAAATCATGCCGAGGTTACTTTGATAATTTTGTATTCATCCATTTTTACTTCCTTGTCCTGTATAAATAGTGTACAGGTGTCTCATTTTCGATGTTTTTTTTAAGGTATCTCGGGTAATATTAACGATAGATGAAAACCGTTTGCACATTGCAGGGTCATCTTTTCGAGAAAAGTTTAATAGTCACCACAGGAATTTTCGATCTTCTTTTGTTTCTGAGTTACAGGCAAAAACTCGTTTGTCGCTCATTTTGAAAATATATCTTATTTATTATGATGGAGAAAAATTATTTTTACAAATTTTTTTTATTGCGTTTTAGATAGAATAGAATGGCGTAATTAGATTTTTTCAAAACTTAATATTTCTCGTGATATAATACAAACTTATGATTTTTTAAATGGGAACCTATGTTGAAAATAGTCTCGTCTTTTTGCTTAATTTATAAGGTTTTCAATGATATATAACAAGTCTACATTCTTTTGTTTTAAACATTAATAAAAGACGAACTATTAATTTATTGGGGTGAGAATATTATAATATATAATTATGTTCTCAAAATTATTCTTAACCAATTATTTTCGGGTTAGTTAAATCACTATTTATCGACGTTACAGTTGGCTTTGACGCAATCCGAAAAATTGGTTTAATATGCTTTTGAAGTAAATAAATTGAAAAAATGAGTAAAACTAAAACAAAAACTATTAGAAACATGCAATGAGTTTGGGGTGTCTAGGCCGTGTGCCTGAGTGTCTGGTCGCGAAACTGGGGACCCGGGTTCGATCCCGACCGACGCCAAATATTTCTTCGAATATTTCGAATTTTAAATGGCACAAAATTGACCCTTGTGGTGCACCCTCCACGCCAGCAATGAGTGAGGTAACGCCTGGTAAACGCCCGCACGGTACGAATATGTCATTCGAAAGAACATGGAAAAAAAAGTTCCTTAAAGATGTGCAAATTATTATCCAGTATTATTTCACATTACGAAGCTATTTGCAAAAATAAAAAGCAGCAAAATATACATTTTTGCCGATATCTAGTGACCTACGTATTTTGTCTAATAACCGACTTCATATCTTTTATAGTTTTCGAGATCCCAATGTTGGAAACATCCTGGACATCTTGTAAAGTGCTGTGTATTCTTTCTTCGAGCAAATGACCTTGAATAGTCATCTTTCGTAAATAATAGTATATTGTATTATATAGCAATTTTTGCCAGAAACTCAAGGTAATATTCTTTAGTTACGTTCTCATTTTCAAACGCAATACTTTAAAAAATCGATTAATGAAGTTCTAACTTTGTTTTCCACGGCCTACCTGATTTTCTTATTTTCAATAATCCTAGCGTGACCCTCATATACAATGTATTGTACGATAAAATTTTATTCAAAAATGTGTTAATAATTGGTTAATTTTTGATTATAAAGTCAAGTGTTTGCTTAATAACCATTTTTTACATTATTTTATATTTTTTTTCTATTTCAGCGTTTTTATGAGTCTATAAACGCACTGAAAAGACGTCGTTAAGAATATCTATAAACGCACTGTGTTGGCGCTTCGTTTTCTAGAGGTGAATGATGACTGCTTTCAAAACTAACAGCTGAATGATATATGTCAAATTTCTGTCAGTCAACAATGAATTTTCATCTGTAAAGTTATTTTTTAGCGGGAAGCGCTACCACTACCAACATAACTGATAAAAAAAACACCTTGCCTTATAAAACTTGTTTTTAATGTAATATCATTACACGTAACGTGTTATAAAATAAGTATTTTGCACGATGTGCAACAAAGATACTTTTTTAATATTAACATGCCTTTAGGCCGAAAAATTAATTTAATAGTTATTTATGTAACAAGTGAGTAAAGTATATTTTTTAACGAGTTGCATACAATTTTTTTTACGTCCGTAATAAAAGTTTGAAAAAAGTGCCATAGCGTATACTATTTCAGTTTGCAATGTAAAAAAAAGTGGACTTTTTCACACTTTTATGTATTAAAAGAGACATACTTTATAAACTTATAAATTTTCATGAAAAAAAGTGTACTTTTTTTAACAGACGCAAAAAAAATATCATTTATACTATACTCCATTTCATGTAAGAAAATAATAGATGGCGCCAACCGTTTTCACATGCGTTAAAAAATAGTTTAAATTTGCGAAACCAAACTTTGTCAATAATAAATATTTTTATCTGTAAAAATGTACAAGCCTGAATATTAAAAATTACAACAAAACATGGTTAAACATCCCATAATTCTGTAGATTTTCTTTGATAATTGCATTATGACCAATCAAAGGGCAGAATTTATATACCTATCTAAACCAATGCTATTTTCTTAACTGAAACGAAGAATAGTAGATGATAATTATTATTTATTTATTGTTCAAAATAATAGTTCATCTTTTTAGAAATAATTGCATTTGTTTCATATAGAAATGTCATATTCCACCAAACTATACTCCATATTTATTTTATTTTTAAACATTTATGTCACACATAAATATATACAAGTATATTTATAAATATTTATGTCACATATAATTTATATATTTGTAATCTTTATTTAAATATATATCTTTACCATAAAAATATTTGTATCTTTCCATCTTTATTCCTTCATTTGTTATAAAATTATCTAATTGATTATTATTAAAAGGTATACCTTTTCATCTTTACTTTGTAGAATTCACGAATGATTATTTCTCATTTCCGCTTGTAATACAGCATTACTTAAAGTTAATTTAATATTACATTGCTCTACCATTGGTAAACGCTTTGCCATTCTGGACATACTTAAGAAAAATAAATCTGTATCGTCCATGGTCTCCAAAATATTTTGTGTTGATTGTTTCTTCATTATATCTAATATTTGTTGGACCGAAAATACTGTCTTGTTCTTGTTCGTATTGTTTATAGGTATGTATTTTTTTCTCTTAATCCCCTGATTTTTTGCTGGACTTTTCTTCTTTTTTCTTTCATTTTCTTGGTTTTGTTCCTCTTCTTTTAATAGTCTATCAAAATATTTTTCTGCTTCGTCTTCTGGGAAATCTACTTCATAAAAACTTGGATCAGTGCTAAAGTTGGGATCATTTATAATTGCTTGAGCCCTAAAATAATTATTTATTCAACAAGAGTAAAAAGAATAGTTTTATATCACGATTAGGAAAGTTTAAAAGCTTATTATTGTCGTAAATAATATATAACTTTAATAACGAATCAAAGTAAATTATATGTAAGGGATCTATATTTACACTTTTTTATATTTTGTGAGTAAAGGGTAACTTTTTTTACGAGGATAATGTAAATCCTTCGAGAAAGAGAAAAGGATGTTAACTCATTATTTACAATTTTTTTACGTCTACAACAAAAACCAGAAAAAATGCGTCATTCGCGTTTGCTTTTAAAAAGGGAACTTTTTCACGATTATTCAATTAAAAAGTTCATTCTTTAAGAAGATATTTTAATAAAATAGTGTAGAAAAATTGCTATTTTGGACGTACAAAAATAATTTACTTAAATTGAATATTTGGGATTTTATAAACATGACTTACTTTCTGCTATCCAGATATGGAAAAATAAATGACATTTGTTGTTCATATTTCCAGGGTTGTTTTATAAACCCAGTTTTCCTTTCTCGGCGTCTGTTCATTGCATTGCAGTAACATCTTCTTAATTTGTCCCACATTTCTTTGGCTTTTTCAGCTGAAATCACATTTTATATCATTTTAAATTTTTTAGTTTACATTCATTTACAGATTAACAAAATATCTTTAGCAATTTCCTGCTCTCCTACACATTTTATTGCAAAATCTGTAGAGTGCAAAGTTGTTCAGAAGAAGTTACATTTAAAATTGTTTTTGTATTTTTTATTATGCTTTTAGTTTCTTCACAATTTTAAAAAGAAATTTCTAAATTTCTGTTACTTCGTAGCAATAGCCATGACATTTACTTTTTCGTAAAATGAGCAGGAGAGCAGGAAATTGCATAAAACTAAAATCCCACGTTAAATCCTTAAGTTCGCAACACCCTGTATATCGGCAAAAAAATAAATCTTAATAATCTCCTTTAGTTTTGAAAATAGAAAATAAATTTATTTAAAAAACTTGTTTAGATTATTAGCAATATTGATTCGGATACGAAATTATGATCGGCATTTTTTTGTTATATTTATTAATTAATATTAATTGTTCAGTTTCGGTAACGAGAGCCTGTGCTGTAAATCTGGTATTTTAGTGCGTAATTATACCAATTTTACCCTCAAAATGAAAGATGCTTTACAGGTACAAGTTTTAAATTTTTTCTATTCCTAGTCACCTGTGAAATAAAAAAATAGAAAGTCGTATTAATTTGGTGGTTTGGTTGGTAATATCCAGAAATTTTCTGGGAAGAAAAACTTTGCTATTTGTTAAGACTTTTCTCTAACACTTTTTGTACATCATTTGCATATTATATAATTTATACTTTTCAATTAGATAATTACTTCAATAAATATGTTATCAAGCCTTTTTCCATTGCTGGGTGTGGTAAGTGGTATTTTGTTTACAAATTTGAATAACTGCTGATACGTTGGGGAATAGAAGCTAAAGTGCAACGTCTAGTATAGGCCCAACTATATTATGTAAGCAATCATTCCATTTCCATAAAAAAAGATTGTAAATAATTTATTTTATATAATAAAAAATTCAATATCATAAAACAATTTATATCGACCCACCGCACTTCTACGCACGCGCACACCTTCCGTTTCACATACGTATGTTTGGAAAAACATATTCTCTCCATTTACCACACTCAGTTTACTGGTCTAGGAACAGGTACATGCTCGATTGTTATTAAATATTCGCTCTTTTAATGCTGCTTTACATTATTGTCTGTAATATTATATCAGAATGTATAATTTCCGATTAAAATAATATAATTTATACATTAATACAAATTGAAAACAAATATTACCTTTAATATTCAATTCTCGACCTATTTTTTCCCAAGTTTCTTGCCGAATCTTTAAATCTCTATAGTCTAATAATGTATTATTATATAGAACTTCATGTTCTCTAACTTTCTCAATTATAAGCTCATTCATTATAAAAATATTTACAAAGATGTAAAATAGTTATACATATATAACTTCAGAAAATCAGAACATTGATAAAAAATATAATTGTGACATGCGCCGAATCACGTAATATCACATGACGTGACGTAATAGCTCAATACAATCACTACGGCGCGTTTAGGGTAGCTGGTAGCTCACAATAAAATAACGTGAGTTCACGTGATGAGAAAGTTATGCTATTTCATATACCTATTACGATATTACAATCAAGATGAAAATAAATAGTAATACCAACGCATATGAATTTTATAACAAATTACATACAAGACTTGAATGTAATGTTATTTCAAAAATTTAATAAATGCGTGGGTGAAAATATAGGGTATAGAAAATAACTATTACATATATAAGCACAGGTTCGATTCCTCAACAAAATATAATTGCTTTGGGCCGGTTTTATAAAAGTCCAGTTTAAACTTAAATTTACTTCCAAAGTAAATTTAATAAAATGAACAAATGCAACTCGATTTTTTAACAGCAATGAATTTAATGTCATAAAGAAATGAAACCTCCTTTGAATTTGTTCAATTAATTAAATTTACTTTGGAAGTAATTTATAAAACTGATCTTTAAAGTTTTATTTATAACAATAAAAAAAACAATTTTAAAATAATATTTTGAATATTGGGAGGGTTAACATGTAAAGATATTTAAGGTGTTTTTTGGCGTCTTCGTACATGACGTCATAAATGTGGGGATCGCTAAAATACTGTGTTTTGAACTAATGACGTATAAATTTAAATCTGTCAAATGTAAATTAGACGATTAAGTTTGAATATGTGGTGTACATAAAAACTATTCAAAACAATGATTAAAAACCAGTTCCTTGGCTGCACTCTATTGTTATTTTCTAACAGGTAAAAGATATGTATTTTAATATTCATTTATACACGTACGAACGTTTTATTTTCATAGATAATCATATTCATCATATAGAATTATTATTTTTTTAACTAATATGTAAAGATTTAGAAACGTTTACCGGTGTTCCGTGTTCTTGACGTTTACCCCCTCTACTATGAAATAATTCGAAACTGTTTCAAACCAACCCAGCCGATCGGTTTGACACCATACGAAACTTCAACCAATTTTGTCTCTGACGTCACGTCGCCAAAATATGTTTTGAAGCACTACGAAATAGTTTCAAACCAATGTATCGCCAAAAAAACGCCTTTAGTAGCAAGCGTTTGTTGGCGTTGAACCAATTTTGTAATGTTTTCAAAACTATTTCGTACATGACGTCATAAATGTGGGGATCACTAAAATGACTAATGAACTAATGACGTATAAATTTAATTCTGTCAAATTTAAATTAGACGTTTGAGTGAGTTTAAATTTGTGGTACACACAAAAACTATTCAAAATATTGAATTTGGTTCCGTGGCTGCACTCTATTGTTATTTTCTAAAAGGTTATATATATATATATATATATATATATATATATATATATATATATATATATATATATATTATTATTATTATTATTATTATTATTATTAGTTCAAAACACAGTATTTTAGTGATCCCCACATTTATGACGTCATGTACGAAATAGTTTTGAAAACATTACAAAATTGGTTCAACGCCAAAAAACGCCTGCTACTAAATATATATGTTTGTATTTTAATATTTATTTATACACGTAAACGTTTTATTTTCACAGATAATAATGGATAACACAGAATTATTAATTTTTTTAACTAATATGGAGTGATTTAGAAGCGTTTATCGGTGTTCCGTGTTCTTGGCGTTTACCCCCTGTACTACGAAATAATTCGAAACTGTTTCAAACCAGCCAAGCGGATCGGTTTGAAAACATACGAAACTGTTTCAACCAATTTCGTCTCTGACGTCACTGTTGCGTGCCCAAATTGTAATGTTTTTAAACACTACGAAATAGTTTCAAACCAATGTATCGCCTAAAAACGCCTATGGTCAGAATGAAGAGTGCATGGCTTGTGAAGCGTATATATCTTGGTGAAGTTGAGCGTGTGTGATTGCGTGGCCGTCCAGTGTGTAAATGGATGGATGTGATTGACAAGGTGTTAAAAGAGAGAAAGTTTCCGAGTGGGAAGAGAAGAAGAGTATGTATGAATGCGATTATGAATGTGGCGAAAGAAGTGTGCTTAGACAGGAATGTGTGGCGAAGGAAGATTGTTTCGTAACTATTATTGTGGTCCGGATGCGGTATTTCGCTACCGAAAATCGGTCACTTTAATATGTTAAGAGTGAGGAATATTTGTTGTATGCTGTCCGGTTCGGTTAGTAAGAATTAAGAACGTTGAAAGAGTGAGTGATTATTTTTGTGGTTATTATTATTATTCTTTCGGGTTTGTGCTAAGTGGGAAATGCGTGATTTTATGTATGTATGTAATAGGAAATATGTGAATTGATGAAATGAATGTTGACCAGTGGCATTAAAATTTACAGTGCAAGAATAAATAATAAGAAATAATTTTCCGAATGAAAAAAAAATCTTTTTGATTCGTAATCAGTACATCATGCAGTATCTGCCATTTAATTTTTACCCTGAAGTTGTGAAATACACTGTATGCTATTAATAAAACGTTATCCATTAAAATTTTAGAACCGTTGAATAGTGTTTGTGTTAATAATACATATGCCATTCACGATAGCGAGAGAATTTTGAACTAATTCGCGAGCAAAGCTGTCATTCTATTCGTTCGCTTCGAAAATTTTCAAAATCCGACCAATAGAACTCTGTCTCTGTTCGTGAGTTAGTTCAAAATTATCTCGTTATCGCTAATAGAATATGTTTATCTTTTACAAATTTTGTAATATTAATTTGTAATTTCGCAATTAAAAGGGTTTGGATCTATATTTATATAATTTTTTTATTCCAAATGATTTCCTCTGTACACTATAATTTTTTGCACTTATTTTAATAATATAATTTCGATTTTTCTTTCCTTGTGAAATTGTAAAATAAAATAAGAAAATAAAAATTTAACTAATAGATATTTTAGTATATGCGAGTTTCTAATAATTACTTTATATAGATTAAATTACAACCAATTTATATTATCAACTAGAAAATTAAATTTATATCGAATGAAATAATAGGAAGATTTTTCATAACCGAACTTTCATACAACTAATTATTACAAAATAACGTTTATTATATTTGAATTATTCACACAATATTACTATTCTTACATATATTAATAGTTCATTAAGTAAGTTCAAAAATAAGTTCAACACTTTCACTTTAATCACTGACAGATTATTCACATTAAAACACATTCCGTCCCCTCATATTCCCATTGGGTCCATTAGCGCCCCGAGGCGGCATCCAAGGGCCACCTCTAATTCCTGGACCAGGCCCAGGAAATCCTCTAGGCCTGGGCCCTCCTCTCATTGGCATCCGAGGACCTGGAAATCCTCCTCGTCCTCTAAATGCGTCGGGTCGCGGCATTCCATTCCATTCGGGTCGGAAGTTGTTCCCGAATGGTGGAGGACCACGGAAATCTGACCGGAAGTTTCCATGTGGGAAAGGAGGTCCAAATGGTCCGTTCTGATTCACCATGAAATTTGGACCACGAGCCCCGAAATTTTCAGTCCCTTGTTGTGGAAAAGGTTGCGGAGAACCATTTGTTGACCAGTTTTGTTGTTGCTGCTGCTGCTGTTGCTGTTGAGGAGGTCTATTATTAAAGCTTTGGTCTGGTTCTTCATATCGTCGGAAACCACCGGAATTATCACCATATGAATATCTATAATCCATATCTTGATCATTCATATCTTCGTTCATATCATTGAGATTTCGCAAATCTATGTCTTGAGAAGACTGTTTTAAATTATTAATACTCCTTAAATCAATATCAGTATTTCTTTGCTGATTTCCTAAACTATTAGCGGAATATGGCTGATATACATTTCGCATATCTTGATCCATTTGATGATTTTCTTCGTCAGCATCAGAAAACCTTGATCGTCTTTGCTTTTCATTGTTTTTCGATTCGAGATTGAGGGTAAGACCTTGATTTTGTAAATTCTGAAGTTGATTAGCAATGTTTATCTGGCTCTTTTGGGCCACTTGTTGAGCCAACTTGGAACTGGGAAGTGGTGGGGGAAGTTTTACGTCAGATGCAGCAGATGGCGCAGGTGGAGAATCGTCATCAATGTAAGCATCGTTTAAATAATCGTTGTCTTCGTCATGTGGCATCACATCGTGGAGCTCTTCAATAGCCCCTGACGCAATATATTTTTTTAATGCTTCTGGACCTTCCGCAATTACTTGTTCTAACTTCGAACCCGCTAAAATTATATATTTATTAAAATAATTATATCAAATGCAAAATGGTCACTTACGTTCAACAGGTAAAAGTTTCCCGTAGACAATAATAGCAGACGGTTCAATTTTTTGCAAAGGTACAACTCCGGGAGTATTTTCCACGATATGAGAAATAACTTCATTAATAGCATCTGCTCCTGACTCCTCCTCGCCTGTATAATAAATATATTTTTAAATATTTACTCATAATTTAATGACATATATTTAGAAACCTCCTTGGCATTTTACTTAGATATAATTGTAGGTCTTAATGTTCTAGGTAATTTATTACATAATAGTAATATAGACAGACGTTTCGGGCATAAATTAGCCAATCATCAGCATTTCTAAATTTTAAATTATAAACTAAAATGGTACAATATGTTTTGGTTTTATATTATAAAAATTTATCATAAATCCAGAATCTATTTAATAACTTACGAGGGGCACCCAAAAATATCGAGAATTATTTTCTGGTGAGTGGTAGGGCGCTAGTTCCGACTACTCCCGTTAGGTGTCTTTATTGGCGACTTTTCAATGGCAGACATTAAAGGTAGCCAAGCAAGGGTTTACGAGTAGTTCTCTCATGTTAAAAGAGGTCGGATATCAATAAAAGATGAACATCCACCGTTCTGGTGAAGATTCATCTTCAATTGGTTCCAGAACGGCCGAAAGCATTGAAAAATCTGTAATACGATCATGTCTGATCATCGTAGAACGATCAATGAATTGGAAGAACTCACTGAAATATCTTGGAGTTTATGACAACGAATTTTGCCTGAAAATACTGTGGCAACGGAATTCGTTCCACGTTTGCTTTCCAAAGACCAGAGTGCCAGCCATTGGAGTGTATGTCACGATTTGAAAGAACAGTCAGAATTCTATCCGGATTTTTTTAAGCTCTTCCAAGTATTGTCGCTGATTTCCCTAACAGGAAAGAGAACTATATCTTAACAAGTTGCTTTTCAATGTCCGCTGTTACAAAATCACCGGCCACGTCAAACAACGCTTAAGAAAAAAATCACACTGAAGGCTCTGATGTTTCCCCAAGGATGACGTTTGGGCAACAGATCCGAAAGAGTGCCACCCGTCAGAAAACAATTCTCGTTATTTTTGGATACCGCCTCGTATTGTACCATTTTGGTTTATAATTTGAAATTTAGAAATGCTGATGAAGTGCTAATTTATGCTCGAAACGTCCGTCTATATTACTATTCTGTAATAAATAACTTGAAACATTAAAATCTACCATTATTTCTACGTAAAAATTACGAATAATGTATAAGAAACACACAAACCTGATGTCTCATTCCACTGAGCTTGAAAGTTTCTTGGAATGGGTTTACTATATGGCACTTTCTTCAATTTCGACGACTTATCGTCCCCTCCGGAAGAAATGATATCTAAGTCTAAACCTGGAATGGAAGCATTACTGTCGAAAGCACTGGCTAAATCAACTTTGTCTTCTGGACCCATTCCTGGAATTACTGATGGCTCATCTAAAAAAAATATATAAATGTAAATTACAAAAGACAATATGCATAAATAAATTAATACCTATGTCAGCATCCTCTAAACCGGCAATACCAGCAGGTAAAGTATTCAAATTATATTTGTCTCTCATCAAATCACCAGGACGATTTCTCGTCCAAAATTTACTAGTATGATCGTTAGATCCAGAACATAAAATATGTCCAAGGGGATGCCAAGCCAAAGTCCATACAATACTGTCGTGAGCTTGTTCGATTGCCCCTACTTCTTTGTCGGCTCTAAATAATAGCAAAATAATTTAAAATGTTACAAATATAAAATATGTTATCTTACCCCACATGCCAGAACATAATAGATCCATCAGATCCACCACTAGAAAACAGTCCTTCGTGGACAGGGTGCCAAGCAACTGAGGAAGCCTCCTTTTTATGTCCTCGGAAGGTTTGAACTTCCTGACTTAAGTTCCTGAGATCAAACAATTTCAGAAGATGGTCTCTTGAAGCTGTAATTAACCAGTTTCCGTTTTCATTCCATTTCAGATCCATCACAGTGGACTTATGGGCGTGTCTAAAATAATTTTCAAGTTAGTGGGGGGGACTGATACTGAGAGTAAAATAACTCACAAAGTAGCTAAGGATTGGCCCGTTTTAGGATCCCAGAGTTTGATTGGTTGCTGGTTGTCTTTACTACCGGAGATTATAAGTCCTTTTTGTGGATGCCAGTGAACACATTTTACGTCCGCGCCGTGACCTTACAAGAGTAAATATTAAAACCAAAACCAATGCATAATATAAAAAGTACGTTTTTATAGAGTAATAAATAAAATTATACCTCGTAGAATGCGTTCCTCGTGGCATCGCAAGAAATCCCAAATTCGTAATGTTCCATCATCTGAGCAGGTGACGAACTTGCTGTCCGAGGGGCTGAAGCTGAGCATACAACACGAAGTGACAACCCGAGTAAACCAACAATTATCCTAACTACACTAACAGATACAATCCCATTTAAACCCAAATTCTTTATTTAATACAACTAACAAATAATTACTCAAAAATTTAAAGGGCAACAAATTAAATTTTCAAATACGAACAAATCATACGGTTTTATTAACATGCAAGTAAATATATTTAAAATCTCGGTAAAGTGTGATGGTGATGTTACTTTTATTTATGAGTATATTCAGGTAAGGAGGGAAAAGAAAGTTACTACTAATTCAAGGACTAAAAGGAGTAAAATTTCCGACGAATATTTTATTAAAGTTCCCAATAAACACAGGGTTCAATAAAAACAAATTTTCCAAGAGTCCTTGTAGAATCTAGCCGACTGTAGTCGATGAATTCTAGTAGTACTGTTGGAAAATATTCATGATTTACTCTCTCAATCTAAATTTTATTGAAGCAAAACTGTTCATACATTACAAGAACTTCTTAAATATTTTAAAATAATATTTAGCATAAATTTAAATAAAATTTTAAACATCATAGGATAGGAATCTTTATTGCAACCTAAAGGGTTCTTTATTTTGCTACAGATCGTGACATTACATGAAAAATAAATAACCGAATTATTTTAAACCGCTCTTTATTTAACATATCAGGGAAAAGAGGAGTAAAGGAGAAAAATTTATGAATACTGTTTAGCAACTTAACATTAAGTAGATATTATTACAATAAAATAGCAATAATGAAAGGTGTAGCAGCAGAGAAAATATGTTGCCTCGATTTTGCAAAACAAAAATAGTGAGAGTTCTTTCTTTTATTTTACACCTAATCTTAATATCACAGATAAGATATCAACCAATATGAATTAACCCGCAGTCGATATATTTATTTTCCATCACAGAGCAATGCAGGTACAAACAGAAATGTTATTAATACTATCAGTCATGTATATAATGAAGTATATACATATACTCGAGAAGTGTGCATCAAGTTGTAGAATTAGGTACCTTATTCCTCGTAGTGCCTCTTTATGCGCTTGGAACATCTTGACGTTGTTCATGTTGGACTGCCAATACTTCACGTAGCCCGCATGGTCCCCCGTCACCATCCAGCTATCGTTGTGCGACCACACCATCGTCCGCACCGGGCTGTCGTGCGCCTGTGCAACACAACACCCACACATTCAGTCTCTCATTCGCTTCTCTTTTTTCGATTGGGGTATTCCGGTGTTATGGAATTTATGAAAACATGTTTAGGAAAAGTATTCACTCAGACTTTGATGTCAGAAAATTGAAATTCTTTACATATGTAGAAACGTCCTGGAAACTGTGACGTGGATTCTATATGTTGTTGCTCATTTCAGATTAAATATATGCCGATAGAAACACAGATGGCGCTAGTAGTTATTACACGCGAGTATTTTGTATTTGATATTTTAATCACTTTGTATTGATTATTACGTGTTTCTTAGATTTTAGTTTCTTTACCTACGTTTACTTGTTCAAAAGTTGTGTTTAGGCGCTGAAGTTCGCTGCAGATATAAATAGGCGGATGCTCGTCATAAGCGCGCCATGGTAGGAAATTTTAATTCGATGAATTTAAAAAAAAATCATTTTTCACATGATATACAGGATGTTACTCGGTTATGGGACACCTCGATTATTTTCTTTATTATTGGAAATAGAAGAAAATCATACAAATAAAAGATGTAAATGAAGAAAAAAAACTTTAACTACTGGTTCTCAAACTATAACATGAAGTTTATCTTTCAGTTGGCTTAAGCCATTCGCTGGCATCAACGCCAGTTTTATGGTTTTAAGTAGCCGGAATTACATTGGATAAACTTGTCTCTTATCTCCAATTTCAGCAAATCAGAGAGGTCAAAACTATCCTCAATTCTCTACAATACTGAATGGCTTAAATGGAACAAGGTATAACTATCAATTTGAATTATTTAGTGCATAATTCCTATTCTTGTTATTTATAAAGTTATTAACAAACATTTGTTACGTTTTAAGTTTAATTTTTTTCATGCATAGCCTACTAAAAAATGACTATAAAAATATAATTTATTTAAATTTCAATGGACCTTTTCAATGTAACGGCTATCTCTTTCTATCGCTGCAAATAGTAAGAAAATGGCGCGAACTACTGCCAGTTGGGCTGTCAAACGAAACGTCAAAAATATTGCAGTTATCAAAATACCTGAATTCTCGGTTAAAATTTGCATCGTTAGACATTTTAATTTCAATAAAAGCTTTTTTAATAATAATAATAATTCTTTTATTGTATTTAACTTTATTACAAAGTATTACAAATGATATTTGATGAGGGCGAATCAGTTTTTACCTTGCATTTTTTGTAACATTTTGCGTTGCGTTGATGGAGATGAGATGATAGGACAGTCACAAACACCCAAGCCGTTGGTGGGAATCGAACCCACGACCCCAAGAACCGAGCGGTGATGGTCGCTTCGAGCGCTGCAGAAGCATGCTGCCTCAACTCACTCGGCCACCGAGGCGGCTATTTCAATAAAAGCTTTATAATTATAATTTATTTAAATTTCAATGGACCTTTTCAATGTAACGGCTATCTCTTTCTATCGCTGCAAATAGTAAGAAAATGGCGCGAACTACTGCCAGTTGGGCTGTCAAACGAAACGTCAAAAATATTGCAGTTATCAAAATACCTGAATTCTCGGTCAAAATTTGCATCGTTAGACATTTTAATTTCAATAAAAGCTTTTGTAACTTATTTCGATAAGATTTTTTAAAGTTGTGAGATATTCTCACATTTTACGTCTAATTTTTTTAGTAACAAACGTCATAGATCTCAGTTGTTCTTACTATGCGCAGATCCCCATTGCGCATATCTTGTATCTCTTTAAATTGAAAAGGTCCATTGCAATTTTCTCAATATTTTTGTTAAGAATATAAAAGATTACATGGTTGAATTCAGAAAAAAATACTTTATTGAATGAGCCTAAAAAATATATAGCATCCCATTAACTTTATGTTATAGTTTGAGAACCACTGATTAATTTTATTTTTCTTCAATAATTGAATGTCCCCCTCCATCTAGTACAACTTTTCTTTGAATGATTTTCTTCTATTCCCAATAATAAAGAAAAAAATCGAGGTGTCCCAAATCCGTAAAAACACCCTGTAAAAATTTTCTTACACAAAATTATATAAATTCATAGCTCTAATGGTCTGAATTAAAATAATTTTTAAAAAAATTGCCGGTATACCCATTTCGAAATTAAATCACTTACCTGAAGAATGGTCTCGAAATTAAAGGTTAGCCCATTCCAAAGCGTAAACTCTCCAGAACTTGCTCCCGTAACTAATCTTCTGCCTTCGGGTGTCCACGCCATGCAAAAGATTGGACATCGCATCTTGTTTGTGGCGGTTTTTACAAATCGAGTAGTCACACAATTCATAGCGTTGTCTGGGTAACTTGGAGGCGGCATTAAATCAGGATAATACATTACATCTGGTTGCAAAGCACGCCGATCTCTGAAATCTCGTTGCCAAATTCGGTTCTGTGTAAAGTCAAGTATATTACTTACAATTTCAAAACAAAATGATCATTTATTTACCTCTAATGCTTTAATAATTGCAGAATTATAGTCGACAGTCTTTCTCATAACAGATTTTCGTAATCTTTTACCATCAAAGTCTTCAAGAGTCATGGGTCCCAACGGTCCTCGTGGACCAAAAGACTGGAATGGTCGAAAGAAGCTACGTGGATTGAACTGATTGCGGTTATCGTATTTGTTGACGTTAGGACCCATCGGAGCACCCTGTCCAGCAATGTTCGGAGGCGGCATATTCATGTTAATGTTAGGCAATCCTGGCGGAGGAGTGTTCATGTTTGGGGGTGGAACATGTAAGGAAGGAGGTAAAGAAGAAATGTTAGGAGGGGGTTGGGCAAATTGCGAATCCATTTTTAATACAATATTTACCGTGCTGTCACAAGAAAAGTGAAACTAGAATTCATGAAAGTTCCAAACATATTAAACGAAAAATAAATTGCAATAGGTTGGATTATGTACAAATCTATTATTAATAGTTTGTGATTCCAATCTACTGTTTATGGTATATTGGAAAATATCCATTTTAAGCCTGTAAAGAATAGAAACAAAATATCAGATGCATGATCGACATGTTTCAAACATTGAAAGCAATAAACAAAATATTAGTTTGAATTTTATATTAATAAATTTAATACATACACTATATCACACTATAAAATGCTGATGAAAAAGTATAACATAATTACAATAATTTATATACAAAAATCACTTTAGCACGTTCTCTTTAACAGCCATTTTATGACAAATCCGCTTTCCTGTCGGTTACTTTCAACAATGTTACCAACTGGAAAATACATTACCTAACAACCCCGTGTTATCGACAATAATATTATTCTTAACTTTTGCCTGTTCGTGTTATTAGTTATAAGTAAAAAAATTAAGTTAATAATTAATTTGAATTGTTTCTGCGATTAACATCGTATCTTATGGAAAACTAATAAAACTTCCCTAAACCTTGAAGCATTAATTATTTTGCATAATATTTTATCTAATAATATTTATGTATATTGTTTGTATTTCTGTAGAAAATACTTATTTAATAAAATATTAAATATCTTGTAAATGTTAGAATTGGTTAGAATGAGATGGCATTACTTGTCTCCCTCCCTTCAAAATCATTTGTCGAAAAATTCATACCGAATGTAGGTTTTACATTTTGATAGCATACAGTTTGTGAATAAATAGAATATTTTATGAAGAAAACCAGTTAAAAAACCCATAAAAACGTTAATCAATATTTTATTAAATTTAATATTAGTGAATAATAAGTTAGAAAAATGCTGATCAAAGTTAAGGTTAGTTTGTGAAAAACGTTTAAATATAATATATAATGATTATAAATTTATAAATTATAGACACTTACTGGAAAAGAAATTGAAATAGATATAGAACCGACAGATAAAGTAGAAAGGATAAAAGAAAGAGTTGAAGAGAAAGAAGGAATTCCACCCCAACAACAACGATTAATTTTCTCTGGCAAGCAAATGTACTGCAATCTTTCCAATATTTGTACGGAATTTGTGTTAACATACGTATTTTTTTTAGGAATGATGAAAAAACAGCCCAAGATTACAAAGTGCAAGGAGGATCCGTTTTGCATTTAGTTCTAGCATTACGAGGTGGAAAATAATATCTTTCTGTATTTATTCCAAGTTATAAATATCAAATTTATCATTTATGTTAACAACAACACATTAATTTATTATGTTTTAAAAGCGAGTATGAAGCTGTTGCGGTATAAATATAATTTTCTTTTTTATAACAAAAATAAATGTAAGAAATCTAAATTTTTTTTTCTAATTTAGCTTGTTATACGAGGAAAAACTGTTTGATATGTGCTTAAAATACGAATAAATTTTTGGAATATTCCTTTGTTTGCTTTCTTTACACTTGTATTACTAGTTTTTATCATAAAATAACCATTTCAGAATAAAATCATTAATATTTTCTTTATTTTTCTGGTTCATTGCTTCCTTATCTAGGTGTTCATGGAAATAACTGCATAACCTTCTTAAGAAAACATAACCTCAAATATTTTGAACGTCAAAGAACTGTCAACATTTTACAAACTCAGTAATATACAATACACGTGAATATAAAATTAACAATGAATAAATTTCATATAGCGTTACACCAATTAGTGCAAAAGAATGGTAACATTATTTAAATTGTGATTAATAACTTCTAAAATATTCGTTCATTTGTTTTTCATTTTTAGAAGTTGAGCCCGCTAACTTCGATCAACAACTGGAGAAAAATATACAAGCAGCATGTGATATATTAAACATAAATTCCTCTTTAAAGAATATTGCAGAGATACAAATTTTTAACAATACTAGTATAAGATGGAAATATATTTCGTTATCATTTTATATTTTAAATTCCACAACAGATGATGAGTCACTTATAAGTATTAACTACATAAATGATGTTAAAAAACTATTTCAATTTATCGTATCTCTTGGCATTTTACCGTATTTGATACCGGGTGTCGGTATTAGTCTTACGAAACGCGTGAAAAATATTGATAAGATTCCTCCAGAAACAATTTCTGTGGAGGAGCAATATGATAGGTTATCTGGCACAGTAAAAGGTTTATTATCTTGTCTCAAATTACCTCATTTACGAAATTTTGTTATGTCAAATCATTTCAATGATGTCCTTGCAACATTATTTCAACTATGTTATGCACCAATTAAAAAACCGACAAATGCAATTGAAAATAAAAACGAATTTACTATGACGAAAGAATTTTATGACAGAGTTATAAATGAAAAACAAAATTTCCAATTAGAATTAAATAAAATTTTATCTCAAACTTATACTCCGCAAATTATACAAAAATTAATGTTCTTTTATGGAAATTCATCCTCACCAAAATGGTTAAAGTTAAATAGTTATAAAGTATTGATTAATAACTTACAATTAAGTGATGGAGTTGAATCTTTAATTAAAACTGTGTTAGATTTTCGGGCTGTAGACACTGGAGAAAAATGGAAACAATATGACATTATTGTTAAATTATTAATGACAAAACCAATTAATTCTGATGACAAGTATTTTCATAATATATGTTCTCAAGTTTTGAACTTAATTGATAAAACAAAAAGAAATGGAGATATTAATATTAATTTAATACGAATTGTATCGTCTTGCATTAAATATTTTTATGTGCAAGATAAGGATGGCTGTAAAAGATATTTTTTAAATAAAACATTTAATAAATTATTAAAATATTCAACTCAAAACACAAATGAAATAGAATTTGGAGATAAAACAAATGAAATTAATGAGATTATTGTTTTATGGTATAGTTGTTTCGTTGAAAAGATTCCAACTTTACATCCTTTACCAAGTAATTTATTATTTCCAACTATTGCTATTTTGTTTCACATTTATGTAGTTGCTCGTGACGGTTTAAATTCTAAGACATTAACAAATTTAAAAGATCTGCTAATTAAATGTATTACAGACAGCGAAGGAAATATTAAAAATGATATATTTGAGTCTTTCTTATTTCAAAAAGAAATAAATAACATAGTTCAATTAAATGAAAAAATTTTGATTACTGTATCCGGTAATGTTATCAATATGGAAAATTCGCAAGCAAATATTCGTATAAGTCCTTTGCAGAGAAGCGAAGCCTTTTCAGATTTATTAAAAAATGCAGACATTAAGACTATTATTGTACCATTATGTGTTTATTTGTTAAATATAGCTGTATCTACAAATTCTACAACAAAAAATTTAAATACTGATTTTCTCCATTTAGAAGATCATGATCTATTACATATAGATGAACAAACAGAACGTAAATTAGTTTGTTATAAACTTTTATCTGATCTAATTGGAGATCCCGAAATACATAAATATTTACAAGAAAATTCAGAAAGTTTAGTAAATTTTATAGAATGCACTTTAAAAAGTTTTATTGAAAAAAAATTGCACAAATCTTTAGATTATGATTCTGAACAGTGTCAAATTATGTTCACCTTAGTAATGATTTTAAACATAATTTACCAAAAATGTAGTATAACGGACAGTATAAAAGAAATTTTAATGTTAATTATGAAAGAGACATCCAACAATGAAATGAAAATTTTAATTCAAAACATATGTTGTTCTACTACACAATCAACTAAATCTAAAGAAGAAACTAAAAGTGAATATACAAAAGCTTTAGAGGATATCTCTGATCCTCTCTTACCAGTGCGAGGACATGCGTTGATGACTTTAGCAAAATTAATTGAAGAAAATGATCCAGAAACCGTTAATAACAAACAATATATTTTAAATATATCCCAGGTAAATTCTTAACTTGTTAATTACGAGTACATTTATAGTATATACATATAGTTATCATATTTTTTTCTAGAATGGAGTAATAGCTGGCGCGCGTTAATGTGAGACTGATCTTGAATGCACAGAACCCAAAATTCATACTTGGACAAGTTAAAATGTAACAGTAATTATAATATGCTATTTGTTATAACTTCGTCAATATTTAAAATTGGTACAAAAGGAAAGGAAATTCATTTATAAGCCAAAGTATGCGCAGGTCCAGTCTCAACTTAACGCGCGTCAGCTATACAGAATGCCCAGGATAACATTTCCAACATGGGGATCTCGAGAACTATAAGTAATACAAAGTCGGTTAAATTAGATTAAAGTTGCCCGATTAAGCTTGAATTACATTATACTATTTTTGTCAAGATTTTTGTTCGATTCTCATTCGAGAATTGCGAGTCATTTTTAGTATAATATAAATAAGACATTTTCATTTCGTCCGATTTACATACTAGATTCTAGTTCAGAAATACACAGTCTGCCCTATTTTTTCATTCGAATTTCATATTAGATTCAAAGTACACAGAACAGTCTAGTCGTCACGGTGACAGAGCCCCGAAGTAGCACGAGGTATGTTCCAAGCGCCCGCAAACCCCGGGTGTTATATTAGTTTAAAAACCAAGTACAAGGACTCGAGTTTTGTGTTAGATACTGTTTACTACACTTGTGACTCATTTCACTCCGTTGCTATATTACAAACAAATCGCTGTCATGGTCATGGTGACAGTTGCAAGATGGTGCCAAGTATCAAGCGAGTGTATGGTATTTGCAACAGTGACTCCCGCTATAATTATAAAGAATACATGACAAATGTGACATTCTTTAAGTTTCCACAGCCGTCCGAAGACATTGAACCACATGTAAAACTCAAATGTCAAAACACAAGTGACAAGACAGAACTGTGAAAATGGCGTGGTTTGTTTGTAATCCGATTTTCCATCTCAACTTCTACATCGTCGCATTCTTTCTTGCTTGTGACATCAAAATCATAACCCTCTATTTTGCACTCGGAAGGCATCGTGTATCTTCGGGGGCGCTGCCGCCGTGATAGCTAGGCTCTTGTAAAGTACGCATGCGTACAATATGACAGACAGTGTTACCAACACTTAATAACGGCTTGAAAGGTAAAACACAATTGTAATTTATGGTTATGTTCTTTATGTTTATATGTATATTTTTGTTTGTCAACCTGTTACGTACGGAAACACAGAAAATATACGGAATTAATCGAAACTGCACGACTATATGTATATCATAAAAATCGAATTAAACTCTGATGAAAATCGAACGAAAAATCTAGTTCGAGAATAAGCTTTAGGAGACCATTTTAATGGTGTTTCGTTATTTGAAAAAAATACATAGGTCACTAGATATTGACGAAAATTAAAAATTATCAGTTTTTTATTTTTGCATATATCTTACAAATGAGAAATAATACTGGATTTTAATTTGTACATCTTTAAGGCATTATGTTATGTTCTTTCGAATGGCGAAGTCCAAGTTTTTTTTTTATCACTATTAGTTTTCGAGTTATGTTATGATGTCAAAGTTTTAATTTTTATATGGACGCTACATTGGAAAGTTGCACCATTGAAAAGAGAATTTAATTTGTCTATTTTTATTTGTTTGAAACACGAAAAATACAATAATTTTTAAATTTATGGGTTAAAAACAATAGTTATTGCAATGAAACAATTTCTTCTTATTTTTCTGGGCGATTCTAACGAAAATATTATTTGCAACAAACGCGGAAAACGTGATTCTGAAACTCCATGCAAATTTGCATTGGTTTCAGGATCACTAATTCTCCGCACTTGTTACAAAAATAACAATATTAGCAATGTGAGTTTGCACGATCCTACAACACATTCATGTAACAATCATCTTTCTCATACAAGATTTCTTGAACTCAAAACGATCTCCACCTAACATACAACTTACAATACCCTTCCACTTACTTTTCGGACGTCCACTTACACGAACTTTCTTCAAATACCTCATCATTCCTCACAAGAATTCTCCTAACATACATTGTAATAGGGTTTTCCAAGGCAACGGCTTTTTAAGAAATAAGTATTGCATATAAATTTTAGTATAAATTATATTAATATAAAATAAAATAATGATAAATTATTTAAAATTTAAAAATGATTTTTTAAATTGAAAAAAGCATATGTTCATAACGGTCACCAAATGACGCCACAACCCTAACGAGGTCAAACAACGAAGTTATTTCATTTGATGGTATTTGTGCGCATGCCTGGCTTTTATCGCCAATTATTTTTGTTGACGTTCAAAGGTGTTCAAGAAAATTGTGGTTAAACTTACGCGTTTAATTAAAAATGCATATCAATAAAAAGAACACGTGCTGAATCAGTAACCGCTCAGTTAACGTGGATTACTCGTGGATGGAAGTCTATGCAGGTTATGTGTGGGTTACGTTTAATTTTCCCGCGCTACATTTTTTGCAGCTAAATTCACTTGACACGACTGTTTCTATAGTAAAAATTTTTAGGCAGAGGAGTCACGTCATCATTTCATTACAAAATGAAAAATCACTGTAGTATTGGCCGAGTGATGTATATGTTTAGGAAAACGAAGAAAATAAATACTATTTTTTGCATACTATAAGTAAAGTACATTTTAATTAAATTTACAATTATTTTAAAGTCGAAAATAATGTTTTGAATGAGTTTTAATTTATTTAAAATAATTGTAGTTCATTTTTTCACCACATGTTGGTACTATCGGATTTCAATATTTAAACGTTTACATGACATGCTTCTCCCGGAATTGTCAACCGTCGACCGTCATTAGTTATTCGTTACTTTTTCGTATAAATAACATTTTTGTCTACGTTGTTTGTTGTGTTTTCTCAGAATTCCATTACTGTTGCCTTGTTGCGTATCAAATCTGTATTTTTCAATACAAACAGTAACTGTTTTTCGAGTTGTGTTTTTTTATTTAGTCATAACCTCTGTACACTACTGTACTGACTGTTCATTTCTTTCTGTGTTTAATACCATAAATTGGAAATATATTAAATTTTACAATAATATTCAATTATTATTCGACTATTAAATAAATTAACTTGATCACATAAATAGCATCGCAGGTAAATACAATTATTTTCTAAAATTAAATTAGTGTACCATGTAAATCTACTATTTTCGTGACGTCATTATCTAGTTACAAAGTTTGATGACGTGACTCCTCTGCCTAAAATTTTTTACTATATCTCATAGTTCATAAAGCTTTGTCTCTTGCTAGAGCTGGCTAGGTCTTGCTGGTGTTGTGACGTCATGGTTAATTGCAAAATTATTTTACATTTCACTTCCGTGCTATAAATTTTTATGAAAAATAACAAAATATAGGTTTAATATTTTTATCTCTACATTAACATATAAAAAAATAAAAAAACCGTGGAAAACCCTATTGTAAATATCGTATTTATACAACATTCACTCTCCTTCGTCATTTATGCTCACCATTCAGTACTTTATAGTAAAATAGACAGAAGCAACATATCAAGTAACAAGTTATAATTGTATTACAGCAATTCCTTAAAAACGAAGATTCCTACATTTATCTCAATGCCATTAAGGTTTTGGCAGCTTTGGGAAACATATTTCCAGATACTGTTCTGAATATTTTAACTGAAGAATATTCTGCTGGTTCAAAAGACCTGTTTGAGAAAGATTGCGAAACTAGAATGAAGTTGGGTGAAGTATTAGTACGAGTAGTTAAAATTTTAGGTAATTTATGCTTTATTATAGTTAAGAAGCACTACAAATTTTTGTAAAAATATGGCTTATACTGAATATCTTATATCTAAAAATGATTTACAAAATGAACTAGTGATGTATCGGGTATATTATCTGATTTTTAAAATTATTCAATTTTTGTTAATTCACGAAGTTTTTTCAACAACAAATGAAAAAATTCATAGTTCGAATCTGTATTTCTTTTTTATAATTTTCCAAAAGCAAA
The DNA here is from genome assembly GCA_963082715.1 of Harpalus rubripes. Taxonomy (NCBI): domain Eukaryota; kingdom Metazoa; phylum Arthropoda; class Insecta; order Coleoptera; family Carabidae; genus Harpalus; species Harpalus rubripes. Next base: position 17,815,150 of record OY720457.1, read on the forward strand.
AATAGAAAATTGTTTTGTTTGATTTGTTTTGCACATTTAAAATCACAAATTTTGGAGGAACCAATTTTATATTTAAAATATTTTCAAATTTAATTTTCTGTTCCGGTTTGAAGTTATTTTAAATTAAATAGTTGGGTATGTGATGTGACTAAATTTTAATTTTTACATACAGGTGTCCTAAGCAATCCTTGCTATAGGCATTTAACAATGGAAAGTCAACCAAAAAAACCAGTATCTTGATGCCGGGTACAGCATGGTTCGTTTTCATCTATTTTGGTACAGATTGACATTAAATCATATGACATTTAAAATTAGCACAACCTAACAAAAATAAAAGACAACGAAATTGAACATTTTATTCAAATTTAATGGCAATAACAATAACACAACAAATAATGTTTTCATACTTACATCAATAATAATTATTAGTATATAATACCACTAATGCGGTTGAGAAATTTGACATTGACGTATATCGTTTGATTTTGTTTGAAAGTAGCGGTAGTGGGGATAAAAATACCAGAGAAACCAGGATTATTTCGTAGTTGCCGTGGTCCGACTTTTTACCAACCTTTTTCAGAAACTGCGTTCCAAATAGAAACCGGTAAATAATTTCAGGACTTACAGAACACTATACCGTAAACCTGATCGAATTGGTTGCATTACGGAACACACTATAAATGGAGTGCTTTATACACAGAATTATAGTATAGAGCATAAAATTAATTTTTTGTTGCCAAAATTTTTGAATCGCCGTTGAGGGCGGCAAAATCAGACTTGAATGACTATAATAATTTGAATATACTTTATTTGGAGGGGGGGGGGGGGATTACAAATATTTTGACCCGGGTGCTGAAAAAGCTAGCTACACCACTAGTCAGCATAAGCTATATTTAATTTTAAAAATTCAATAAAGATACCTACTTTATTATTGAATTGTTTCTGTTACATTTTTATTTTTTATGATTATATTGGTACACGATACATCACTTAAATATATGTTTTTCATTAGGCTCTCAAAATATATTAGAAGTATATTTATACATAAATTAGATTTTTGTATTTTTAACATCAATAATTTTTCCTAAAATAACTACTTTTACATTTTAGGTGATAATGCTCCAAAACATAAATCCATCCTTTTGAATACATTCCTTTCCGGAGTCCGTGATGAAGACCATCTTATGCGCGCTTCCAGTCTGTCTAATTTGGGAGAAGTTTGCAGAGTTTTAGGCTACAAACTGGGAAGTGTTGTTTCAGAAGTAAGAAACAAAATGTAATAATATTCTTCTTTTAAATTTTTCTTCCAATTTCCAGGTTCTGAATTGTATTCATGCTGTAATAGCAACAGATAAAGCAGTGGAAGCCAGAAGAGCTGCAGTATCTGTTATTCGCTACTTATTTGTTGGTTTAGAAAAAGACACCATTGTGTTCTTAAAAGACGAAATTCTCCCAATTTATAGGACTTTAAAAGTAGTCTATTCAAGCGATCCTGATGATGTAACTCGCCTACAAGCTCAACTAGCCTTGGAAGAATTAAATACAAACGTCCGTGATTATATTTTTCCGACAGTTAAATTGGAAAAGAAGATTGTTATGTTAAATTAATTGTAACCGTAATGTGAAAATAATTGTATAGTTTTTATATAAATCATTACATTTTTAAGAGAAAACACATGATTATTCCGCAGTTTAAAAAGTTGTAACATGTATTACGTCCTTTCGGACATCATCAAATAAAGATATTTATATTAAGATGACAGGTATTTATTTATAACATCTTATAATCATTGTCTGATAATTGCAGAGTATTATATTATATAGTTTTTTAATAACAATATATTATTGAAAGAAACAACATTTGATTATTTCACAATTTTTTTAAAAGTTATGTTAATAATATAGTAACATATTTATGATTGTACCACATTGCAATAATAGTTAAAAAAAGTTACATTAAAATTAAGCACGAACTAGATATCTCTACTCACATTTTCTTGAACAATATTTAATTTAACGACATCACTTTATTACAGAAAACATGTTGCAATATATAGTTTTATTTTCCATTACTGTTGTGCAGGCTAATGTAAGTTAATATAGCATAAAAGTTATAATTAATAATAATATCTTCTTTTATTAGTTAAATTCCCCTGTAATTGAAATAAATTCAGGTATAATAGAGGGCCGGTATATTCAAAGTGAAATTATAAATAAATCTTATTACGCATTCCAAGGAATTCCATATGCTGAACCACCTATTGGAAATTTACGATTTCAGGTAAAATAGGTTTTTTTTTTAAAAAATTAGGTACTTAAATATTTTTCCGAAATCGATTCTAATGTATACGATATCACTCCGCTAAGTTAGCCAAAATAGTAGCTACAGTAAAACTTTACAGACTCTAACGTCAAAATTTTACTTTACGTACTCACCTGTCAAACTTAAATGGCAGATAAGTGCGTACAGTTATAAGAGTCTGTAAAGTTTTACTTTAGCTACTATTTTGACTAACTTCCTTGAGTGATATTGTGTCGATTTCAGAAAAAATATAATGTATACCTTAGCTCTAAGTATTTTTTTTATTACTCATATGGTTTATTCTTCTCGACTATCGACTCGTGGAATAAATTCCATATTCGTAATAAAAAATTATACTTTAGTGCCTAGGTATACAAATAACTATTATATGCACCTGGTGAATAATTCATACACGTATGTAACTTTTTTATTACTAATTTGGCAAAAAATTACATTTTACAATTTTGAGGATGTCTTGAAACTAGGTACTAAAAATTTACAGATAATATAATTTCTATACATGCTAGCTAGCCAGGATATAGTATATTAAGTATTAAGAACGGTAAGGCCAGTTTACCGATCGAAGACAATGTTTGGGGACAGCGAAGCGAAGGTCCCAATTTTGTCTGAGATCGGTAATTCCTTAACGTTCGTGATGCTTATACTATTTTTTGCACGATCGACGCACAAAATTTAAAAGAAAAATGAGATTTAAAAATTGTTTTGACATATTAAAAATTATTAGTTGTCATTTTTGAAGTAAGTTGTTTTTATTTATTTACCGACCGTCTCGCCTACTGAACGGCAAGTGAAGTACATCACTTACCGACGTGAGTCACATCACTTACCGTTTTAAGACCTATTGTCTCGGAAACACTATCGGTAAACATAAAAAAACCCGATCGTGCAAAAATGATATTTCTTTTCTCAGTTACAATTTACGAATAAAGTTTCATTTTAAAAATAAACAAATAAGTTAGGTACCTATATAGAAAAGTTCTTCAGAATTGAAATTTAAGTTCAAACTGAAACTTTTCGCTATACACAAAAATGTAGAAAAGAATTGGGTATTTGAAATATATTAAATTTAAAAAAAAAAAGAATTATGTAATGAAAATTTGCATGATTTTAAAACTGCTTTTGTAATGGCGTCTGTCTATTTGACATTACTATGACGGAACATGATTGCCATCTAATGGTGTTGAAATTTAAGAATATAATAGAAACAGATAACTTGTAAATACATAAAACGTAATAAAACTAACAACGCGTCAATGGCTGGGGGCGGAGCAACTGCGTTCTGTTGTTTTTTTAGCCGCTCACATGTCACAAATCACGTCATATCTTTTTAGCGCCAAAATAAATTATAAGAAAACTCATATTAAATACATTTAGTTTTTTTTTACATTATTCGGTCATTTTTTAGCATAATCCACGTTTGTAGGGATGATGAGAAATAATTGGAGATGCAGTCGTGGTAAACAGTGTTTATTAAATAGTAATTTAATTAACTTTCCTACGTTTCAATTCCAAATGAATTATCATCAGGGACAGTTAAAGTCGACCACCGACATTATTTATTTATTGTTATAGATACAAAAAAATACTATAAAACAAAGTTATGGGAGACCAAGGGGGACATCCCGTTAAAAAAGAAGAAAATATTTTTTTAAACCAGTTACAACACAAAGTTATATTTTATTAAACGGGACTATACGAGTACATTTTTTCAATAGCGTATTTTTTTTCTGAATTCACTGTATTAGTTTTATATCCTTACATAATAAAAATATTTTAGAAAATTCAAATGAAATTTGAATAAATTTTCCGAGCTAGGTCAGTAAAGAAGGATTTTACGGTCTAAAAAGTAATTATTTAATTAATTAGAAACAGCTCATTTTCAGGAAAAAATAAATTATTGAACTTGAATATCATATAGACAAATTTTGATAACAAACTCCCCCCCCCCCTAGTTATGTATGAAAAAACAATTGAGTTTAAATTTAAACGAAACAAATAAATCTTAATAACTTTACAAATAGTGTTTTATTTGACTTCCATCCCAAATAATTCAAATTGACAAATAGCAGTTTTGGTTTTCATATATAGCCTACTGAAAAATAACTAAAAAAATCAAATTTGTTTAAATTTCAATTGAACTTTTCTCAATATTTTTATTATGTAAGGTTATAAAACTAATACATGGTTGAATTCAGAAAAAATACGCTATCGAAAATATGTAGGTACTCGTATAATCCCGTTTAAAAAAATATAACTTTGTGTTGTAACTTGAGAACAACTGGTTTAAAAAAATATTATCTTCTCTAATGGACTGTCCCCCTTGGTCTCCTACAACTTTGTTCTATAGTATTTTTTATAAATATAATAATAAAGAAAATAATGGTTGAGGTCAGTTTAGGTGTTACACCCTGTATAGTTTATCTTACTTAAAATAAGGTATTTATAGGCCTACACTTCTGAATAGGGGATTCCACCATTTTTTAAATATAATTTCATCTAAACATATAAGTAAATTAAGACTGTCGGTGAAAGTCCGGCGAAAAAAGTCCTATTAATAAGCGAGTTATAGTCCCCCGAAATTTGAAAATATAGATGTGACGTCACAAATATAATTTTTTATATCAACCTGTTTTCTTCGTGGATCTAAATGTTCTTGAAATATATGCTATTTCTAAATTATATTTGTAAAAAATAAATGAATATATTGTTATACCGTACAAGTCTAAACGATTTATAATTGGAAGCGTATTTGAATTATTAAGTTTAATGCAAAATATTTATATTCAAATAAAAAACTGTTTGACAATTGCAGTACTGGACTGAAAACCACGCCTCCGCTATTTGAATTTTTCTACTTCCATTGGTAGTGGGCTCCTTCCCCTAACTGGGTATTCGTTATATATTTATATGCCGTTTTTGAGTCGCCAAACAAAATAATATATGTAGAATTCATATGAGTGACGAGCTGCTAGAACAAAAACCCCCTTATTTCATTATTAAGCATATACTTTCAATATTTTTTCCTAATTTCTCTTAAATCAATTGCGCTGTAGTCCCTTATTAATGGAAAAAATAAGATATGGTCATTATTATTATTATTACCCGCTTGATGGATGATATACCTAATATTATAGGGGGAAATATAAAACACTATTAAATATAAATTTTAGCCTCCAGTGAAACCAAAACCATGGGCGAAAATTTTAAAAACAATTCAGGATGGTTCTAAATGTTTACAAAGAAGTGGAGGATCAGAAAACTGCTTATTTTTAAATGTTTTCACTCCAGCAGTAAGTAAAATTTACTATAAAAGAAACATTTCTAATTAAATTACTTTCAAGATTCCATCAAATGAAAATGATTCCTCATTACTACCAGTTATGGTGTTTATTCACGGTGGAGCATTTATCTTAGGATCACCAGATACTGATTCAAACGGACCAGAATATTTAATTGACAAAAACATTGTGTTAGTGACAATTCATTATCGATTGAATATTTTTGGTAATTGAATGCATCTTGAATGCAAATATAGAGAATGGCTAGTATTTTATTATTATTCAGGGTTTTTAAATGCTTTGGATGAATCAGCCCCGGGAAATGCAGGACTGAAAGATCAACTCGCAGCTTTAGAATGGGTGCAAGAAAATATAGAAAAATTTAATGGAAATCCAAAACAAGTTACTATCTTTGGTCATAGTGCGGGATCAGCCTCTGTACATTACCACTTACAATCGAAGTTATCTAAAGGTTATTGATCTATAATTTTTATATATTTATATAAATAGTATATTTTTTCATAAAAAATGTAAAACCGGCTTATTATCTTTGGTAAAAAAAGCTACAAAAAATTGTAGTGCATAAAAATCTGTATCTTAATCAATATCATTAAGCAAAAATAGTTTTGAATGCTTAGGTATGATAATGTTCAAAATCACCCTAAAAATAGTCGCGTTGAGCTTTAAACATTCCCCCGTGCTACAATCTTTTAACTATGCCCTTAATACATAAATAACTATTACCGTAGCTGGAAATTACGAATGTGTCATTTTTACATGCTAAAGTCCTATGTTTGGGTGGCGGTCACCATTCAGTTTAAATAAATCAGCTTGATTATTGTTACTATTACTTCTAACGATTTCAACTAAATAACGTATTGTCCCAAGTAACACAAATGACCTAAAATCGACGTCACTATGACGTCTTAATTTACGTCATATAGTATTCCTGAAGACGTCTCAGCGTGGAGCCGTGCGGCCTCATTTTAAGACGTAGTTTCGACATCATTTTCAGACGTGGTTTAGACGTCATTTTAAGACGTTGTTTAGACGTTATTATAAAACTTGTTTAGGCGTCATTTTAAGACGTTGTTTCCACGTAATTTTTAGATGACCTTTTAATACGGTGTTTCGTCGTCTTTTTAAGATGTTATTTCGACGTGTCAGGGCCGGCGCTAGGCGGTAAGCGTGGCAAAAGTGCACCAACACGTGAGGGGAGCCGAAATTTTTTAAAAATAAAAAAATATAGATTATCCAGAAAATTACGTGGAATTCTTCAAATATTTATATACTCTTAAAATACCTTTATAAAAAGCAAATGGAAAATGACGTTAAGTATGTTGTTCCAATACGAAATTGAATCGCCCAAACATAGTTTTACACTTTGAACTTTCTTATCTTTTTTTCTTTCATGCAACAATGTGGAGTAAGTATATGCATTAAAAAGTAAAACTAAGTTAGAATTAGGAAAAATTCGAAATGTTAACTTTAAACTGGGAATAAATAATAGATACATATATTATAAACAAATCTTGGCGATAGTTGGCCCTCATAAATTCGTAAGAATTGATTTTGTTTCTATATGCTATAAATCATAAGAATGATCATCATCGTACGAAAATGTATGAAAAAGTTTTCTAATGAAGTGCAACCAAAATTCAATATTATATAATATTTATTTATTTAAGTTACATGCAAAGGAAAAATAAGTAATTCCGGGAGAGATGGCTTACCGGGTGAGATGATTCTTTTACCAATATCCAAAGAATAATAAGTATAACACATCGTTTCGTTCTACTATTATTTGGATTTTGGCAAAAGAGTAATCTCACCCGGCAAGCCATCCCTCTCGGAATTACCCTATACAAATATATTTGATTTTTTGTATTTATCTGGTGACATGCATTTTTCGGGTTAAATACAACTGGTACACTTTGACTTTTATCGACTTCATCTCATATAACAACCAAGATCCCAATAACGAGGGTCGAAAACGGGCGAATCATTTCTGTAAAATACATGTTTAATATTCGAAGCATTCATTCATTTATATTAATATTTATACAGGGTGTTGACACTAAGGTGGGAACATATACGGATTTAACATGGGATTTTAGTTTTTTGCAATTTCGTGCTCTCCTGTTCGTGTTACGGCATAATTAAAAGTTGTATAGAAAACTGTTTTTACATTTTTTAGTTTCTAGTTTCTTCACGATTTTAAAACGAAATTTTTCTGATTGACAGTTTTTGTTCGCACGTTACGTCAACACCCTGTATATAAATATGAATTGTATTTTAAATATATTTTTATATCTATAAGGGGGGAAGAGGGGCGCCATTTTATAGGCTGCGGAAGGGCGCCAGATACTATATCGCCGGCCCTGCGACGTGTAGATAGATCTCGGATATATTCCGAAAATAACTTAAATAGGTAGGAAAAATACTACGTAGTATGTTAACATTTAAAAAATAAAAACCGTATTTCTACATTTTCTTCATAAATAACCATTTTAATAAAGTGTTTACAGAATAATGTTATATAACTAATAATATTTTACGATTTGCAGGATTGTTTCACCGAGCAATTTTGCAAAGCGGTAGTACATTAAATAATTGGGCTTTTGAAAATAATCCACTTGATGTAATTTATAAACTGGGCAAGGTTTTAAATATTGATAGTAAAAATATAACACTATTAGTGGATAAATTAAGAACATTGTCCGCAGAAGAACTATTCGAAGCTTCAAATAATAAGAACTTATTGGTACGTAAAAGTTAAGAAAAACAATATTTACCAATTAATCAATTAGAATTTAATGTTTTTGAGATAATGGCAGTGTACATTTATAATACAGATTTTTGTAGGATAATAAACACAGAATAATTCGGCCAAGATTTATTCCAAGTATAGAATACGAATCGTCAAAAGCATTCATGACAGAAAATAGTTATTCAGTTCTATCAGAAAATAAAATTAATACTGTACCTATTATTTCGGGATATGTATCAAATGAAGCTCTTATATTCATAGGTAAAATCTGTGTGCATGGGAATATGTGGATAAGTCGAAATATGGCCAAACTGTATTCATTCTATACAAACAATCTTTCTGGGCTCGCGTTCAGAAAGTTTAGCGCAAGAAAATCTTCAGCTGACAAATCATTGTTTTAACAAGAATGATCATTCACATAAACGTCAGGCACCACTGCAAAACAAAACAGAGCAAGTATCAAATTGGATTAGAACAATACGTTGAAAAGACAAGAAAGGTCATGGTACAGTGACCTCAATACATAAATGGACCGGCAACGAACGCAAGAAAGCTGTCACCATAGACGGAGGTTCTCTTTCTCTTTCTAGCTCACACTGATTTTAGCTTCTACCGGTGTGATATGCGCAGTTCCGACAATTGTGAGAAGAAAAATGACAGTTTTCGGCGTCAACACTACCATAGTGTAAAGTGTTAAGCCTCATTCACAGCTAATTTTTTAATGCATAACGTTAATACATAGTGCTAATAGATAATGCGTAAACGAAGTTTAATATATGGCAACCGCATAGGACCATTCACAGCTAGATTTAATATTAACGCATAATGCATAAACACAAAGCATAGCAACAAATGTGCTCAAATAAAATTAAACAAGGAAATATGCTTCAGCGATCCTTTCCTGCTATGATAAACGTCAATTTTGACATGTAATTTGAATAAATACAGATATCAACTATCAATTAAATTTTGTTGCAGAAAATGCTATGTTTTTCTTAACCTTACGCATTAGCACTATGTATTAAAGTTATGTCTAATGCATTATCATTACGCATTAAAAAAGAATCTGTGAATGAAGTTTAAAGTATACGCGTTGCCTGTCCATTTATGTATTGATATCACTGCCATGGTAATACTCTCTCTAAAGACATGTAGTCTTAGATCATATTGGGATTTTGAAATAAGTAAACGCTAACTAAACTATTATTCACGAAAGATGACTATTCAAGGCCATTTGTGAGCCGTTTGATATAATATTACTTGCAGACATCTTCATTGCATTTCGCATGCATAGGTGTGCAACATGAAATATTTATGGACACATTTTAACTGAAAAACTAAGAGTAATTCATTTGAAACTTATGTTTCTTTATAAATAATGCCTTTCTGAATGATTTATGTTCTTCACTTATGTTTTTGCAAGATACAAAAACATAGATTTAACTAAACCAAAGAATAATAATTTGATTTAAACGTCAACGCCACTGGGTAAATATTAGCACAGAGGGGAGTGTAGTAGATAATTAGGTGTCTGTAATTGTACGACATACGTCATTATTATTTATAGTGTGTTAGAAAGTAATGCCACTATTTACGTATATCTGTCACACCACATAAATTAAATAGACATAGGTCAAATAATCTTTCTCATTCTAATACAAAATGTTGCTAAGCTACTGCTGTAAAGTGATTTGTATTCTTTCTTCGAACAAATGACCTTGAATAGTCATCTTTCGTGAATAATAGTTTAGCGGCGAATATTAGAACTACAAACATTGGTACACTTTTGACATTTACAAGAATCTACGACCATATGAATACAAAAACTCTATTATACATACTTGAATTATAAATAAAAAAATACTAATAAATGAGAAAATATTAAGAAAACTAAAGGAACACAATTGACAGTAATGCTACGCTGACAAATGTCAACAAAAAATGTACCATTGTTTAATGCGATCAGCGCCATCTCTTGATACTTGAAAATCCCAATAGCTTACGAACTGGATATGAGAAAGCCTATGCATTACTATGCGATTCTCGGGAACGCTTAGGATCAAGAAAGATAGATTTATACAAGTAACTTAGGAGAGAAACGGATGCAACAACTTTACAGAAACCTAGGGTAATGCGCAGACGCCGCGGCTTACTATCGACGTCTGCATTGATTTTCAAGACAGGGACAAATATAACGTAATATAAGAAATTCATTTTTAAATAATATTAATTATATTTGTCTGTCGCAACATAATAAAAGAAGAAGGAAAAAGTCGAACAAAAAACTATTTTTGAAATCATTTCTGAATAAAAGTAATTTATTGTATTTTTTTCTTATGCAGCCAAATTATAAAGCAACATAATAGCAGAGTAACTGCGAACTATGAAAATGCACAAAGGTTCGAAGCCGTCACTGGCTTTTCATTGGCACGTGTTTTTCTGAGTTTGCGCAGTCCTTTAGGTTTCCGTATTTTCTGTCTCCCTCAATCTTAAGCGATCCCCACTTCTTCCATCTAGTTCGTAAGCTATATGATTTAAGCATGTAGTACCGGAGGGGAGGATGTGTGATGTGTGACGTCAATATCATTACTCCCCATAGCCACTGACTTCTTGATAATCAATATTTTTCGTGATAAATTTCTTCGCAACGTAATTTCATAGGATCAATTTTCTTGTGATCTATTTTCCTTGTGATCAATTTTTTTCGTAGTTAATTTACTGGCGATAAATTTCATATGCGACATATTTTTCGGCAATTATTTTATCGGCGATAAATTTCAACGACTAGTTTTTAACCAATCATGATGCAGAACACTTTAAAATTCAACCAATGACAACAGTATTATACTGATAAAACTCCGTTACCCCGATAAATTTCCGCTACCAAGTAAATAAACCATTGTTATTGTTTATAACTGTCAGTGTGACAATTAATATTTCAAGTTCAAAAATAAAATAATAACTAAAATGGTTTCATTTTGAGTTGTCTTTGGAATTTTTCTCACCAAATATCACACGACCTCTTTGATTTTCTCAGATAAATTTTTATTTTTAAGTACTTATTCTTTTTTGCTTTTAAGCAAAAACACTGAAAATCACTCAAGCAAACTGACATTAGGTAAAACCCCTCCTCGTTCGTGTTTTTGCTAAGCAAAAAAATTCGTGCAAAATAAAAATTTATCGATAAAATCAGGAGGTTTTGTGATTACTTCTGATAAATTTTCTGCGCTCAATTTTCTTGTTATCAATTTTGCTGGAATATTCAGTGTGATTCAGGGCTTACTCATGAAGAAGTGGCTAATTGTGAATGTTTCCGACTTATTAGGAACTATCTTGTAAAATCAGAAATACCGCAAAATTAAATAAATGTTGCCCTGAAAAGTTACATTTTTGGACTTAACCACTTACGGGTATTCCTCTTGATCACAAATAAATATTAAAATACTCGTACTAGTAATCTTAAAATACTGGTTATAATAATTTCCAGATAAAAAATATGGCCATATTAATTTCTTAGATTACGAAAAAAATCCAATTATATTAGTTCCAAAAGCTTTAAATATTTTGGGTGATGCAAACAAGCAACAATTAGTTTTAGAGGAAATTAGAAAACAATATTTTGATGGCGTATCATTTACTAATAAAACAGCATTCGTAAATGTAAGTACGTACAAAATATTAATAAGAAAATATTTACCTATTTAATTTTGTGAATCCTTAAAATAGCAATAAGAAATTTAAATATTGCTAACATTTTTGTAGTTTAAATCTGATGAAGCATTTGTACGTGGAATACGAAAATCATTAGAATTTTTAAGAACGCAAAATGATATATATTTTTATGTATTTGATTATACAGATGAAAAAAGTTCTTCAGAATATCCAGGTAATTATTTTATTTAATCATACTAACTATAATAACATTTATTAATAATTTACCTAAAGGAAGATTGGCAACGCAATTTTAATTAGATTATTATTATATTAGATAATTTATAAAAAGCTGTAGCCTTGGATAGGCCCAATATATGTACTACATATGTGTCGTTCTCGCAGCATTATTTTTAGAAATTTAATTTAATTATAAATTTATTTTTATCAAATACGCCTTTATTTTCATCTCTGGAACGAAAAATGTCTCATGGAGAAATTGACACATGTGTAATTTTTATAACTTAGGCTATAATATCGATGATGTTAATGCCATATTTTTCGTTTTAACTGGCAGTTAAATAAGTTAACAGACAGTTTAACCAGAAATGAAAATATCGGGCCTAAATGTTAAAATAATCAAAGATGGCGGCATAATACCCAGTTTGCCTGGCTGGGCAATAGCTGGGTTCAACACAAAAAGCCTGATTTCTACTCCTAATAACATAGTTGTACTATTTTCTTCGAGCAAAGCAAAATGTAGCAAGAAATAGAAGATAAGCGGTGTATACCGACAGATTTTGCTGAAATTGAAAAACATTAATCCCAGCATAATTAAAAGAAAATATATTCCTTAAAGTTTACTTTGGAAACGATTGAAAAAAAGTATACCTCCGGTTGTCTACTTTTTTTGTGGACAATAGGAAATACGAGTACAAGGGTAAGTTTTTCATATTGCTGTAAATCCTGCCCTATTAATTTTAGAACAAAAGTGTAAATACAAAAAAAATGTTCAGAATTAAAAACTGAATCTAGTCCATAATTATTGTTTAGATGCGTTTATTTTGCGAAAAGAGGCAAAATGAAAGTAACAATTTTAAGCTCTTCACAGAGTGCCACGAGCAATAGTACAAAATTTTAAACAGTCGTATTGCTTGAGTTTGTCAGATGACATCTGTCATAAACAAAGTTTTTAAAATCATCAAATTTATTATTTTATTTATCAGTAAGCATAGATACATTTACCAGTGTAAAAAAAAAACTCGATGGAACAATATTAATAATTAAATTGCAATTAATGAACTTTTATCTGTCAAAGTCAAATAATACGACTATTTGAATATATGAATTGTATATTTTGTCTTGCATGGCAATCTGTAAAAAGCTTAAAGTCGGATATTTTATTTTACGTTTATCTTATGACAAGAAGTATTTAAATATTTAATTCTGTACATTTTTTGTATTTACACTTTATTTCTAAAATTAATAGGGCAGAATTTACAGCCATAGGACAATTTTATCATTGTATTTCCTTTGGTCCATTAAAAAAGTAGATACCCGGTATGTCATTCGGAGTAGAACGCCCTTCTTGTGCTTCACCCAATGAGGTCATGCACGATTTTTCATTTTTAACTTTAATCGATAGAGTAATGAAAAATAATGGACCCGTATTTTTTATTTTTCCTCAAATCGATCTTCAATACTGAAAAAATTGCAATTAAAAATTACATGACGCCTCTTCCCTTGCTCAGTGACGTCAGCGTTTCATCGACGCGGCCATTTTTATTGTCACATTAGTTTAAACAAAAATTATAACTGAACACAGAAAGAAATGTACAGTCAGTACTGCGGTCAACATAAAGGTTATGAATGAATAAAAAAACAAAAAACAACTCGAAAAACTGTTTGTGTGGAAAATACAGATTTGATACGCAAAAAAGCAACAGTAATGAAATTCTAAGAATACACAACGAATAACGTAGACAAATGTTAATCAATCGAAAAAGTAAAAACGAATTACGAATGACTAATGACCAGCAGCTGAGTGATACGTGGATAACTTCAGGTCAAATGAAAATTATATTTATAAAACTGAGTAGAATGATGTTATATTAATATATTATAGCATTTCTATCAAATATTTAGATATGTAATTCTCAATTTATAGTCTATATATTTTTTTCTTTTAGAAATTCTGTGTCGATATAATAAGGCTGTATGAAATGAGTCTGAACTTGCAGTGTGAAACGCTGACGTCACAACACGGCTGGTTTTTTGCAACTTTTTAAAAATGTCATAATTTAAAAGGATTTTATACAACAAAAAATGTAAATAAAATAGTATATTGTGTTATTAGGAGTAAAAGTGATACTTTATGTGGCGAGCATGGAAGTTTGCACGACAAGCGAAGCGAGTCAGACAATTGCATGCGAGGCACTTTTATTTCGAATTTTTTTTTCAAATGCACTACTTTTCTTTTTATTCGCTAATTCTATGTAGTTTCTATGGAAATGGATATTTATTTTATTTCTACCTTGTGAATCAAGTCACAAAAAATGCCATTTATACGTTTGAAAAAAAAAATGTATCCGTACAGATCGATAAATTAGACTATGCTTTGATTTGATTTAAACAAAAAAAGCGAACAATTTTTTGCGTGATTTCATTTGCCTGGCCTCGGCTAGTGCCTTCGTCATAAATTTCTGGGTTCAATACATAAAAACCGCTTTCTACTCAGAACATTATATATTATTATTTTGCAGGAGTACCACATATAGGTGAATTGAAATATTTGTTCTATACTGGTGTTCAAGAGACAGAACAGGATAAAAAAGTACGAGAAAATATGGCAACATTATGGACAAATTTTGCAAAAACTGGGTAATAGTAATTAAATTTAATATTTCATATTAACTATACTTCATTTCACGTAAGAAAATAGTAGATGGCGCTTGAGAGCCGAATGGTTTTACATGCATTAAGTAAATAATTTAAATTTGTGAAACCAAATTTTGTCAATAATAAATATTTTTACCTGTAAAAAATACAAGACCTAAATATTAAAAATTACAACAAAACATGGGTAAGCATCACTTAATTCTGTAGATTTTACTGACAATTGACAAGTGATATTATTTTCGTTTTTGTGAACTAGGTTTGCATTATGACCAATCAAAGAGCAGAATTTATATCCCTATATAAACCAACGCTATTTTCTTTCGTGAAACGAAGTATAGTAGAAAATTCTGGTTTACGTATCTATTTATTTTTATTTGGGGTCTGTCCCACCATACTTTGCACTTTTCATTTACAAATTTTGTGGCTTCATAGGTAGATATCAAATTCTGCAAATGTCAAAATTTATTAGGTATGTATGTCGAATGTTAGGCGAAACGTTAGATGGTAATTTAACTACCACCAACCGGAAAAGGAACCAGACTATCATAGACGCCAGCCGTGAAAGCTTAAGTAATTATATAAAATCAAAAATGTTTACAACAAGGTTTACTTACAATCAGCTTGTTTCACATTTTTTTAAAAGTATTTTAAATGAACGTTTATGCAATATTTTCCACAGTAATAAAAAAATAATAATTTATTGTTATTTTCGTAAATAATTAAATAGAAAGATTGGCCCCAGAAATAGTTATGAAAAACTACCCTCCACTCCGAATACATATAGTACGTCATTCATAGCCAATAGGAAAACAGTTTGTTCATCACCTACGCTATTTATATAAATAAAAGTAGGCGATAGTTTGGCACATGTTAAATGTATGTACTCACACTCTGTTTCAAATCACATGACTTTTTCAATTTATTACACAAATTTCCATAATTAATTGTAAAAAAATCTAATGAATATTTCGTGTTATTTTTAAATTTGAGGCTTTTAAAATAACAATATCTTTTAAAATTTGATAATTAGAAGTCATATAAAAATTCTTGCAACAGCCCTATTATTATAAACAAAAACAAATTTGTAACGATAGTGGAACAAATATTAATATAATAATAATAATAATAATAATAATAATAATAATAATAATAATAATAATAATAATAATAATAATAATAATAATAATAATAATAATAATAATAATAATAATAATAATAATAATAATAATAATAATAATAATAATAATAATAATAATAATAATAATAATAATAATAATAATAATTCTTAATTGTATATGGTGTGTTGGGTTGATAAAGATGAGACAATGAAAGGACACACACAAACAGCCATATATTAAAGAAATAATTTTCACTATACATTTCATTTTATATTTGCAATTATGAATCAATGACGGCACAAAATTTGTAAATGAAAAGTGCAAAGTTTGTAAAATAGACATCTTCTTGTTTAGAAATCCCACACCAATTGAAGATTCCAAGTTAGACAATATAAAATGGCCAACAGTATCGAAATTAGATAAAAAGAAGACTAATTATTTATATATAGGAAAACAACTGGAAATTCTGGAAAACCCAGGAGAAGAAAATTTTGAATTTTGGGAAAAGATATTTAAGCAGTATGGAAATCCACCTTTTTACCTTTATTAATGTTTAAATGCACTAGAAATGTTATTGTTTTTATAACCTACTATATGTTTAGTGCAATATATAATTAATACATGTATAATCATATATAAAATTATCTTGTGCAACATGACATATTTTATTTTACGACAATAGCTATTTATGTATTAAGAGCGCAAAATGGGACATTGTCGATTGAGAGGTTGTTGCCGCGCGACGCAGGAGCGAGGCATTCTCTCGAAATCGACAATGCCCATTTGCGCTCGAAACACACACAAGATTTTTTCTACAGTCGCCACAATGAGGTCCTCCACCATAACAAAAATTTATTTTTTATTAATTTTTATTTATCGGTATTTTCCATTCTTCTTGAGCTGTTGCTTCAATCAAATCTAAGCATTTTATACTTTCGTTTTTGTAAATGAATGCCCTATTTTATTTTCACAGCAGTGCGGCATTTTGTTTGGTTATGTAACATACCGACAAAGCAGTTATATGTCAGATTGACTTGTTAAGTGGGGAATGTGTAACTACAGTGTCATTAATTCCTGACTAAACGTTTCCATTAAGAATGTAGCCAAGTAACATTTCTCAACATTGTATAGTTAGAAATTTGAGGAGCGAGCGTTTATTCTACTTTGTCGCTCTAGAGCGGCAAAGTGACATTTTGCGTTGACAAAAGAGAGCGCAAATGGCTACTTTGTATATAGACTCTAGAAAAAAGTATATTCTATACATATAGGTATTTGCTTAGAGACCTAGTTAGTAGAATTATTAACATGTTTCTTTTCTTGGTTTCACTTTTAATTTCAAGCATAACTGCTCATGTAAGTAGAAACTAACTGCAATAGTAATTCTTTAGTAAGTCATATAAATTCGGGGTTATTAGAAGGGCAGTATCCGGATAGTAAAGTGATAAACAAATCGTACTATTCCTTCCGAGAAATTCTATTTGCTGAGCCGCCAGTTGGAATACAAATTCTGTAATATTGAAATGAAAATATCGTGTTTCCCGCAGTGAATTTAGATCATCACTGTCTTATCAGTTCATATTGGTAAAGTTAATGTAACTAAATAATAGACTTTATTTCTTTCACTTCGATATAAATTTTGTTTGTGCGTACGAAGATGCGTGTGTAGTGTCAGAGCTGGGCAAAGTACCGGAAAGTAGTACTTGAAGTACAAGTACCGAGTAGCTTAATGTTTCTAAATGTACAGGATGTCTCATTTTCGATGTTTTTTTAAGGTATCTCGGGTAATAGTAATGATAGAGCAAAACCGTTTGCACATTCCAGGGTCAACTTTTCCAGAAATGTTTAATAGTCACCACAAGAAATTTCGATCTTCTTTTGTTCCTGAGCTACAGGCAAAAACTCGTTTTTCGCTCATTTTGAAAATATCTCATATCTTATTTATTATAAAAGTTAGAGAAAAAATGTTTTTACAAAAATTTTACCGTTTTTTAAATAGAATAAAATGGTGTAATTAGATTTTTTGAAGACTTAATAATTCTCGAGATATAACACAAACTTATGATTTTTTAAATGGGAACCTATGTTGAAAATAGTCTCGTCGTTTTGCTTATTTTATAAGCTTTTCAATGATATATAACAAGTCTACATTCTTTTGTTTTAAACTTGAATAAGAAATAATTATTAATTTATTGGGGAGAAAAAATTTAAAATTATTAAGAAACAAATGAAAAAATCTATTACAGATCATCATTTGCATATTTCTAATAATATTTGTTTCAGTTTAACTCATTTTTTTCAATTTATTTACTTTAAAAGCGTATTAAACCATCTTTTTCGGATTGTGTCAAAGCCAACTGTAACGTCGATAACTAGTAATTTAACTATCCCGAAAATAATTGGTTAAGAATAATTTTGAGAACATAATAGATATTGAATCAAAATAAACAAATGATGATTTGTGATAAATTTTTTCATTTGTTTCTTAATGATTTCAAATATTTTCACCTCAATAAATTAATAATTCGTCTTTTATTAATGTTTAAAACAAAAGAATGTAGACTTGTTATACATCATTGAAAAGCTTATAAAATAAGCAAAAAAAAAACGAAACTATTTTCAACATAGGTTCCCATTTAAAAAATCATAAGTTTGTGTTATATCTCCAGAATTATTAAGTTTTCAAAAAATCTAATTACGCCATTTTATTCTATTTAAGAAACGGTAAAATTTTTGTTAAAACATTTTCCCTCTAACTATCATAATAAATATGAGATATTTTCAAAATTAGCGAAAAACGAGTTTTTGCCTGTATCTCAGAAACAAAAGAAGATCGAAAATTCCTGTGGTAACTATTAAACTTTTCTCGAAAATAATGTAATGTGCAAACGGTTTTGCTCTATTATAAATATTACTCGAGATACCTTAAAAAAAAAATCGAAAATGAGACACGCTGTACTTGAAGTACAACTACTTTTTGTTTCTAAAGTACTTGAAAGTACCAAGTACTTAAAAATGTACTTGTAAATTTGCAAGTACTTTTTCAGATATTTTTCTGATTATATGGACCTTAAAAGGTGATTATTGACAAAAATTTCAATACCGATATTTATTGGGTTATTTAAAACAAGAGTTCCTCGCTGGTACTGTCATATCACCTACCGATCGCATGACGTAAAATTGACGTCATATAATCTCCAAGCAATACAAGACGCTGTACCGAGATGTTAGAATGCCGTCTTTTTTACGTCATGTGATCGCCAGGCGATACGGCAAAGTTCCAGCACTGTATATGCAGTATGCAGACTAGAATTAATTTATTTATGCCAAAATCCAAATATATCTTTACTTTCATAATATCGCTGAAAATATATGTATTAATGAAATTCACATAATTAGGTGCTACCAGTGGCGTAACTAAGAGTTTGGGGGCCCGCCCGCAAAAAGTTTTTGGGCCCATTTTAATTGTAGCGTTTATCATGAGGAACTACATTCCACAAGAACTTGTGGAAATTGTGACTAGGCTCACTTTCATCTGAGTTATGTTAAGAAGCAAAATAACCAATATGGGAGGCCTGAAAATCCAAGATTGCAGGCACCTTCACATCTCACCAAAGTCATTGTATGTTGTGGCATTTACTATAAAAATGTGATTGGCCCGTATTTTTTTTTTTTTTTGAAAATGAAATTCGTGGTAGAATCCACTGGTGAAAGTTACAGGGAATTGATTAATACATTTTTGGTATCCCAAATGAAAGAACTTGGACAAAATATGGTATTAGCAAGATGGATCAGTATCATACAGTTTAAATAGTAGCAATTTTGCGAAAATCATTCTCGTATCGTTATTTAATCCCACGTTTTTGGTAATACACATTGGCCGCCAGGTGTCCTGATTTGACAGCCCAGACTTCTATTTATGGGGTTATTTTAAAGGAAAACTCTGGATCAATTGCAGGAAAATATTTGCTAAGAAATCGAAATTCTACCGGCCGAAATGTGATAGAAAATAAAGAGCTTGATTATGCATAGCGGATAAGGGGCTCCTTAGCCAATATTATTTTTGGAAATTGACATTTAAACAAATAAAGGACTAAATAAATTTGTATGTTACTACAAAAAAGATTAAATTCAAAATTTTGCAATAGTAATAAAATTATAAATCATGTAAATTGGGGCCTCTCTAGAGCCGGGGGCCCGCCCGCAATGCGGGCCCGTTAGTTACGCCACTGGGTGCTACAGGAATAACACCACACGACTGCAAAAGAAACACTGACAGACAAACAATTCTCATAACATTGATAACTTTTAAATTATTCATCGCATTCAAGTATATTTAAAGTAATTCAAGTACAATTAAAATACTTCAAGTACATTTAAAATACTTAAAGTACATTTAAAGTACTTCAAGTAATTAAAAATACTTCAAATACTTTTCATTGTACTTCAAGTAATTTTCCAAGTATTAAGTATCAAGTAACTACATGTGAATAGACTTACTTTGACAAGTACAAAATACTATAAATAGAAAGTACTTCAAGTAAAGTTCTTGAAGTACTGAAAGTAGTTGCAAGCTTAATAAAGTAATTTTCTTGCAAGTATTGCCCAGCTCTGTGTAGTGTGTATTTACAGTTTTCGAAGTGCAACCGGAATATCTTGTGACAATGTGTGCTCAGTTAAACAGATAATGGGTAATCAACATAGGAAGTTGATATAAAAGAAATGTCCAAATTAATAAAAATTTATTTAGTTTTTAGGTTTTCGCTATTCTAGTGGGCGTTAAATGGATAGTGCTAAATAAATATAAAACGAAAATGGTCTGCGTGGAATAAATGAGAAGAAAAAGTAGAATAATCAATTTAGAAATAAACAGTAAAATTTCAGATATGCGATATGACGACCTATAAATAATATATGTAGATAACATAAAAATGTTTTAAAACTATAAATGGTGTTAAGGGAAAGGTAGAGATTTTTGGGAACAAATAAAACATCATGAAACTTGGGTTGAAGAAAAAACTAGGACAAAATTAAACAAAATATTCTAAAGGGATTTAAGCAGATACTTTTATGCGACTACAACAACGACCAAATATAACTAGACAAAACATTCCCTATCCCTCCTCATTGGATGTTTTGATTTCGGCTGGCCAGGTAGAGAAACTGGAGATAGAGATATGTCTTGTCTAGTCCGAGTATTTCTCACTAGAGGCCACGTGGAGTATCAGTCAGTGTATAGTCTAGTGTTTAGTTTGAACGTTGTTCACTAGAGGCCACCTAGAAGCATGTGTATTTTGTCTTTGTTTTGTAGTTGTAGTGGTTATGTGAGTGACACGTTGATATTTCTTTAATATTAAACTTTATAAATTATTTAATGTTAACCTTAAATGTTAACCACGAAATTTTAACTAAGAACACTTGCGCCTCTAGTGAGCAACGTTCAAACTAGACACTGATACTTTACATGGCCTGAGTGGTGACCTCTACTGAGTAATACTCGGACTAGACAAGACATATCTCTATCTCTAGTTTCTCTGTCTGGCCAGCCGAAATCAAAACAAACCAAATGAAGTTTTGTCTAGTTATATTTGGTCGTTGGACTACAATAATCAACTTTCAACTATGGGATAATAAACAATGAATAAAAAATCAAAATTTTAATATTTTAAATACTACTACTACATCATTGTGCTGTGTAAGTGGAACTTCGGCTCTTTCTTCTTTGGTTCTATGGCGTCATTTTATTTCATCATCAACGAATAGCATATCATCCGTCTAAACGAACATGCCCATTTTCTTGTTAGGAAACCTCGTGACGTCACACTAAACGGGCCTTGTGTTGAAACGTTGAAAGTTGCAACCGAAGCTCCGCTTACACATTTTAATTCAACATTCAACAAACGATTTAATTATAGAATTTAAATGTTTGTTGTATTAAAATATTTGTTGAATTTAAATGTTTGTTGATTATTGCAATCTACATTAAAATTAAAATGTATTAATATGATTGTTGTTGTTGAATTAAAATGTTACATGAATTAAAATGTTTGTTGATAATTTTAATTCTAAATTCTAAATATTTGGCATTATTATTTTTGTTGAATTAAAATGTTACACGAATAAAATTGTTTGTTTATATAATTTTAAAAGCAAATTTATGTGTTTGTTATTAATGTGTTTGTTGTAATACAATGTAACATGAATTAAAATGTTTGTTGATAATTTTTATTCTAAATTTGAAATACTGTTAAATATTATGATAGTTTATTTAAAATGTTGCATACATAAAAATGTTCTTTTACAACTTGTGTAATAAATTTAAATGTTTATTATTATTATGTTTGAATTAAAACGTTATTTGTACTAAATGTTTGTTGGCAATTTAAAATCTTGGATTTATATATTTGCTATTATTATGAATGTTGCGGTAGCAGCTCTACTGAAGAAACAATGAAATTGAACAAAAAAATTTATTTACAAAATTTTAACGACAACCCTATTTATTGCATCGCGTAAATACAAGTAACATTGAAATTGAAGAAATAACAGAGATGGTTGTTTTAAATTAATATAAATTTTTTTTAAAATTAAACAGTAAAATTGCGTTCTATATTAAATATAACTAAAACTAATAAAAATGTACCTCTTAACCTTAAAATTAATTTTAATAAAACTATATACGTATTTCGAGAACTAAGTTCTCATCATCAGTAGTACAAACCTTCTTGTTCTACTGATGATGAGAACTTATTTCTCGAAATACGTATTTAAAATAAATAAATAACTATATCGTTACATTATGTCTGTAATGATGACGACATATTTGTACCGTGCGGGCGTTTAGCAGGCGTCACCCCACGGGCACTCATTGCTGGAGTGGAGAGTGCACTTTAAAGAAGCAGAGAGACAGATATTTTTTAAAAAAACCTCTCTACTGTATTAATTCCCAATTACAGAGAGGTTTACATATATAAACATCCATGCCTTAGTGGGATTCGAACCTAGAACTTCTAGCGTACTCATGACTAAGAGACAATTATATAAAACAAGAGCAAATAATATTAGGGTGGTGGAACGAAGAATATAATCGATCAAAAGAACATAGAGAAGACCGAATGAAAGGTCTGAATGTTATATACAAGACAATGGTGGTACAATGGAATAATTTATATAAACATATATGATTGTTCTTATACTATTGGATAATAAATTTCATGTACTTACCAAATTTTAATAAATAAATAGGGTGTTCCATTTGAAAATATAAAGTTACATACCATTGCGTAAAAATGGAACACCTGTAGAAAAATCTATACTGCAGATTTATAAACATTTTAATTTAAAATAAACTACGTTTGAAACATTTTTTCATTATATTGAAAATATGTAAACCAGTTATTAAAAAGAACAGACCGATGAATCACTCTATATTGCTGCATAAAGCAGAATAACGTTCAGAAAAAGATAATGGAGAACTTGTTCTGTATTTCAGCAAACTTAGTTATAAAATTTGCGCCACATGGATGCGCTAGGCGCAACAGAGAATTTGTTTGGCTTAAAATCGATGACATCAACAAAATTGAGATAATCACGGTATTAGGTCCGTGATCATTCGGACAGAGTAAAATTTCGATAAATTTTACCACGATGGATCCCTCGCATATGCATATTACATGGCCACCGTAATCCAAGAACATCCCTCTTACAACTCCGAGTTGTCCCCAAGCGATTACCATTTGTTCGGACCACTCAGAAAGGCGTTGGGGGAGTAATGATTAGAAACTAACGAAGTAGTGATAGCATTCGTGTGATCGTATGCTTTGAACACGTCCTACTTCTTTTTATAACATGAGAATCAAAAAGCTAAAAATCCGGTGGCGCAAATCTACCTGTACTTATAAGAATTAGAAATACTTTAAATGAATAGAGTTTTTGAAAAAAATTGGTATATATTTCATTGACCTTCGTATATCTGAATATAGTTATATTTAAGAATATATTACATAATAAGGATTTGTGAATGTGAGTGAAACTACATTTATTCGAATTTATAATCTTATAAAATACATATACCTATTATTTTGACTACATACAACATACTAATATAACCTTTGTAATTATTATACCTTATTAAAATAATAATAATATTTTGTCGGCTTTTGAACACCAATGTGTTATAGCCCTATTCAAATACTTTATTTATTATTTATCATATTACATTTACATTTTTTTATAAGAATATAATGTATTTGAAAACACTCACAAACACCCAAGCCCCTGGTGGGAATCGAACCCACGACCTCAGGGTCGAGTGGTGACGGTCGCTTCAAGCGTTGTGCGCTGCCTCATCCACACGACCACCAAGGCGGTCTGTTTATATTATACCTTATTAAAATTCAATTAATACCATTTTAATTTTATAATGTATTATAAACAATATTATTATAAATGATTCCATAATGATTATATTATTATATAACTATTCCATGATGAAAACATAAGTAGAACCATTTGTTATTCATGTACATTACACGTATACATAATCTATAAATATACAATCAAAAAGTACATTTATTATATTTATAATAATAGATATTAACAATACCAAACATTTATACGGATTCTGTATCTGCATTCAGTGTTACTAGTTCAGTTCGTGTACTAGAACTCTGTGTTAATTTAATTTTATTTTTTTCTTTACAAAATTTGTAAGAAAAGTATGTTATTTTGTAACATACATATACAATAATCACAGTTAACAATAAATTATAAAATTTGCTAATATTATCTGAATTTGAATTTTCTTGCATTATAGAGTTAGAACTATGAGATTCACTATTTAATTTTTTTAAATTATTCTTTTGAATATTATTTACTAACTGCTCAAAATTATTAATAAAGCTTTTATCAATATTTTGGATATTATGATTCAATTTCTCTACGTTGATATTCAAATTTTTATCAATATTTATATTATTTAAAATTTGCATCATTATATTATTGGAATTTCTAGTTTCATTTATTAATATCTCCAAATTGTTGTTTTTGTTTCGTGAAAATTCGTTTAACATTACTTTTTGTAAAACCTTTTCATTTGATATATTGTTTTCATTGTCAAATTTAACAGTACTTGTTTCAAATTCATTGATTTGCTCATCGAAACATTGAATACCGCCAATATTTTCCATTGTGAAGTTTAGTATTTTGCTTTTATAAGAGACGTTCTTTGTTCGCAAATATTTCCGAATTAAAGTGAGGTTATGGCACGTCCACTGATTCCCTGACAAGTCAACTTGTTTGAGAGCAGTGAGACGTGAGAAGAGAGTACGAGGGTCGAGCACGGTGAAGCGATTGGCACTGATGTCCAACACCTCCAGGTTCTCTAGAGGGTGCAGCACTGCCTCGGAAAGAGTACTTAGAGCGTTGTATGATAAGTTTAACATCTGCAACTGATTTAGGGCAGACATGCTACCAACCCGCAAATAACTGATTCGGTTATGTTGTAAATCTAAAGACTGTAATGTCAGCAGATGCTGGAAAGCACAAATACTAATGTTTTCTATTTCATTATAACTTAAATTCAAATTTTGAATGTAATTACTTTCTTGGAAGACGCCACAAGAAAATGTTTGTATTCTGTTTGAGTATAAATGTAAAGAATGTAATGAATTTAACCCGTAAATTGATTTAGGCTGAATATCTGTCACATTTAAATTCGATAAATCTAAAGTATCTAAAGATAGTAATCCTTCGAAAGTGTGAGCACTTAGAACTTTAATGTTAAAGAAAACTTCTTGAAAATTACAAAACTTGAGTGAACGTAAACCTTGAAACGAGTAAGGTTCTATTATCTGGATTGGATTATTAGATAATGAAAGTGTCTCTAGGGAATTTAATCCTACAAATGTATTATTGTTAAGTTTACTAAGATTGTTATTTTGTAATTTTAAAACCCGTAAATTATTTAACCCACTAAATGCTTCTGCCTCTATTTCAGTTATGGTTGAATTCGATAAATCTAAAGTATCTAAAGTGAGTAATCCTTCGAAAGTGTGAGCACTGAGAACTTTAATGCTCGAGAACGCTTCATTAAAATTACAGAACTTGAGTGAATGTAAACCTTGAAACGAGTAAGGTTCTAATATCTGGATGTTATTATTAGCTAATGAAAGTGTCTCTAGGGAATTTAATCCTACAAATGTATTATTGTTAAGCTTACTGATATTGTTATTTAGTAAATATAAAGTTTTTAGATTTGCATGTTTAATATTAAATTGTTGGATATTGTTACTAGATATGTCTAAGTAATTTAAGTTGCTAAGTGTTGTTATAAAATTTCCATTAAAATATTTTATATTATTCTCTAAAATCTCCAGAATCTCCAAATCTTCAAAAATATCAAAACTATTATTTTCAATTGTTGTAACACCACATTGTTGTATAGTTAAATAATATAATAGTGCATAGTTATAATTGGAAAACAATTTGTCATCTATTATTGTGAGACTTATTTGAACAATATTTAACTTTGTTGTATAATGATGGATTGCATTAAATTCGTTCTCGTATTGACTGCGAGTCATTTTGCTGCAAACGTATACTGAACCATAGCGGTACTCTCCCGTGTGAGTACAAGAAAGAACCTTGGTTACAATACACAGAAATATCAACGCTGGTACACTCCATATCCACATGATGCATTTCTGGAAAACAAATACATTAATTAAAAAATCTGATGTGGCCAGCACATTACCTTCCGTTAGTTCTATGAATTTTGTACAAATTTCATACGGAAAGTTCCTTGCTAAATATTCTATTTCTTGTGCATTACCTTCCGGGCAGCTGCATGTATTTTATGCAAATTTCATACAGAAAATTTATGTCTTAAATTATTATTTTGTGACGTTTTCTATATACAGTGTAATGTATCTGCAGAAATAAAAGATTTATTATTATTATTTCTTGTACATTACCTTAAAGCAGTTATATGTATTTTATACAAATTCCATACAGAAAGCAAGAGATCCTATATTTCCAATAAAATTATAAGACAAACACACTATGTCAATTTCAATTGACACTGACATCTTTCAATCAGAATTTTCTTAATATAGTAGCTGTTTTCATAGCTATAGCTACTTTATGAAATTTAATTTCTTTACAATTTTTTGACTCTATATCCATTTAATATTAAGTATAAAATGCAGTCAAATCATAGAGAATAAAATATTCTTTAATATTTATAATAACATTAAATGTGAAAAAATGATATTTAACATAGTTTTTTCAAGAAAAACTGTTAAAATCTTCAAATGATGGTACTTCCGGTTGACCAATTGTAACCAAAATCTAATCAGCTCTTCATATGAATGTAACGAAGAAGTATATGAAAAAATTATAATTTTTGAAACTGTAGTATTAGAGTTATCGCAGACGAAAATTTTGTTACACACACACACACACACACACACACACACACACACACACACACATCCACACACACACACACACACACACACACACACACACACACACACACATACAGACATCATCGTAAAAATAGTAAATTCGTATTCTAGGGACCCTAAAACGTGCTTATTGATTAAAAACTCATCATCGAATTTTTTGACCAAAGACAATACCTTCCTTACCTAAAGGTGACGGAAGGTAAAAAATAATTGCAAGGGTGTGTCTTTTCTAATCAGAAAAATCTTGAGGTGAACAGTACATACACTAACACGACTAACAGATATTAAATCATCACATATATCAAAGAACTATTTCTGGAGAAAAAATTGTGAATATGCGAATACTAATGACATGATTAAAAATCTCAAAGCGGGAGGTTTAATCATTCTATTTGTTTATGTATTTAATTATTAAACTTGTTATTTATTGTCAAATAATATTAGAATATGTCTTATTCAAAATATTGTATTGCAAAGCCCCCTGCCTTTAATAAAAATGTAATATTTTAATCATCCATAATTGTATGTTTCAATCATATAACATATGATTATTTTTATATTAATGGAAAGCCAATTTTATGTACTTTTCAAATTTGAAGAAATATACTCGTACACTGTTTTCCATTTGAAAATATACAGTTACATACATATCATTGCGTGAAAATGGAGCACCCGGTAGAAAAACCTATATTGCAGATTTGTAGACATTTTAATATAAAATATACATTATTTGTATTTTTTCTCCAAAATATTTAATATACTTAATCGAGTTATTAAAAAATCTGATGTGGCCAGCACATAACCTCTCGCCAGATATTTTACCTGGTTGTACGCATAAAACGAAAAATATTTTTAAATACAAATACATATATTCATGTCTCACTACAAAATAATTATTTTAATATAAATTATGTACAATACATACATTTTCTTTATATTCAATATTCTGAATTTATTTTCTACTTTCCTTTTCTTTTTCTTTTATTCGTCATTTTTTGCAAATTCCTTTTATATTCTTTTTTAGGTATATTCTTTTGCGTTGTTGACTTTTTATTTATTTTCATAATCTTCATAATGATGTTCAAATATTTTTGACAGAGGTATGCAAATATTTTTGACAGTGACATTTATGTGTGAATTACAAACATTTGAATTTCTTGCCTTGAAGTAGTTTGATCTAAGAATTTTTACATCAAATTATTTTATATGTATTTCTTTATCTCTAAATCTATAGAATATATAATAATGAATTTATATTTATCGAATAAAGAATTTAACGTTCTTTAATATAAGTATTTACATAAATTTTCGATAAATAATACTTAGATGATTTTTTTCTTGTAACTACTACTTCCGGTTGACCAATTGTTACCAAAACTGACTCGACTCTTCCCATTATTGTTAGATTGAAGAATCCGTAGTTAAAAATGTCTTAAGTCTTATAGTATTTGAGTTATGGTGAATCCAACATCCGCACCACAGACATCCACACACACACACATACGGACATCATCGTAAAAATGTTATAATCGGATTCTAGGGACCTTAAAACGTGCTTATTCACTAAAATCTGGATATGCGATTTTTAGCATTTCTCTTAGCGAGAGGTAAAAAAAACAGAAGGTAAATAGTTTTATTGCAGTTCTCAAAATTCTATTTTTTTAAAAATATTTTTAATTCCAAGGTATTTAACAGCAATGAGGAATAAAATAGGTCAACTAATATAATAACAATGTAGTTTCTAAATCTTATATTGACACGCAAAAAATGCTCTTTTGTTTTTTGCCCTGTTAAACAAATAACCCATATTTAAAATCAGCATAGATACAGCGTTATAATTCAGAGTTGTTAGATAAAAATAAAAATTAACGTTTTGAAATTTTAATATAATATCAAGTCTTCCTATTTGCTTTTTAACAGGTAAGTACAACAGTACGAGTATTATAATGTTGCCAAAATATTAATTTAAGATTTTTTTAATTGGACACTATAGCGTCTCTTATCTACTTGATTTCTTTCTGTCATGTTATCTCTATTAATAACAGAGGGGAATGATAACGGGTTGCAGTTTTGCGAGTTCTTGGCGAATGTTTATTTGCAGAACCGTCGTACTTTCGAAAGAAATGTTGTTTTAACGAAAAAGGTAATAAAGGAAACATACAATACAAATAATTTATATAAATAAAACACTTTTTTATGACAGAATAGTACGAGAAGCTGAGTACGGCTCGCATCGCAACCACATAAATGTAAATAAAACTCTTCACACATGTCAGGGGATATAATTTTTTGCAGCTCTGGCTTGTTTCTGCAGTTCTAAATTTGAAAACTGCAGTTCTAAATTCAAATTTTGCAGTTACTTTCACTTCTCTCTATATTATTTATTATTCAAAGCTGACTTGGTGGTCGAGCGTATTGAGATAGCATGTTTCTAGTAGCGCTCAAAGTAATCTTCATCTTCCCACCATGGGCTTTGATATGTTTGGGTGTTCAAATACATTATCGGCTGTATTACGTAGCACAATGTAGTTAAATATTTTGACAATTAGAAACAAATGTAACAAGTGACATACCGTTTTTTCAGCACAGTCTCATCATATTTTGATTGGATAACATTGTTAGCTACGTCGTTTAATATAAGCGATGTGTTACATGATACAGCCGTATAATATGTAAAAATTGTACATGCAATAAAATAATAAAAGTATTTGATATAGGGCTATAACTCATACGAGTTGAAATGTCCACAAAATATTATTATTTATTATTCAAATGTGTACATAACACAAGAATTACAAAATATATTTTTAATTATTAGAATGAGCATTTCCCGCAACACATCTGGATATTGTAGTTGTCTTGTAGTTCATAGTTTTAAGTTTTCTGCTTTTGTCGCGGTTTAATCTACTTATTCTTTTGCAAGTAATTAATGTGGTGAAATATTTTAATCAAATTAATTTTGATTTATTAACCGGCCCCGTAACCTTCAACAAAAAATTGTAGCTCTAAATTTTTCAAATTATATCCCCTGACACATGTTTTGCATACTACATTTTCTACGATTAATTTATCAAAGTAATCAAAATTCGAAAATATGTTGCCTTTGCTGTCAAACAACAAAAACAACTAAAAAGTACGGGAGTATTTATAAAATAGTTATTTATATAAAACTGTAAAAAAATATTTTGGCACGAAGTTGCTAGCTAACACAAAAAAATATTTTTTTAGGCGGCTATTACATAGAATAGATAGTTGTTTTGCGTAGTCTTTGGCAACCGTAAAGTACCCCTTTTTGATATTATTTGTCAAAGATTACTTTACGGCTTCTTTCACTTCATGGCCGCTTTTACTTTATGGTACCATTTACCATATGGCCGCCTTAATCACTCGTTTGTTGGAATACCAAAAATATATGTATATATTTTTTTATTAAATGATTTATTTATTTAATCGTATTCAGCAAGTACATATAAACAAGTATATAAAGAGTAACTCAAAAGGGAAAATAATGTTAAAAACTATTGATGTTGATGTTCCTCGGAGGTATGTCTATAACTACTTGGAAGATTAGCTGGTGTTGCAGAATTCATACTGGTTAAAAAACCAGTACCCAGGGCCGCGACGAGGACGCTTCTGCTTGGCCCATTTTATAGGAAATTTTATTTTTGACAGCTGTCAATTTCTTCTCCAAATTTTCATTCAAAATTTTAATTTCCAAATTTTGTACATATTTCCGGAATCACGACGAAAATTATATAAGTACCATAACACGCAAACTTTAATAAAAAATTGAATTCACTTGTAATATTTAAAATTGTTAAAATAATCCGAAATTTAGTAAGAAACTGCACAAAGTAACAATGACGTTTACATGAAACAAAATTAATTAATAATTATTAAATTATTAAATGATAAAAATTGGACACTACCGTTTTAAATTAATAAATCTTTTGTTTCAAAAAAATCTATGTTTTATTATTCATTTATTACTATGATATTGATATTAGTTGTATTTAAGGTAGAGTAAGTTACAGAAAATAAAATGTACTTACATTGATCACGAATTCGTAGTTGTGTACGGAGTAGTTCCGGAAGAAACCTCAAATCCTTATCACACAAATTTTATATAACAATATTCCCTTGTGACATATATACCTACTTTTATTTAGTTTTTCTTCGAGTATTAATATTGTCAGTTGTGTGATATTGAAAAGGGAATACCCTATTTCTTCCAATGAATATAGATCGTCACTGTCTTATCAGCTCATACATGGGAAAAGTTAACTAAATAATAGACTTTATTTCTTTTAGTTCTTCATAGGTATCAATTTTGTTTGTAGTTACTAAGTACTAAGGTACGTGTGTATTTATAGTTTTCAAATTGAAACTGGAATATCACATTAAAATGATAAAATGTGTGCTCCTCAGTTAAACAGATAATGGGCAATCAGCATAGGAAGTTGATATAAAAGTAATGTAATAGGTCGGTATTAATAGAAATTTACTAACATCACCCTTGCATTTAAGTTCCTTAGTTCTCGCTATTTTAAAGGGCATTAAATGGATGATAAATAAATAAATATATCATCACGGCTTATTACCCATTGCTGGGTGTGCCAATCTGCTTTGTATACAGATATCGGTAATGATGAAATATTTGCACCGTGCGGGCGCTTACCAGGCGTCACCTCACGGGCACTTATTGCTGGCGTGGAGAGTGCACCACAGGGGTTAATTTTGTGCCATTTAAAATTGGAAATATTTGGCGTCGGTCTGGGGATGATAAATAAATGGAATAAAAGGGAATCGACAGAGAAAAAATCTGATGTGGCCACCACATAACCTCTCGCCAGATATTTTACCTGGTTGTACGCATAAAACAAAAAAATATTTTTAAGTACAAATACATATATTCATGTCTCACTACAAAATAATTCTGACATATATTTGCAAAATCTATGTGTGAGCGGCTCATGGAAATGTCAACCTACGCCTACCTACTCTAGATCGGCACAGAAACATACTTTGTTTATACATCTTTAATTCTGCTGACGAGGAGTAGCTAGCTGATGATGACGTGAGCGAACAGGACCGTCGTGGAAGGGCACCTAAGAACGATCACTCGTATAGAGAGGACGAATATTTCTTTTGTATTTTTGTTCATTATTCAATATACATATATATCATATTTCACATGTAAACATATTAAATAAAAAGTTGTAAAGTTAACATATGGGATATTTTAATATAAATTATGTACAATACATACATTTTCTTTATATTCAATATCCTGAAATTTACTCTTTCTGCTTTCCTTTCTTTTTCTTTATATTCGTCATTTTTTCGCAAATTCCTTTTATATTCATTTTTTACGTATATTCTTTTGCGTTGTTGACTTTTTTTTCATTATGATGTACAAATATTTTTGACAGTGGCATACAAATATTTTTGACAGCGACATTTATGTGTCAATTACAAACATTTGAATTTCTTGCCTTGTAGTAGTTTAATCTAAGATTTTTAACATCAAATTATTTTATATGCATTTCTTTATCTTTAAATCTATAGAAGATATAATAATGAATTTATATTTATCGAATAAAGAATTTAACGTTCTTTAATATAAGTATTTACATAAATTTTCGATAAATAATATTTAGATGATTATTTTCTTGTAACTACTACTTCCGGTTGTCCAATTGTTACCAAAACTTAATCAACTCTTCCCATTATTGGTAGATTGAGGAATACGTAGTTAAAAATATCCTAAGTCTTATAGTATTTGAGAAATCGTGGATCCAACATCCACACACACATCCACATACACCCACATCCACATACACCCACACCCACACCCACACCCACACCCACACCCACACCCACACCCACACCCACACCCACACCCACACCCACACCCACACCCACACCCACACCCACACCCACACCCACACCCACACCCACACCCACACCCACACCCACACCCACACCCACACCCACACCCACACCCTCACCCACACCCACACCCACACCCACACCCACACCCGCACCCACACCCACCCACACCCACACCCACACCCACACCCACACCCACACCCACACCCACACCCACACCTACACCCACACCCACACCCATACCCACACCCGCACGCACACGCACACGCACACACACACACACACGGACATCATCGTAAAAAAGTTATAATCGGATTTTAGGGACCTTAAAACGTGCTTATTCACTAAAATCTGCATATGCGATTTTTAGCATGAATTCATTACCTCTCTTAGCGAGAGGTAAAAAACAATAAAATTTCAGAATAATTAGCGATATGGCGACATATAAATATATCACATAAAAATGTTTTAAAACTATAAATGGTATAAGGGAAAGGTAGAGATTGGGAACAAATAAAGCAATATCATTTTAAACTTGGGTTGAAAAAAAATTAGTACACAAACAAAATATGTGTTTCTACATATAATCAACCATGAGATAATAAACAATGACTAATGGAGAAAATAGTATTTTTTTAAAACTTATTTATTTAAACGCTTTAACAGCACAGGTCATATCATTGGTACAATGAGTGGGTACATCTTAATGGGTAGTAATTATAATGGATACATGTGATTATATATGTTTGTATAGGTTAATATCTTTTATAAAGTCTATGGTTCTTCTCAGTTGCTTGTGGTCTTCTCTGAGGACTTCTTTGGTGTCGTTTGGAATATTGTATATGTTGTTCGCTGTTGTGTGTATTTGGTACAGTCTGTGATAATGTGCTTTACTGTTAGTGTTATGTTGCAAGCATCACAAACTGGAGGTGGTGTTTTTTTGAATCTGTATTTATGTGTAATTTTTGTATATCCAATTCTTAGTCTCGTGTAAATAATTTGATGTTGCCTTGGTTCTTGCGTTTTCCAACTTTGTATATTTTCTTTTACTTCTCTTAGTTTGTTGTTTCTGGTTTCCGTTCAATTCTGTTGTCTGTTTTCTTCTAATTTTTGTTTTATTATTTTTATATAATTTCTTGGGGTGCGACTAGAATTTCATCCAAGTTTATTGCTTCTTTGGCTTGCTGTTCTGCCTCTTCGTTACCCTCTAGGTTGATGTGGGAGGGAATTCATATAAACTTAATAAGTATAATCTGGGTTTAGAGTTTATATAGGTGTTCTTAAATGTTGATAGTTATAGGACATTTGAGGTAGGGATCTAGGATATCTTTTATGGATTTCGCGTAGTTTGTTAGGAGAGTATATGTTTTTTCGTTATTGGAAATATTATGGATTTCTTTAAGTGTTTCCAACATGGCGTATTTTTCAGCTGATGCTGTAGTGATTGCGTTTGATAGTCGGAATTTTATGGTTTTCCCTCCAACAGATACTGCTATCCCTATTCCATCTTTTGATTTGGATGTGTCTGTATATATGTGGTTTCCTAAGTGGTCTTCAAGTATTCCTTTTAATTTGGTTCTGTATGTTTCTTTTGTTGTTGTTTTTTTGGATATATGGTGGGATTAAGGAGATATCTTTAGGGGTGACTTCAATGGGGTATTGGGTCATTTGTTCAAATATTGGTAGAAATTGAAATAGGAGAATAGTAAAATTTGAATTAAAAGAACAAACATAAAAGGATACTGGTTGGACTTGCATTGTCTTTATTATTTTTATATTTAAAATATAACAACGTTTCGACTATAAAAAAAGAATAAAGACAATGCAAGTCCAATCAGTATTCTTTAATAATTTAACATTGTCTACAACCTTTAAACAGAAAAAAGAACAAACAGTTGTCACTTTCAAGAGAAGAAGCAGAGAGATAGAATTATATGAAACACGAGCAAATCTTACTAGAGTCAGAGTCTAAGGTGGAATGAAGAATGTAATCGCTCAAATGAATAAGAATATAGAGAAGTCCTAATAAAAAGACTGAAGGGGATATGCAAGACAAAGACTCAATGAAATAATGGTAATGGATAATATAAATAATATTTAAAGAATTTACTATAAGGAATCAAAATCTAATGAGCTCTTCATAAGACAAAAACGAGATATTCGAAAAACTATAATTTCTGCTGGTATTGTAGAATGGATAGTTATACAGAGACAAAGTTTCGTACTGCCATTTATTGATATATTCCTTTAATTATGATGAAATCTACTGTGACTCAGCTACTATAATACAAATAAATCGCTGTCATGATGACATTTGCAACAAGATAATGAAAAATGAAATGAATGTATGGTCTTTACAACAGTGACATATGACAAAAAATGTGAAATTCTGTAATTTTCCAGTTTCAACAGACATTCGAAGACAATGAATTATGTCAATCTTAAATGTGCAAATCACAAGTGATAGATTATGATCTTCCATCTCAACCCTCTTTTGGAGTTATCTAAAGACGAAAAAAATCGTCAAGCGCGCACACATAAACACGCGCGCTTTCTCACACGCCATGCACATCATTGTAAAAATGGTAAAATTGTATTTTAGGAATCCTAAAACGTGCTTATTCATTAAAAATTAACAATCGAATTTGTAGACCAAAGATAATACCTACCTTTCATAACCTATAGAATAACGTTCAGAAAAATGTACAAGATAATGAAGATCTTCTATTTAAAGGTTGTAGATAATGTTAAATTATTAAAGAATACTGGTTGGACTTGCATTGTCTTTATTATTTTTATATTTAAAATATAACAACGTTTCGACTGCTACAGATCTACAGTCGTCATCAGGTTATAAAATAATAATAAAAATATAATTATAAAACATAAAATAAATAATAAATATAGAGGACGTCAAAATTTGATTGAATAGTTTTATGAAAGTCTGTATTATACAATTTATATATTTATTATTTATTTAATGTTTTATAATTATATTTTTATTCTTATTTTGTAACCTGATGACGACTATAGATCTGTAGGAGTCGAAACGTTGTTATATTTTAAATATAAAAATAATAAAGACAATGCAAGTCCAACCAGTATTCTTTAATAATGAAGATCTTGTTCTGTATTTTTGCAAAATTCGTTGCAAAATTTGCAGCACATGGATTTTGTTTAGCTAAAAAGGATGAGATCAATAATAAAATTGAGATAAGTCACGGAATTGGGACCGTAATCATTTGGACAGACTTAAAATTTCGAAAAATTTCATCACGATGGATTCCTCACATATGCATATTACACCGCCGCTGTATTGAACATCCCTTTTACAACTCCGACTTATCCCCAAGCGATACAAGAATCTAGTCGTTAGAGCACTATGGACTCCAAAGATACATGATTCTTCTGAGTGGAAAATTGGACTCATCTCAAAAAAAAAAAAAAAATCCTGACAAAAATAATACCTAACGCACAAAACTCGAGTCCTTATACTTGTTTTTCAAACTTATTTTAATATAACGACCCGGGTTTTGCGGGCGCTTGGAACACACATTGTGCTGCTTCAGGGTCCTCGGCGCTTTGACAACTAGGCTCTACTCCAAGCGATTACCATTTGTTCAGACCACTCAAAGAGGCGTTTGGAGAGTAACGATTAGAAATTTACGAAGTAGTGGAAGCATTCGTGTGACCGTTTGCTTTAAACAACGCCTACTTCTTTTTATGACACGGGCGATCAAAAAAATGCCAATCCGGTGGCACAAATGTTTAGATGTTCAGGGAATATAGGTATACGTATGTATATATATATATATAGGATGTTTCATAATATATGCGCAGGACTTCAGGATGTGATAGCTCGTCCAAAAATATGAAAAAAAGTTTCTCATAATAAGCTATATTTTGTGCGGATTTTTTTTTAAAGTCATAATTAATAAAGATTTTGAAGGGGTAGTGGGTGTTTTTCACCCCAACTTCTACGCCACTGGAAAAAGTACAGTTTTGAGCCGCCCATTTGAACCGCCAATGTTTTCTACACAAAAAAGGTACTCTTGGTCATAAGCTCTAAAGTTGGCCGTTTTCGAGAAAAATCAACTTTTATGTTGAAAAACATGGTCAATTGTTTGAATAAATTATGACATAAAAAAAATTCCGCACAAAACATAGCTTATTACGAGAAACTTTTTTTCATATTTTTGGACAAGCTATCACATCCTGAAGTCCTGCGCATATAGGTACTATGAAACACCCTGTATATATATATATATATATATATATATATATATATATATATATATATATATATATATATATATATATAGTGTGTTTGAAAAAGTGGTTACACCCATTTATCTGGCTTATTATTGCAGATACGCTTATTACTTATAGGACATAATTTATTCAATACAATATCTGCGATTATATTATATGAAAAGTGTAATTCTGGGACTTTCGGTATAACCGGAGGTGATATCAACTTTGTAAATTTAAATACAACCTATACAAGTTTTTTTTTATAAATTTAGATTGTATTTTTTATTCTCTTTACGACCATACCAAATTTCTTAGTATTTGTTAAAAATAAATACTTTCTTTTGCTCAAAATTTATCATTAATGGATGTAATTTTCATGTTAATCTGAAATAAATAATATGAAATTCAAAATTCACAAGTAATAAAATCTTTATTCAATATGTCTCCCATTTAAATTAATACAATCGAGAACACAATTGCTGTCATAGCTTTCTCACATATTAAATTACATCCATTAATGATAAAATTTCAGCAAAAGAAAGTATTTATTTTTAACAAATGAATATGGTAAATACTAAGAAATTTTGGTATGGTCGTAAAGAGAATAAAAAATACAATCTAAATTTATAAAAAACTTGTATAGTATAATATATATTTAAATTTACAAAGTTGATATCACTTCCGATTATACCGGAAGTCCCAGAATTACACTTTTCATATAATATAATCGCAGATATTGTATTGAATAAATTATGTCCTATAAGCAATAAGCGTATCTGCCAGATAAATGGTATGATATATATATATATATATATATATATATATATATATATATATATATATATATATATATATATATATATATATATATATATATCGTAACATTTTAAATGAATAGAGTTTTTGAAAAAAAATGGTATATATTTGATTGACCCTACATATCCGAATATAGTTATATTTAAGAACATATTACATAATAAGGATATGTGATTATGAGTGAAAGTACATTTATTCTAATTTATATTCATATATTATTTTGAATTACATATTAACATACTAATATAAACTTTGTAATTATTATACCTTATTAAAATTCAAACAATACTATTTTTGGTTTTATAATGTATTATAAACAATATTTTTGTTAGAAAAACGGAAAATAATTCTAAACAACCCTTAATATTTTTGTTATTATTATAAATGATTCCATAATAATTACATAACATTTACATGATAAAAACATGAGTAGAACCATTTGTTACTAATGTACATATACATTTTGTACATATCGGGTATAATTTTTAAAACGGATCATAGGGCTATAACATGGAAAAACAGTCTTTTAGTTGCTAAAAGTTTCTATATTAATTTATAGAAAAATGAATTAGTGTATATTATAAAGAAAAAAAATTACGACTTTTCTATAGCAAACACGTCAAATTTCTATTTCATATAAAGTCACAAAATAAATTTAAATATTTGCAAAATTAAGAAAAAATCTCATTAACAATGAAACTGACAGTAAAATAATAATAATAATAATAATAATAATAATAATAATAATAATAATAATAATAATAATAATAGTAATAATTATAACAAGTAAAATGCAAATAAACGTTAATTACGACAACAACTGTTATATTACTATCAGGTTCATGGTAATGAGATTTTTTTTTAATTTCACAAAATTTTAAATTTTTTTGGCTTTATATAAAACAAAAATGTGATGTACTTGGTATCAAAAAATTCATAATTTTTCTCTCTATAATATACACGAATTATTTTTATAGCCCTATGACTCGTTTTAAAAATTACACCCGGTCACTACCTTTAGGTTATAAATATATAACTACATTTATTAACAAATAAAATAATAGATAGTAACAATATCCAACATTTATACGGATTCTGTATCTGCATTCAATGTTACAAGTTCAGTTCGTGTACTAGAACTTTGTGTTAATTTTATTTTATTTTTGTTTTCTTTACAAAATTTGTAAGTAAAGTATGTTATTTTGTAACAAACATATACTATAATCACAGTTAACAACAAATTATAAATTTTGTCATTGTTATTTAAATTTAAATCTTTTTGCATTATAGAGTTAGATCCATGAGTTTCACTAGTTAATTTTTTTAAATCATTGTTTTGAATATTATTCAATTTCTCAATGTTGGCAATCAAATTTTTATCATTGTTTTGAATATTATTTACTAACTGCTCAAAATTATTAATTAAGCTTTTATCAATATTTAGGATATTATGATTCAATTTCTCAATGTTGGCAATCAAATTTTTATCATTGTTTTGAATATTATTTACTAACTGCTCAAAATTATTAATTATGCTTTTATCATTATTTAGGATATTATGATTCAATTTTTCAATGTTGGCAATCAAATTTTTATCATTGTTTTGGATATTATTAGTTAACTTCTCAAAGTTGACATTCAAATTTTTATCAATATTTTTATTATTTAAAATTTGCGTCATTATATTATTAGAATTTATGGTTTCATTTATTAATATCTCCAAATAGTTATTTTCGTTTAGTGAAAATTCATTGTTTTGACTGTCATATTTAGCAGTACTCCCTTCAAATTCTTTGATTTGCTCATTGAAACATTGAATACCGCCAATATTTTCCATTGTGAAGTTTAGTATTTTGCTTTTATAAGAGACGTTCTTTGTTCGCAAATATTTCCGAATTAAAGTGAGGTTATGGCACGTCCACAGGTTCCCCGATAAGTCAACTTGTTGGAGAGTAGTGAGATGTGAGAATAGAGTGCGAGGGTCGAGCACGGTAAAGAGATTGGCGCTGATGTCTAACTCCTGCAGGCTCTCCAGAGGGTGCAGCACTGCCTCGGAGAGGGCACTTAGCGCGTTATACGACAAGTTTAGAACTTGCAACTGATTTAGTGCGGACAAGCTGCCCACACGCAAATGCCCGATTCGGTTGTGTTGTAAATCTAAAGAGCGTAACGTAAGCAGATGCTGGAAAGCACAAATACTAATGTTTACTATTTCATTATAACTTAAATTCAAATTTTGAATGTAATTACTTTCTTGGAAGATGTCACAAGAAAAATCTAAAGTATCTAAAGATAGTAATCCTTCGAAAGTGTGAGCACTTAAAACTTTAATGATAGAGAAAACTTTTTTAAAATTACAAAACTTGAGTGAACGTAAACCTTGAAACGAGTAAGATTCTATTATCTGGATTGGATTATTAGCTAATGAAAGTGTCTCTAGGGAATTTAATCCTACAAATGTATTATTGTTAAGTTTACTAAGATTGTTATTTTGTAATTTTAAAACCAGTAAATTATTTAATCCATTAAATGCTTCTGCCGTTATTTCAGTTATAGTTAAATTCGATAAATCTAAAGTGTTTAAATGTATTAATCCTTGAAACGAGGTTCTATTATCTGGATTGTATTGACAGCTAATGAAAGTGTCATTAAGGAATTTAATCCTACAAATGCGTTATTGTTAAGCTTACTGATATTATTATTTTGTAAATATAAAGTGTTTAGATTTGCATGTTTAATATTAAATTGTTGGATATTGTTACTAGATATGTCTAAGTAATTTAAGTTGCTAAGTGATGTTATAAAAATTCCATTAAAATGTTTTATATTGTTCTCTAAAATCTCCAAAATCTCCAATTCTTCAAAATTATCAAAACTATTATTTTCAATTGTTGTAACACCACATTGTTTTAGATAAATTTAAAGAATAAGAAGCATAAGAAGAAGACTAGCTACCCCGTATACACCTCAGCAAAATGGTTTAGCTGAACGAAAAAATAGAACAGTTGTGGAAAAGGCAAGATGTCTATTAATAAAATTGTAAAATTAACCAACTTACCTGTAAGGAAGGTTGATCGTAATTTTCAGAGCTTGTCCTCCGATATAATTACAATGTAGTGTCGCGTTATGTCATACCTATCGGTACATTTGAAAGTATATAATCAAAAAAACACCCGACGTAACACCTCATTACAGCTCATTTAGTTACTCATTACGTTATTTGTGATACGCATTTCGCACTTGGGTTCTTCGGGTGAGGTGGGGGTTTGTACTTATATCGGAGGACAAGCT
This sequence comes from Harpalus rubripes, assembly GCA_963082715.1. Lineage (NCBI taxonomy): Eukaryota > Metazoa > Arthropoda > Insecta > Coleoptera > Carabidae > Harpalus > Harpalus rubripes. The sequence goes on from OY720457.1 coordinate 17,856,906, forward strand.
CGGAAAATTACGATCAACCTTCCTTACAGGTAAGTCGGTTAATCTTACAATTTTCCTTCGCTTGTCTTCCGATATAATTACAATGTAGATGTTTAAAGTGATAGGTGCGAAATCGTGTTGAATCTTATCGTATTTAAAACAGTTTTCATACATTATGATATGCATAGCCCATACAAGCACCAACCCGGTTTGCAATAGCCTATACATAACAGTAGCCCCTTATAAATCCCAAAAAATTAAACTAATTCTCTGTACTTATTTGCAAAAGTTGACTATTAGGTAATTACAGGTTTATTAAAAAAATTAATTGAATATTGAGAATTCGGTGTTCAACATGTCGTGTCTATATTAACCCTGTTCTATTTGTTACATAGATGGAAGCGTGTCTTATACTGAAGCCTGGAAAAATATTAGTAACTATACAGCTCTTTTTTAATACTAGCTTTATCCATCTACTAATAGTTTGAGAACATACTGGATGACTCGGTTTTTGTTATGTTATAATTAAATATCTTTGGTCATTTTAACGATATTCAGATATGATACGAATGTAGAGAATAATTGTTAACGCAGTATAAAATTCTGTTTTTTCGCGGAAAAATGGAAAAACAAGTGAAGATTGTTGTCTAATAGGACCTGATGTCTTTATTCGTAGACTATTTTCTATCTTGTATTATTGTAGTAAGGTTTACATTTATGTGCACTGCTAAGAACCATTCAGGTAACTAGTTTGATAGTGGTCCTTGTAAGGGAAAATATGTTTCCGATATATTTTAGAATTCGAACTCGATTCTATGTAACTTCATATTTTCGATTTGTTGATCTTGTAATGTAAATTTCTCTAATTTGTCTTTTAATTACAAATTCATCTTCGCTTTTTTACCGATAGTATTAGATTAAGAGCTGCTCGATAAGAAATTCCTGTGTAGTATGAACTCTCTACATGGACGAAGTTAGTTATAAAATTTATATTATATTCTAAACAATATGAATATGGTTCTAAATTTTTTAAGCAAGAAAATTTCTTGGTTTTTTGTTTTGTGACAGCACCCATAATGTTCCTTCGGACAACAATGATAGTATTAAAGGCAGAAAAGTTTGAGGAATGTTTTTATTTATAAACACTCTCCGGATAATATCCCTTCTATTAGGGCAAGATCCTTGGACAACGAATGTGTGTCTCTGAAACGTGATAAGAGTAAGGAATTTTTGATTCAACAAAATTTTGAGTTTCTGTGAGCAATCTTTGGAATAATGAATACCAACTATTAAAATACCGATCGCTTTTTCAAGTATTATTATTTCTAACTAATTATTGAAAAAAAGCGGAAAAAAAGCGTAAAAATAATACGTATAATTAATTGTAAAGGTATCTACTGAGAAGGAGTCTGGAGTGCGTAATTTTTACATTTTGTGTTAATTATTCTGGCATATAGGTCAATTTGCAGTTTCCCGAATTTTGTAACTATACAAGGTGACCATGATAACTATTCCAACATGGGAAACCCAAGAAAAATAAGAGATATGAAACGTGTTAAATTAGATAAAACTTACCCCTTTAGAACACCATGTTAATGGTGTTTTATTTGCGAAAAAAAAGCAAAGGTCACTAAATATAGGCGAAAAAATAAATTTTGCTGTTTTTACCTTCCGTCACCTTTAGGTAAGAAAGGTATTGTCTTTGGTCAAAAAATTCGGTGGTGAGTTTTTGATGAATTAGCATGTTTCGAGGTCCCTAGAATACGATTTTACTATTTTCACGATGATGTCTGTATGCCTGTATGTATGTATGTATGTGTGTGTGTGTGTGTGTGTGTGTGTGTGTGTGTGTGTGTGTGTGTGTGTGCGTGTGCGTGTGCGTGTGCGTGCGCGTGCGTGTGCCTTCTTTTTCACAATATCATTATCACCACACTTTATTTAAAAAACACAACACACAACCATTTGTTGAATGTCCATATCCGATAGGTACAAATAACGGAATGAGTAACTAAATGAGCTGTAATGAGGTGTTACATCGGGTGTTTTTTTTTTGATTATATACTTTCAAATGTACCGATAGGTATGACATAACGCGACACTACATTGTAATTATATCGGAGGACAAGCGAAGGAAAAGCGAAATTACCTTTATCATTTTGGGCTGAAGCAATAAATACTGCGAATTATATTTGCAATAGAACGCCATCAAGGAGCATAAACGGAGAAACTCCATTCTATAGATGAGTTAGGAGATTACCGTTTGTTTGGCATTTCCAAGTTTTTGGTAGTAAAACGTTTGTCCTAAACAAAAAACCAAATAGAGGAAAATTTGATGAAAAAGCAACCGTAGGAATTTTTGTTGGATATTCTGACATTAGCAAAGCTTATAGAATTTGGATGCCAAGAAAGAAGAAAATTCAGGTCACGAGATGTTAATATATTAGATAAAATGTATGTTTCAGATATAAGACAAAGTGAAAATTAAAATTTTGTGACAGAAGAAAATGAAGAAGAAAATAATTTAATTGATATATCAATAAATTATTCCAATAAAGAAGACAACTTACAAAGAAAAGAAATAATAGAAAATATAATTGAAGAAGAAAACTACACCAACGAACCAAGCGAAGAAGCAGATAGCACCGAAGATTTAGACGAAAAGATTCAAACAAATAATAGACCGAAAAGACAGAAAAAGCCACCAATGTGGACAAAAGATTACTCTATGTTAATTAATTATGACGAAGATTTGCAAACTGAACAGCCAGACGAATGGAATGAAGCAATAAAAGAAGAAATTAAAGTTCATTTAAAGAATGGGTAATTGTTGAGAAGAAAGAAGATATAAATATAATTGATTGAAAAAAGATTAAAAAAATAAATAAATACAAAGCAAATGGAGAATTAGAAAGGAAGAAGGCACGACTCGTAGCAAGAGGCTTTGCACATCGTCCTGGAATAGATTTCCTACAACCTTCGCTCCTGTTGCAAAGTTAAGCTCGATTAGGTTGTTATTAGCTACTGCAGTGGAAGAAAACTTAATTTTAAATCAAATGGATGTACCTACATCATTTTTAAATGGTGATATAAACGAAGACATCTATATAAAGAAACCTAAAATCTCGAAAAATACTTGCACGAAATAATATTTGACAAAAATGAAGATTCCGAATTAAATTTGAAAGCAAGAAAAATGTTAAAAGATTTAAAAAGTAGTAAAGAAAAGGTATGTTTATTGAGAAAGGCACTATATGGCTTAAAACAAGCTGGTCGTCAATGGTTTTTAAAATTAGATGATTCCTTAAAGAAACTGGGATTTAATGGTACTATTCTGTACCGTTCTATAAGCTCTATAGGCTCTGTAAGTAACCAACGTTACAGGATGTAAGCAAATTGCTATTCTGTAACCAAGTTACAGTACTGTAAGCGCTACAGAGTTATAGAAATTTCTATAAATCTTACAGCGCCAAAATCTTCACTGTAAAGAGCATATTAAAACGTCAAAAATATATTTTAAACGTCAAATATATAAAAAATTTAAATAAATATGGAAATTAAAAGCAAAAGTTAACAATTTTTATTATATGTATTATTAAATGAAAAACATAGAAGGTAATTATACATCCTACCAATTCTTATAGAAAATTATGTTTAAAAAAATATTTTTGCATGAAAATAGAGAAGATTTTTCCAGACTTATCATAATCCATTCAGATCAGTGGACCAGATAATGAATTACATTACTAATTAATATATGTTTTAAAACAAACTCATTGTAAAACTTAATTAAAGTGACTTTTTTTTCTTTAATATCAAGTTGAATAATTTTAAATAGTTATAGTTAAGAATTTGTCATAATTATTGGTTCAAAGCTAAAGACAAGGGCAGTTTCCGCCAGTCAAGATAATTTGAAGAAAACCCTACCTACTTGTACGAGTACAAATTAATGGTAGAGAACTGTTCACAGTTTCATAGAATAATTGAAACAGTCATTAAATGATTACTTCATAATTAATATTAATATATCACACTAGCGAGGAGAATAGATTACAAAAATTAAAACACAGGAGATAAAAAATTATTAACAATGACAAGCATTGATTACAACAATGACAAAAATTGATTACCTGTAATAATCAAAGCATAACGTATTTTGATTCAATCATTATATGTATATTTCATTTAATCATAAACCTATATATTACTTATGTATAAATCTGATGTATTTATAGAAATTAATAATAATGAAAAAATCGTGATGGAATCTATAGCTTATTCAACTACATAAATATATTATGGAATATGTCTCTTTGAACCAACATACCTACCATTTTATAGTATGTTATTTATATAACAATCGTTTCTATTTCATATTTTTTAGAATGTCTACAAAATTACTGTCAAATATACTGTAGCATATTTGACAGCTAGACAGGAATGAAGTTAGGCATTCTATAAGAATGACTCTGTAGCGAGACTTGTTATAGAGGGAGTTACAGAATATGTAATTTTACTATTCTGTAAGCTGTCGTCTTACAGAGCTCTATAGCTTATAGAGTCTACAGAGTTACAGTCTTACAGAGCAAAGTTACAGAATAGCACCATAAATCTTCCCATGCAGATCCTTGTATTTATATACTTTCGAAAGGGGGAGAAAAAATAATAATAGCTATTTACGTGGATGACATAATTATTGCATCGTCAAGTCAAACGAAATAAATGAAATAAAAGAAAAATTAATGAATATTTACGAAATAAAAGATCTTGGAAAATTACACTACAGTTTGGGAATAGAATTTACTTATGAAAATGGAAAAATAGGAGCATAGCAGAAGAAATATATAAATGAAGTACTTAAAAAATTTAATATGGAAAATTGTAAACCTGTTTCTACTCCAATGGACTCAAAAATAAAACTGACAAGATCTGAATTAAAAGAAGAAATTAATTTCCCGTATCAAAATTTAATAGGATCCTTAATGTATTTAGCAGTTGCCACCAGGCCAGATATTACGCATGCAGTTAGTCATCTCAGTCAATTTAACTCATGCTTTGGCAAAGCACACTGGCTTGCTGCAAAACGAGTTCTTCGATAATTACAAGGAACGAAATATCTGGAATTAACTTTTAAAAAGACCAATTAAGAATTAACTGGATTTGCAGATGCAGATTGGGCATCATGCACACTAGATCGTCGTTCGTATACTGGATATTGTTTTAAATTTGACGGAACTGTCATAAGCTGGGAATCAAGAAAACAGAAAACTGTGGCACTTTCCACAGCCGAGGCAGAATATATGTCATTGACAGAGGCGGCTAAGGAAGCAATTCATATCAAACAATTGGCAAATGACATGGGCAAGTCAATTAAAACTGTCAATTTATATAATGACATCCAAGCTGGAAAAAAATTGTGTGAAAACTCTATAATTAGTTCCAGGTCCAAACATATGAGCATAAATAAAAGAACACTTCATAAGAGAAGCTTTTGCCCGTGGTGACGTCGCCATCAGTTTTCGACCAGCGGAAGATATACATGCAGACATCTTCACGAAACCTCTACCAGCATCGAAGTTCGTACATCACCGAAGTTAACTTGGTTTAACAGAGATAGATCATGAACTGCATTCGTGAGGGGGAGTGTTGAAAATAAAATCAAGTGGTGCACTCACACAGATTATATATCACAATGTAATCAAGTAACACAAATTCATAAAAACAATATATGTGATAAATAAAAATACATGTCAGTTGAATTTGTATTATAAGAAAATAAACTGCATAATATCTGAGGACCACAATTATTTAATTAAACTTCAAAAGTAGCAAAATAAAAGCATTGGAATAATTATAATGAATATACGTGAGGATGAGAATTTCTCGGCCTCGGTTGAGTGATGGGGAGAACACAGTATGGCTGGGCTACACGTTGGCACGCTGCACTGTACCCCGAAGATACACGATGTCTTCCTACTACCGCACAAAACTCGAGTCCTTATACTTGTTTTTTAAAAACTAATATAACGACCCGGGTTTTGAGGGCGCTTGGAAATTACAATGTGCTGCTTCGGGGTCTTGGCACTCTGACTAGACTCTTCTTGCACTGTATAACGTCTAGCCTGCCATTCGTGTTTCGTGAGCTTAGTCTTTCGCTCTTCAACAGATTTGCCAATATGGAAGAACGCCGGATTGATTTCATTTACAAATGAATACTATATTTTTATTTTCGTACATTTACAATAGATATAGGTAATATCTAATTGTGTGTTGATTATTTAAGTAGCGTTCAAAAATGTTTGAACTTGAACCGAAAAAGATTTCTTTTTAATATTTGGCCTTACCTCACTCTAAGTTCACGCACCGCCACTGCTTGTATTTTATCTCGGAAATTTACGCATATAATTTTTTTTTTCGTATGCCAATGGTTTGGAAAATAAAAATATCTAACATTTATTTTCGGTTGCCTACAAAAAGTTTAGAAGTTATTTAAAAAAAATAAATCAAAAAATTCACGTTTTCGTCATAATCTAGTATCTAGTAGCCTATGAGAATTTTTGGAAAAACGAAAACAAAAGCACATCTGAGCTGACCCTCTAATGGCACACAAAGACAAAGCAAAGAGTATATATATATATATATATATATATATATATATATATATATATATATATATATATATATATATATATATAGTCACTCGTTTGTTTTAAATAGCAAATAAATTATGGCTGCATTTCTTGCAGCTTCATAAATTTTAGGTGGAATATTGGGAAATAGGGGATTCCACCATTTTTTTTATATAATTTCATCTGAACGTATAAATAAACCTAAAACTGTCAGTGAAAATCCGGTAAAAAATTTCTATTAATAAGCGAGTTATAGTCCCCCGAAATTTGAAAATATAGATGTGACGTCACGAATATAAGTTTTTATATCAAACTGTTTTCTTCATGGACCTAAATGTTCTTGAAATATATGCTATTTCTAAATTCTATTTATAAAAAATAAATGAATGTTATTATACTGTACAAGTCTACATGATTTATAATTGGAAGTGTATTTAAATTATTAAGTTTAATGCAAAATATTTATATTCAAATAAAAACTGTTTGAAAATTCTAGTACTGGACTGATAGCCACGCCTTCACTATTTGAATTTCTCTACTTCCATTGGTAGTAGGCTCCTCCCCTAAGTTGGTATTCGTTATATATTTATAGGCCGTCTTTGAGCCGCCAATTAAAATAATATATATGAAATTCATATGAATGACGAGCTGCTATAACAAAAACCCCTTATTTCCGAGCATATACTTTCAATATTTTTTTCTAATTTCCCTTAATTCAATTGCGATGTAGTCCCCTATATTGTCACTAATCGCACATTTTCTAGCTCAACAAATTAATTATTATTGTAGTTATTTTATTTTGACTTTTAGGTTATAAAATAATTTGATGGTAAACAGGTTGTTTTCTAACATCAAACAGCATAGCACTCTAGTGAAACGAATCAATCAGATATGAAATATGTATATTATCCGGTTTACTGGCATCGATTTTCACCTCAGCTGCAAATTTCAGATTCGGCCAAAAAATATTACTTTCACAGCCTTATGCACAAATAAATACTGTAAGATTTTATGAAATTTAAAAAATTGAACACTACTGTTTTAATTTAATCATTGTTTTGTTTGAAACATAATATATGTTTTACGAGTATACATATCTTTTACTTTATCTTTAGATGCACATATTTAAGGTAAAGTAAAATACAGAAAATAAAGTGTACTTACACTGATCCTGAATTCGTAGTAATGGAAAAAAATCAAATCCTTATCAAACTTGATTTATATAATAATAAATCCTTTGTTACATAAGTAATATACTTTTATTTAGTTCTACGTGTATGAACTATATTGTACAGTGCTACAAATGTAACTGCTTCTTTAATGAAGTATAAAACATGTGATAGTGATACTAAATGGGGAATGCCCTATTTCCTTCAATGATATTAGAGCATCACTGTATTATCATTTTATACATAAATAAATATAAAAAATTTGTTAAAATCCTGGGAAAAATTTACTTAACTACATAATAGGCTTAGTTTCTTTTACTTTTTCATAGATATTAATTTTATTTGTGGTCACAAAGATATGTGTGTATTTATAGTTTTCAAATTGAAACTGGAATATCATATTAAAGTGTGTGCTCAGCTAAATAATGAGCAATCAGCATGGGAAGTTGAGATACAAAGTAATTGTAATAGGTCCGGACTAACAAAATTTAAGTACTCTTTTCAGAACCATAAGCCACCTCTTAAAATTTTACAGGACAGATAATATTTGATATAGACTGTTTTCCCATGTTAAATTGCTATGACAAGCCTTGATTGATGATATTTAAATATGATATTTCTAATAATATACGAGTATGTAACAAGTTGAGGGTGTTTTTCGCACTAGATCTGAAAATTGTTACACGTCAGAAGCTAGTGCGACAACACGTGTGTTTCTTAGTTCTTTTTTCTCCATATATATATATATATATATATATATATATATATATATATATATATATATATATATATATATATATAATTATAATATCAAAACTTATTCTCAATAAAATTGCTACAATTTTTTTTAAATTTTGACTCTAGGATTGTAGTTTTACCAGGGGACCGATTCTAATTTTAGAGACTTTTCGGCTATATCATGTAGCACATCGCTTACACGACGTAGCTAACAATGTTATCCAATCAAAATATGTGTGCCTGTGATGAAATAAGAAAACCTAATATCACTTGTTACATTTGTTTCTATTTGTCAAAATATTTAACAGAGCCGAATCTAGATATTTTAGCACCTGAGGCAAAAGGAAAAATAACCCCCCCCCCCCCAACTCACAAAAAAAATTAAGAACTTATAACTTCTCACAATTATTATACAATACCAATTTTCTGGCTTTAGTTGTTGCAAAGTCGTCAATTATTTTATCAAAGTTTATATTCTTACATATTCCTTTCTCAGTCGACAAAATGGTCATTTTCTTCTGACTGAGCGTCGATCTTAGATAATTTTTAATCAACCTAAGTTTACTAAAAGATCTTTCGCACGAAGCAACCGTAACGGGAATCGTTAGAAAAATTCTTAAAGCTCGAGGTTGGGGTCAAAGTTTGTGGTACGATTCTGTTTATCTATATTCATGTATACTTTTTAAAGGTCTAAACTAGAAGCTATAGTTACATTGGGAAGAATGGATAAAGCGTGCATCATAAAACTCGAAATTTCATCTACCATTTTTACAGCATTTAAGACACTAATATTTTAGAACTAAATTAGCAACTGATTTTGGCAAATCATACTCATAGGGACTAGTTTCTCACCAGAAAAAAATCCAAAATCTGTTGCTACGTTAAGTTTTTCATACCTCCGGTTTAAATTAAATAAGAGCATCAAATGATTGATTTATTTCAATAATTATAAAAAGTTTCTGGTCAGAAAATTGGTTCTTTCGTTCTGTACTTCATACATATGCAACCTCTTTGCCCTGATTTTTCTTTTATTTTTAAATTCAGGTGTAATGTTTAAACGTTCCTCAATATTTTTGCATTTCTCAAACACGTCTTCGAAACCATGATCCCTCGTTTCATGCAAACACATTACCAGTCCTTTAATAAGTTGAGATGCCTTAAGTAAAGTAATATTTTTGAACTATACTACTTTATCTACTTGAGTTAAAATATTATCCCAAATTCCTAGCGTACCCAAAAAATTGTAATTAATTTTTGATTTTATGTCAATTATTTCTGAAAGATCAACTTACACAAATGCTGATTGCATGCTGTGCTAAACAAATTCATTTAATGTAAATTTTATTATTACATATTGGCAAATGAATAATCTTCATTATTGAAGTAATTAGCTAATTGAGACGCTTTTATAAATAGGTAGTAAAAAAAGCTCTTTTGGTCTTTTGGTTGGCGCCCCATTAAACTGCAAACCTGAGGCAATGCCTCGCTCGCCACACCCTAGATCCGGCCCTGATATTTAACGTCCGACTGGTATGTTACTATTATCATAACAACCCTGCTTTCAGGGTTGTTATATACCAAATAACGCCCAAGGGCGTGTTATGAGTTGTTGCTATGGTAATGTTGTCAAGAAATTGATATTGATACTGGGATAACGCTTAAAAAAACAAGCAGAAGCATTCATAACCTACCTACTCCGTAAATTTTATTAAACTTTCAGATGCGTAATTCGCAGAATATTAAAAATTTATAGTCGGACGTTAAACGTTGAACGCACCACGGGAGTTAAACGGACAATAATGCCTTCGGTCCCCGTACACACCTCGGGCCACAGGCCATCGGAAAGTACAATGTTGACCTCAGGCGTTATTGTCCTTCGATACAGCCGAATCTCAGTTAATGGCGTCATATTGTTATCAAGGTTTTGTTATAGGGATCAAATAGGGCTTTAATTTTCTAGTTTGGTATAAGGTGGAGTACGACAAGACTTTGTCATGTTTGACATTTTGAAAATTTTATTTGCAATAATTTTGTTAGTCCAGTCAATATGTGCAACAGAACCTGGTTTCCTTGAAAAGGTGGAGTATCTATAATTTTTAGATATGTTGTAAGGGCCAAGGCCAGTGACAAGAAATCATTTTCAGGAACGTGTGCTACCAGAATTATAGGGGGAAAAGTTTGAAATTGTCGGTTTTTTCGGGCTCAAAGAGTAAAAATACAAAATTTGCTACAACTTTTGTATTCATGATTTTTTTTATGGGTTATCTTATTGAACTACACTCAGTATCTCCGAGTTGATTCCCACGTCATTAATTTCTGATGCAAGAATTACTAATAGACCGGGGGCTAGTGCTACGTGAAAAATATATCATGGTATTCCAAATACTGACCCTTGGTGCTCACTTTAAATACCCTGGAGAACGATTTGCTGTCTTCCCCGGAAAAAAAGACGATCTACCCAGCTGTGGGTCATGACCCAAAAATGTTTAAAAAAATTACATTTTAGAATCTAGGTATTCTGTATGGGACTTGCATAAAATGAAATTAAGTATATGTAAATGTTAGCCGATAATCAATGCCAGACATTTTCAAACGTTACGGGGGGCGGTAAAGCCTTTTATTGCTGTGCATTTTATCTAACACAAATTGTTCATGCCATTCCATCCGGGTTTTAGTCAACTGACAATTTTTACCCTACAAGACACAAAAAAATTATGGCCAGACACCCTACTTGTATATACGGGTCACAGCACCCTTGCGATTTCGTCGGCCACTTACAGTTGGGAGTATATAATAACAAACTGTCTGGGACTAGCTTTATTTTATTAATTACCATTAAAGAAAATAAGAAAAATTGATCCCGGACAATTTCATTGGATATTGGCTACTCCCAGACATTAAAAAAAAATCATAATCTCACCCCATTGCGAAAATCTTCTTTTTTACTTCCTTGTACAAAGTAAAGGAAGTATTGTAATCCCGAAAAATTTCGGATTTCTGATTTCAACGGACATATCCATTTTGACCATCCCTGAATCCATTTTGACTAATTTCGTCGTGACGTCTGTACGTACGTACGTACGTATCTCGCATAACTCAAGAACGGTAAGCCGTAGAAAGTTGAAATTTTGTATTTAGGACTGCTATAACATCTAGTTGTGCACCTTCCTTTTTGGTCATTACATAATTACCAGATATGGTACTTTATTTGAAGCCTATAATAGATTTTAATGAAAAAATATTTTAAAATATAATCCAAAACTTTTCAAATTTGGTAGACTTTTATGTCAATTGGAATAACATAGCAGATTTTGGTTAAAACGGGCTAACCGGAAGTGAAATATTACCTGAACTTGTTTACAGTTTTTCTTGAATAAAATGGTTTCACTTTGATTTTAGAAATAAATGCTTCTAGAGAATTAAATTCTGCGTCTAGCACATCAAGTAAAATTAAATTAGCCCTTTATATAACCGAGATATGTAAATTTAAAACTTATATACTTTTTGGTTGTTATAATGAAGCTTGCTATGGATTAGGACAAAAAATAACAAAAAAAATAAAAAAATATATGCTAATGTCAAATACGTGCAATTTTATAATTGGGTCTATACTTCATATTGGTCTTGCGTACAAGGAAGTCGTGTGGTGTCCACATCAGAGTTTGTATTGTAAAATTCTCTACTTATGGCGGAGTTATAACTTTCGCGGCAAAACTTTAATAATGATTAATTTAGGTGTTATTAGACGAAATTTCAAGAAAAAAATATATGGTATTTCTAATTTTTAAATTCTTAATAACATACAAAAAATTCAAAAAAGTTGAAATTCAAATAACTCCAAAAGTTTAAAAATTAATTTTAAGAGGAAATTAATAAATAAATAAATAATTGTTCCTCTTCCATTTTTATTCGTATATCAGTTTGTTTTAAAATAACATTTAAAAATTGAACTAATTACAGTTTTGTGTAGTTTCGGAGTGGGTACCTACTTTACCTACTATTGCTTTTCTGCTTTATATGAAGGTAAATAATCATAATTCAAAGTTTTGAACGTAAATTAGCTATAAAACTACACTTATATTCAATAGTAGGTTACAAAGTTGTAAAATTTCGTATAATTTATGACTAAAACTGCTATGAAATACTCGTAAGTGCCAGATGAAATGTTTTAAACATTATTTACATATACAGTAACCGTTATAACCATATATTCATAACAGAATTGCATATTTCCATGTAATTTTCAATAAATATTTAAATAAAACTGGTTCCAGACAGAATACCATAATAAAGGTAACATCACTGTAAATGGTGCAACTTTAAACTCTTCCGATACCCCCAATATAAAACATATATGTATGGTATTTGTGAATTATTATTTCAAATGGTAATTATAAGTTGCCTCTGAAATATGAAGCGGTATACCATCAAGCACCGCCCCCACTTTAAGCGGCCGACGAAATCGCAAGGGTGCTGTGACCCTTATATACAAGTAAGGTGTCTGGCCATAATTTTTTTGTGTCTTGTAGGGTAAAAATTATCAGTTGACTAAAGCCCGGATGGAATGGCATGAACAATTTGTGTTAGATAAAATGAACAGCAATAAAAGGCTTTACCGCCCCCCGTAACGTTTGAAAATGTCTGGCATTGATTATCGGCTAACATTTACATATACTTAATTTCAGTTTCTGCAAGTCCCATACAGAATACCAAGATTCTAAAATGTCATTTTTTTGAACATTTTTGGGTCATGACCCACAGCTGGGTAGATCGTCTTTTTTTCCAGGGAAGACAGCAAATCGTTCTCCAGGTTATTTAAAGTAAGCACCAAGGGTCAGTATTTGGAATACCATGATACATTTTTCACGTAGCACTAGCCCCCGGTCTATAAACTTTTATGTAGCATCTTTTTCTGACAATTATTGCAACATATTGTTTTTGTACACTAAAAATAGGTAAATTTCATCCATTATATTTACATCGTATTTATTCAATTGGTTTATTATTGATAAATAACTAACTATACTTCGAATTTTGATGAATAACGAAATTGACACAATATAGGTCATACTGTCAGTTTTGACATTACATTATAATTATTTAATTGCGAAATAAATGTCACTTCAAATTTTGATGAATAATAATATTCACACAGTTAAATTAACAAACAACAAAGTTATTGCTTATAAAATTTTAAAAATGTCAAACATGACAAAGTCCTTTCATACTCACTGAACTCAATAAATACTATACTATTATTCACGACAGATGATTATTCAAGGTCATTTGTTCGAAGAAAGAATATACATCACTTTACAGTAGTAGCTTAGCAACATTTTGTATTAGAAAGAGAAAGATTATTAGACCAATGTTTAATTTATGTGGTGAAACAGATATACGTAAATAGCGGCATTGCTTTCTAACATACTATAAATATTAATGACGTATGTCGTTGAATTACAGATAGGTACCTAAATATCTACTACACTGTCCTCTGTGCTAATATTAATCCAGTGGCGTTGACGTTTAAATCAAATTATTATTCCTTGGTTTATAGTTGTCTATATTTTTGAATTTTGCAAAAACATAAGTGAAGATTGAAGAACATAAATCTTTCAGAAAGGCATTATTTAGAAAGAAACATAATTTTCAAATAAATTACCCTTATTTTTTCATTTAAAATGTGTCCATAAATATTTCATATTGCACGCCTATGCTTACGAAATGCAATGAAGTTATTTGCAAGTAATATTAAATCAGACGGCTCACGAATGACCTTCAATAGTTATCTTTCGTGAATAATAGTTTACTGGAATGCGCCATATCAGCTTCACATCCTGCGAAGAGAGAAAGCATGACGTGGGATTTTTCCGTCTTTGTTTTACACATTCTGAGTTAAAAAATTATTTTAATTGACAAATGTCAAATAGTTAATGGCCTTAGTGTACTTTCAATACTGTTATTTTTATTCTTATTGACGACATTAAGGAATATTCTACTTCCATTTTCTCTTATATTGGACTCAAAAGGGTTGGAAACATTATTTATTTAAAAACCTACAAATTATTATATTTATGGCTGTATTACACAACGATAAATCGACCGATTTATTGATCGATTGCGACCTTCAATTTATCGGTACGTGTAAGACAGAAAAATCGATCAATTTATTTACGAAAATAAATTGATCGATAAATTGATGAAATGGAACGAGTTCTATTTTCTGCGATTTCCTGTCGATTTTTTAGGGAATTTTTGGTTACTTTTCTAGTGTCAACTCTGTAGTATTTGACATGTCAAACTATATTTATAGTGGAATAAATAAAGTTTCGGACTGGCAGTCAATATTACAATTTATTCACGCCGACGTTTCGACTATACAATAGTCTTCTTCAGGGCTCTGTTGTATGATGTTATCCATGAGTCTTAGTAGTGTCCAATGTGAAGAATTCAAAAAATATTTATAGTATATTCCGTAACTTAACCGCGGTGACCAAGGTTCTGGTTATGCGTTCCGAAATGTAACCAAAACATAATTTCAGGATCGCGGTTCAATTTCGGAATGTGGTTCCTGAAAGTTTTGGTTACTTTTTCGTGACCACGACGACCAAAAATTTTTTGTAGTTGTTGTGGTCATATTCTTATTTCTTATAATATAATAAATAATATTGTATAAACATATAATAATTACTACATACTATATAATGATATGTATAATATTTACGTTAGTATACGGATAGACAAATGTTATGTTGACACTTATTTCTAATGACACGGTGGATCCCTGCTTTACCGACACAAATTAACCAACCAAGATGTTCCGAATCACAACCACTTTTCAGTGACCATAACCTGACCACTTGAACCATAACCACGGTCGTGGTTAAGTTACGGAATATACTATAAATGTGTGCTTGATTCCAAGGTTATAATTGCGTATATTCACTAGTTTGCTCATTTTTAACAAGTACGTTACAAGAAAGAATACACTCCAAAAAACTATAACAAAACTGAAGCGCTGCTAGGTTAAACTCTAACCTCACATATACATATATATATATATATATATATATATATATATATATATATATATATATATATATATATATATATATATATATATAAAATAATATTAAGAAGCTGGTAGTCGTAATTTCAACAAAAATAAATTGATAGAAAATCGTTAAGTGTAAATTCTCAACGACTTGTAAGATAAATTGATCGATTTATCCGTCAATAAATTGAACGATTTATTGTTAAGTGTAAAACAGCTATTATAAATAAATGCCTAGATTTTGAAATGAGTTTCTATAAATTGAAGTAAAAATGTGATTACCTGAAGAAAGAAATATGCAAGAATGGACTCCACTCGGATTTACAACTATTTATGCAATACCTCTTTACCATATTACGACTTAATTTTTATATTAACTTTTTGACATTGACATGTAGGGTTATTATAATTTTGTGTATTTAACAAAAAAATTATACAGAATGTAGGTAGGGCTGATGTGCCAGTGGGTAAAGAAGGGGGTTTTGTTACTATAGGCGCATTCCAGTAATATAATATTGAGTTCAGTGATCATACTCCACCTTAAATCAAACTAGAAAATTAAATTCCTATAATAAAACCACGGTCATCAATTCCTTCCCATCCTTGGCGATTTGAGCCATATGCTTAGTATTGATGACGTGGGGATCAAGTCGTGGAAACGGTCTTTACACTGCAGTGAAAGAATTCGAATTTTTGGCAAATGACAAAACACGCACATATTGCAGAAATATTGATGCAGTTCGGATGTTAAGGGCGACATTTTGCCTACTTCCTGCATTTTGTAATGCAAACAAGCCGTTTGGTTCACATGTTACTAGACTAGGACCATGCCTTAAAGATTAAGAAATGTGATCACCCGGAAATGCACCGCAGGCACGAGTTATTGTGGGTTATATACCTCATTAGCGCGATTTTCTTTAAATTGCAGTGGTGCGCAAACCGTTGGATCTACAGAGCTGATTTCATTTTTATATTAATTGTAATGAAGGTATTCGATAATGCAGTGCAAAAAATAAGTTGGGTTACATATAGAGATGTGCCACTAAAAAATTTCATCAAGAAATTTTATTTTTGCCCAGGAAAAATCCCAGAAATTCCTGAAATACGATTTGCGTGGAAAAATATCTTGACTTTTTCTCGGATTATTTTGTAATTTTTTTTTTTAAGATAATATTACACATTGCCGCCTGTTCTTAGGCTTTCCATGTTTGTGCCTTACCTGCCCGTTACCTACCCTTACTCCATCAACAAATATTGTGGTGCTAAGCAATATTTGAAAATTATTGGAAAATTAAAAAAAAATCTTGGAAATTTCCCTGGGAATTTCGGGGAATTTTTCCTCATCATTCAATTTCGGGAACATCGCACTTTTTGGAAGATAAATTAATTCGAAAAATATTAAACCATTATTACCGCAACTATTAACAAGAGAAGTTCTTGTTCATAAAGTGTTCCATTCATCTTTTAAATGAAAAAAACGTCGTAAAATTATAACCAACATAAAGTCCTGTCATATTCCACCCTGTTTATGCCAACCTAGAAAAGTAAATCCCTAAAATCTGACGTTAACTGAGACGGCTCGTATTCTTGAGCATACTTTTATAATAAAAGCGCTTTTATGGAGCACGCTTTTACATTATATTCTTATGAAGAGTTTGCTCCATAAAAGCGCTTTTATTATAAAAGTGCGCTCGGAATACGGGCCATAAGTCTCAAAAATGAATTAGAATCGATCCCCAGAGCATTTTTTTTTTCAAATTTCATCTTCTGCGTCATGATCCAAACTTCCTTCTCACAAAATAAAATGACAATTATAACATTCATTCTTTAATACACTATTAAGTATTTGTCAAAATATATCAAGATTTGTTTTATTGGACCTCTTGTCTTATTGTATATTTGGTTTTGTATATTGTTGTAAAACTGTTGTATTCATAAATAAAAATAAATAAATATCTCATCACTGCCTATTACCAATTGCAACCTGAAAAGTTATTACACGTAATAATATCTATTATCTATGTACTTCTTAATTCCTACAGAAGTATGTACTTGCGAGATGCGAGTAACCCGTCCAGCCATCTATGCGCTAACACTCATCATAGACGGGGAGCCCAGCTATCAAGTCACGTGATAAGGTACAAAAGGTTTGACCTTGGGGTAGGGTGCGGATTGGCTCCCCATACAAAAATAATCGTGTCTTACAAGTCGGACCGGGGGCTTTACGCCATGGTAGTATTTGACATGTAAGACACGAAAGAAAATTTCAAAAAAGGGCCAAAAATTACGTGATAAGGTACATTCAAACAGTTTACAGTATTTTATGCACCATTATCCAAAGAGCATAAATACACTTTGTAAGAAATAAAAATCGGGGGCTTAATGCATTTGACACCCAAAAGTCAAAATGCTGTCCAAAACTACATGATGACGTACATTAAAACTTTTTGTGTCAGTCGAGGTGGGTATTTGCTTAGTTTGCTAAAATTCATTTTAAGACATAGAAATCAGGGGCTTTTGACTTTTAAGAAACGAACCAACATTTGAAAAATGGCTGCAAATTACGAGATAAGGTACATTCTAACTTTTTGCGGTTTTTTATGCGCTATTATCCAAAGATCATGAATAGACATTTTAAGACATAAAAATCGAAGGCTTAATGCACTTAAAACAACCAAAAGTCAGAATGGTGTCCAAAAACTATATGATGAGATACATTAAAACTTTTTGTGTCAATCGACGCGGTTATTTGCCTAGTTTGCTAAAATTCATTTTAAGGCATAGAAATCGGGGGCTTTTGACTTTTAAGACACAAAATTCATCTGAGATTTTCTTGTAATACCCAGAGATATAAATGCGTCTTGATACGTGCTGTTTTATGACACAAGTAAAAACTCAGATGAAATATCTACATAAGTCATTGGAACGGGTTATATGTGAAATTTATTGACAAAAAACTTGTGAAGATCTCAACAAAGCTCGTCTAAAAATCTTCAAATCTAGTGTACCAAAGAGCTCAGATAAACCATTCCAACATATCAAAATACCCTGCTTTATTTCCTCCATGTTAAAGCGTGTTTGTACAAAAATTGTTAAGATGCAATTATGTCTGCAAAATGAAAAATAATGCAAGTAATACCAATACTTTTACCTTTAGTAACTCCAGAGAGTAATGGCTGGATTTTGGCAGGAGATGGAAATCTTTACATTCCATCTTGGAATAGTAAAGAATCTCTGCCTCAGTCACTAAGCGAAATCGAAGAATGTGCAATAATCGAATCAGATGAAGAAGAAGAGGCTCAATCCGAGATTAATGACGAATTATTCGACGATATGTAATATAAATATTGATTTCATTTTTGGCTTTAATAAATATCCCAGTTCTTATTTAATAAGCAGCTTTTTTAATTTCAATTTTTTATAATACCCAATTTTATACCTACTCATGTCTTTAAAAGTATTACCGTTTGTGTTTATTTGTAATACGCAAAAAGACTCTATTTCGATTATTTAGAATGTATTTCGAAAATTAGGCATTAACAATTTTTAATTCATCTCATATAGGGTAATTTTTTACATGAATTCTTTTTTGTTAATAGTTCATAATTTTCTTCTCCAATATTATTTAACAATAATAATTTAGCAGCAGACTCCCCTTTTTTAATACCTTTCAAGGTTAAATAATTTTCAAATCTTTCTATATATTGCTGGAACTGCTCTTTATTTTTGTCGAGGTTTCAAAATTATACATTATAGCTGGTGACTGGACAGTTTGAGGATTCGAGGCCTGTTGTGGTAATATCTGTTGCATCATAGTTTGAAAATTTTGCTGTTGGAGAGCTAAAAATTGTTTGAATTGTTCTGCATTCATGGTTTTTCTCTTCGTAGCCAATTTATTATGTACTAGAGATTAAAATTGCACGCAATTTAATTATTATTTATTGATTATGTTACATTAATTACAAAACGTATGACATTTTTATATGACATATATCAATTGATTATTTTTTAATAAGTTACTATAGAAATATACATAACAATTATGTTAGAAATGACTAGAAATTCTCGAATCTAGACAAAAACAGTATAAGGTAATGCAAGCTTAACTGGTCCTGTAGAATTCAAAAATCGAGGTACTAAGGTACTGAGTTAGTTTCTACATTCATTTTTTCTTTTTGGTGTGATATCATTTCTGGTTACAACAATCTTCAGGAAAAAATGTTGCTTACATTAAATTTTTCCCAAATGTCTTTATTTTATTTATGACTCTTTCAAACTGTATTAAGTTGCCTAAAACTAATTGAAATGCTTCCCACTAAATATTTAAAATCGTCACAAAACTATCCTCAATGAATAGTAACTTATAGTAAATCTTTTATAATTAGTACTGCGTGCTAGGCGTGAAGTTAGCACGCCTTATACAGACGCGATAAGTAAGAAGGGGTGAGTGGGGTTAAATTATCAGAATCGTCACAAAGCTCTCCTTACTGAATACTAACTTATAGAATATCAAATATCATTAGTACTGTTCAAGGGCGTGCTAGATGTGAAGTTAGCACGCCTTTTACAGTCCACAATAAGAAGGGGTGGATGGGATTAAATTTTTAGAATCGTCACAAATCTCTCCTTAATGAATACTGACTTATAGTATATCTTTTATAATTAGTACTGCACAATGGCGTGCTTGGTATGAAGTTAGCACGCCTATTACCACACGCAATGAGTAGAAAGGCTTTAGGGGAGACAGAATTTTAGAATAGTCACAAAACTTTCCTCAATGAATACTAACTTATAATACATCTTTTATAATTAGTACTGTACAAAGGCGTGCTACGTGTGAAGTTAGCACGCCATTTACCACATGTAATAATTAAAAAATGTTGAGGGGAGATATCTTTTTAGAGTCGCCACAAAAGTCTACTTAAGGAATACTAACATATAGTATCTCTCTTATAATTGGTACTACATAAAGGCGTGCTAGGTGTGAAGTTAGCCATTTACCACACGCAATAACTGAAAAATGATAAGACGTGCTACATTCGTTTTAGTGTTACAAAACAATACAAATCTGATACTAATGCTCCATAAAAAATATATAATTGGGCGTGCGTACTTCACCAACCCGTGTTGCAAGCATCACAAACTGGAGGTGGTGTGTTCTTGAATCTGTATTTATAATTTTTGTTTCTTAGTATCGTGTAAATAATTTGATGTTGCCTTGGTTCTTTCGTTTTCCAACTTTGTATATTTTCTTTTACTTCTCTTAGTTTGTTGTTTCTGGTTTCCGTCCATTTCTGTTGTCTGTTTTCATCTAATTTTTGTTTTATTATTTCTTTTATATCATTTTTTGGGGTACGACTAGGATGAATTTCATCCAAGTTTATTGCTTCTTTGGCTTGCTGGTCTGTCTCTTCGTTACCCTCTAGGTCGATGTGGGAGGGAATTCATATAAACTTAATAAGTATATTCTGGGTTTGGAGTTTATGTAGGTGTTCTTTAATGTTGATAGTTATAGGACATTTGGGGTAAGGATCCAGGATATCTTTTATGGATTTCGCGGAGTTTGTTAGGAGAGTATATGTTTTTTCGTTATTGGAAATATTATGGATTTCTTTAAGTGCTTTCAGTATGGCGTATTTTTTATCTGATTCTGTACTGATTGTGTTTGATAGTCGGAATTTTATGGTTTTCCCTCCAATAGATACTGCTATTCCTATTCCATCTTTTGATTTGGATGTGTCTGTATATATATATATATATATATATATATATATATATATATATATATATATATATATCTTTTTGGATAGTCAAGGAGACATATGATGTGAGATGGTTGACAGATTAACCACGGTGAGGTTGAGGAGATATCTTTAGGGGTGACTTCAATGGGGTATTGGGTCATTTGTTCAAATATTGGTAGAATTTGAAATAGGAAAATAGTAAAATTTAAATTAAAAGAACAAACAGTTATCACTTTCAAGAGAAGAAGCAGAGAGATAGATTTATATGAAACATGAGCAAATCTTATTAGGGTCTAGGATGGAATGGAGAATGTAATCGTTCAAATAAATAAGAATATAGAGAAGTCCTAATGAAAGGACTGAAGGGGATATGCAAGGCATAGATACAATGAAATAATGGTAATGATTATTATAAATAATAGATGAAGAATTTACTATAAGGAATTAAAATTTAATGAGCTCTTTATATAGACAAAAACGAGATATTCGAAAAACTATAATTTCTGCTGGTATTGTAGAATGGATGGCTATACAGAGACATAGTTTCGTACTGCCATTTATTGATATTTTCCTTTAATTACGATGAAATCCACTGTGACATATAATACAAACAAATCGCTGTCATGATGATATTTGCAACAAGATGGTGCCCAAATATGAACATATGACAAAAAATGTGAAATTCTGTAAGTTTCCAGATTCAACAGCCGTTCGAAGACAATGAATTATGTAAATCTCAAATGTCCAAAACACAAGTGACAGAAGACAGAACTTTAAAAATGGCGATAGTTTGTTTGTATTATGATCTTCCATCTCAACCCTCCATTGAGTTTTTTAAAGACAAACACGCGCGCTTTCTCACACCCACATGCACATCATTGTAAAAATGATAAAATTGTATTTTAGGGATCCTAAAACTTGCTTATTCATTAAAAATTAACAATCGAATTTATAAACCAAAGACAATACCTACCTATAGGTAAAAATATATTTTCGCATACAGCAGAATAACGTTCAGACAAATGTAGAAGATAATGAACTTGTTATGTATTCTTGCAAAATTAGTTGCAGAATTTGCAGCACATGGATTAGCATTAGCATAGAGTTAGGCGCAACGGAAAATTTGTTTGGCTAAAAAAGGATGAGATCAATAATAAAATTGAGATAAGTCAGGACCGTGATCATTTGGACAGACTTAAAATTTCGAAAAAATTCATCACGATGGATTCCTCACCTGTGAATATTACACCACCGCTGTATTGAACATCCCTTTTACAACTCCGACTTGTGTGGCAAGGCGAGGGTAAGCACAATAACAGATAAATAACTTTTTATAAACTCTTCTAAATTATAGTTTCAATATTCATATTTTAACTCTGTTTATCTATTTAAGTCAAAATTCAGTTTAGAAATTTTTATCATATTATGATAGCCTCGACATTTATTTGTTGATCTTAAGTCTAGAAATTATTATGTATACGTGCCCTAGCCTATGCACCCCGTTCCCCTAAGATAATCCTATCCTGAAGATAGCGTTTTTGTTTTAATATAGTCGGTATTAGTTAGCCATGGGAGTAACATGGAAGGGTCGACATCAGATAGTCGTGGAGTGAACATGTAGTGTTTTTAGTTTTGGGGCGCGTGAGCAGAATGCCCGCCCGCAAGGTTACAAAATGTAACAGTTTTGTTAGTTATGTTTAATTAAATTATATTTAATCATGTAAATAAAGTTTAGTTATTAAATCACAAGTATGTGTTCATGTCCATAGTGTTCATTAGTGTAAAGTGTAAAAAGTAAAAGTGTATGCGTGTTTCTTCCTTATCACCATCAGTAAGTGAAAAGTGTATCATCGTTGGGAAGCATCATCCTTAGTATCATGACTTAGTCGTCAGCTTCAAAGACCCCTCTCGTGTTACACTTGTCCCAAGCGATACAAGTATCTAGTCGTTAGAGCACTGTGGACCCCGAAGATACATGATGTCTTCTGAGTGGAAAATTGGACTCATTTAAAAAAAAATCCTGACAAAAATAATACCTAACGCACAAAACTCGAGTCTTTATACTTGTTTTAAACTTATTTTAAAAACTAATATAACGACGCGGGTTTTGCATCTAGGCTCTACTTCAAGCGATTACCATTTGTTCGGACCACTCAAAGATGTCAATCCGGTGGCACAAATGTTTAGATGTTCAGGGAACATTATATATATATATATATATATATATATATATATATATATATATATATATATATATATATATATATATATATATATATATATATATATATATATATATAAGAAAAACATTTTAAATGAATAGAGTTTTTGAAAAAAATTGGTATATATTCGATTGACCCTATATATCTAAGTATAGTATATTTAAGAACATATTACGGAATAAGAATATGTGATTGTGAGTGAAAATACATTTATTATAATTTATATTCATATAGAAATACATATATTATTTTGACTTACATATTAACATACTAATATAAACTTTGTAATTATTATACCTTATTCAAATTCAAACAATACTATTTTTGGTTTTATAATGTATTATAAACAATATTTTTGTTGGAAAAACGGAAAATAATTATAATCAACCCTTAATATTTTTGTTATTATGATTCCATAATAATTATATAACTTTTACATGATAAAAACATGAGTAGAACCATTTGTTACTCACGTACATATACATATTATACATATCGGGTATAATTTTTAAAACGAGTCATATGGCTATAACATAGAAAAACTATCTTTTAGGTGCTAAAAGTTTCTATATTAATTTATAGAAAAATGAATTAGTTTATATTATAGAGAAAAAAATTACGACTTTTCTATAGCAAACACGTTAAATTTCTATTTCATATAAAGTCACAAAATAAATTTAAATATTTGCAAAATTAAGAAAAATCTCATTAACCATGAAACTGACAGTAAAATAATAATAATAATAATAATAATAATAATAATAATAATAATAATAATAATAATAATAATAATAATAATAATAATAATAATAATAATAATAATAATAATAATAATTATAACAAGTAAAATGCAAATAAACGTTAATTACGACAACAACTGTTATATTACTATCAGGTTCATGGTAATGAGATTTTGTCTTAATTTCACAATTTATTTTGTGCCTTTATATGAAACAAAAATGTGATCTGTTTGGTATCAAAAAATTCGTAATTTTTTTCTCTATAATATGCACCAATTATTTTTATAGCCCTATGACTCGTTTTAAAAATTACACCCGGCCCCTACCTTTAAGCTATAAATACACAATAAGTACATTTATTAACAAATAATAGATAGTAACAATATCCAACATTTATACGGATTCTGTATCTGCATTCAATGTTACAAGTTCAGTTCGTTTTTCAGAACTCTGTGTTAATTTTATTTTATTTTTGTTTTCTTCATAAAATTTGTAAGCAAAGTATATTATTTTGTAACAAACATATACTATAATCACAATTAACAACAAATTATAAATTTTGCCATTGTTATTTACTAACTGTTCAAAATTATTATTTAAGCTTCTATCAATATTCTGGATATTATGGTTCAATTTCTGAATATTGGCAATCAAATTTTTATCATTATTTTGGATATTATTAGTTAACTTCTCAAAGTTGATATTCAAGTTTTTATCAATATTTTTATTATTTAAAATTTGCGTCATTATAATGTTAGAATTTATAGTTTCATTTATTAATTTCTCCAAATTGTTATTTTTGTTTAGTGAAAATTCATTGTTTTGATTGTCATATTTAACAGTACTCCCTTCAAATTCTTTGATTTGCTCATTGAAACATTGAATACCGCCAATATTTTCCATTGTGAAGTTTAGTATTTTGCTTTTATAAGAGACGTTCTTTGTTCGCAAATATTTCCGAATTAAAGTGAGGTTATGGCACGTCCACTGGTTCCCCGATAAGTCAACTTGTTGGAGAGTAGTGAGATGTGAGAATAGAGTGCGAGGGTCGAGCACGGTAAAGAGATTGGCGCTGATGTCTAACTCCTGCAGGCTCTCCAGAGGGTGCAGCACTACCTCGGAGAGGGCACTTAGCGCGTTATACGACAAGTTTAGAACTTGCAACTGATTTAGTGCGGACAAGCTGCCCACTCGCAAATAACTGATTCGATTATGTTGTAAATCTAAAGACCGTAAAGCCAGCAGATGCTGGAAAGCACAAATACTAATGTTTTCTATTTCATTATAACTTAAATTCAAATTTTGAATGTAATTACTTTCTTGGAAGACGCCACAAGAAAATGTTTGTATTCTGTTTGAGTATAAATGTAAAGAATGTAATGAATTTAACCCGTAAATTGATTTAGGCTGAATATCTGTCACATTTAAATTCGATAAATCTAAAGTATCTAAAGTATGTAATCCTTCGAACGTGTGAGCACTGAGAACTTTAATGTTACGGAAAACTTCTTTAAAATTACAAAACTTGAGTGAACGTAAACCTTGAAACGAGTAAGGTTCTATTTTTTGGATTGGGTTATTAGCTAATGAAAGTGTCTCTAGGGAATTTAATCCTACAAATGTATTATTGTTAAGTTTACTAAGATTGTTATTTTGTAATTTTAAAACCCGTAAATTATTTAACCCATTAAATGCTTCTGCCTCTATTTCAGTTATGGTTAAATTCGATAAATCTAAAGTTTCTAAAGTAAGTAATCCTTCGAAAGTATGAGCACTGAGAACTTTAATGTTCGAGAACGCTTCATTAAAATTATAAAACTTGACTGAACGTAAACCTTGAAACGAGTAAGGTTCTATTATCTGAATTTGGTTATTAGCTAATGAAAGTGTCACTAGGGAATTTAATCCTACAAATGTATTATTGTTAAGTTTACTAAGATTGTTATTTTGTAATTTTAAAACCCGTAAATTATTTAACCCATTAAATGCTTCTGCCATTATTTCAGTTATAGTTAAATTTGATAAATCTAAAGTGTTTAAATGTATTAATCCTTGAAACGAATATGGTTCTATTATCTGGATTGTATTGACAGCTAATGAAAGTGTCATTAAGGAATTTAATCCTACAAATGCGTTATTGTTTAGCTTACTGATATTATTATTTTGTAAACATAAAGTTTTTAGATTTGCATGTTTAATATTAAATTGTTGGATATTGTTACTAGATATGTCCAAGTAATTTAAGTTTCTAAGTGATGTTATAAAATTTCCATTAAAATGTTTTATATTATTCTCTAAAATCTCCAAAATCTCCAATCGTTTAAACCTATCAAAACTATTATTTTCAATTGTTGTAACACCACATTGTTTTATTGTTAAATAATATACGTATAAATAATTATAGTTGGAAAACAGTTCGTGATTTATTGTTGGGAGATTTATTTGAGTCATATTTAATTTTGTTATTGCATATTGATTGGCATTTAGTTTTGGTTGAATTTCGTTCTCGTACTGATTACGATTCATATTGATGCATAGGTACATTCTACCAAAACCACCACTACTACTTCTATAATTTTCCGTATAAGTACAAGAAAGAACCGTGGTTTCAGTACAAAGAAATATTAAAGCTGGCAATCTCCAAATCCACATGGTTGCAATTCTGAAAAAAAAAATAATTTCAAAGGAATTTTGTAAGGTTGTTTTCTTTTTCTAATAATAATAAACAAAAATTGATGTGATCAGTACATATCCAAACAGAAATTAAATAATTACATAAAGGGACTATTATTTACCTGAAAAAAACAATATAACAATTTTGCGTTGGTTAGATAAGTCATAAGAATAATGAAATGATTAAATTCTTCAAGTGGGAGGCATTATCATTCTATTTGTCTATATGTATTGGCGATTCTATTTTATAAATCGGGAAATAAGTCGTATTATATCATTTTTGTACTTTTGTTTAGCAATAGTTTTTACCTTCCGTCACCTTTAGGTAAGGAAGGTATTGTCTTTGATCAAAAAATTCGGCGGTGAGTTTTTTATGAATAAACACGTTTTAGGGTCCCTAGAATACGATTTTACTATTTTTACGATGGTGTGTGTGTGTGTGTGTGCTCGTGTGCGTGTGCGTGTGCGTGTGCGTGTGCGTGCGCGTGCGCGTGCGTGTGCGTGTGCGTGTGCGTGTGCGTGTGCGCGTGTGTGTGTGTGTGCGTGTGCGCGGGCGCGCGTGTGCGTGTGTACAATTCTAAATTCTTTCGTATTCCACTTCGTTACATCCATATGAAGAGCTGATTAGATTTTGGTTGTAATTGCTGGACGGGAAGTACCCTCATTTGAAGATTTTAATAGTTTTTCTTGAAAAACGCTGTTAACTATCATTTTTTTACATTTAATGTTATTATAAATTATAAAGAAATAAAATTTCATAAAGCAGCCAGCTATGCAATAACACTGGAAACAGCTAATATAAATAAATAAATAAATTCTGATAGACAGATATGTCATTGTCAAGTGCGATTGACATAGTATGTTTGTGTTATAATTTTACTGCAAATATGGAATCAATTCTAAGAAACTTTCTGTTTGGAATTTGTACAAAATACATAGAACTGAGGGAAGGTAATGTACTGGAAATATAGAGTCTTTCGCAAGAAACTGTCTGTATGGAAATTTTATAAAATACATAGAACTGGCGGAGGTAATGTGCTGGCCACATTAGATTTTTTTCCTTTTCAAATAACTTCTAAACTAGTATTAATAGGGATAATGGTCCAAATATAAACGTAAAATATTTGTTAGGGAAAAATTATTGGAGACGCTGTATTGGTAAAATTAATTAATTTATTTTCGTAATATAATTGTTAGTTTTTCCAACTATATATTAACATAGTCCTGATGATGGTTTATTAGGAACCGAAACGTCGAATTCTTAAATAAGTGACAGTCTAATAAAATCATTTTACCAAAACTGCATCTCCAATATTTTTTTTCCTAACATCATACCAACAGTCAAGAAATATCAGTAATTAAATATTCGTTTACCTAACCAGTGACATAAAAAAAATTATATCAGTAAATTTTTGAGGTACATATAACAAAAAATTGTTATGTAACGTTTACTGATAGGGTTTCCAAGGCAGTAAGCTTTAATTACAAATTACTGATCGGTAAGTGATGTGAATGTATTGGAGATCCCTCAACCGGCAGTACCAATCTGCTTTCTACACAGATATCGGTAATATTGATGATATATTCATGTTGTGCTGGTGTTTACCAGGCGTCACCTCACGGGCGCTCATTGTTGGCGTGGAAAGTGCACCACAGGGGCCACTTTGGTGCCATTGAAAATTTAAAATATTTTTTGGCGTCGGTCGGGATCGAACCCGGGCTACCGGATTCGCGACCAGACACTTAGACACACGCATAGTGTAATTTGTAAATATGAGTTTAGAATGAAAATATTGTTATTATTTTTCCCGGATTTTTTTTGGAAATATCCCTTGAATATAATTTTTGCAAATTTCCCATAAATTTCAAAAGATTTTGGCTTTGTTGTTTGGTGCAAGTTGTTATAAATAATTATTAAATATGTAACGTTTTTTTTTTCTTTTTACTTCCTTGTACAAAGTAAAGGAAGTATTGTATTCGCGAAAAATTTCGGTTTCCAGATTTCAACGGAAATATCCATTTTGGCCATCCCTGAATCCATTCTGACTAATTTCGTCGTGACGTCTGTACGTACGTATGTACGTATCTCGCATAACTCAAAAACGGTAAGCCGTAGAAAGTTGAAATTTTGTATTTAGGACTTCTATAACATCTGGTTGTGCACCTTCCTTTTTGGTCATTACATAATTTCCAGAAAAGGTACTTTATTTGAAGCCTATAATAGATTTTAATGAAAAACTATATTAAAATATAATCCAAAACTTTTCAAATTTAGTATAAGTAGTAATAAGGAGTAATTAGTGGTATAATTAGTGGGTTTTCCCCCAGTGCTAATTGCTTTTTAATTGCTTTTTAATGACCTTGGAATTTGTGACGTACGCGGGGTTAATTAGTGGATTGTGACGTATGTGTGCTAATTAGTTGGGTTTGTTTTGATACTTTGGAATTTGTGACGTACGCGGGGTTAATTAGTGACCTGTGTGTTTTATTTATATCAACCCTAATGTGTTTTTACTTTCTAATATTTATTGTTATTTCCCGTTTTGTAGCGTATGCGGAGATAGTTGATTTTAAATCTACATTTAAATAGCAATAAATTCTAAGTGTAAATAGTTTATAACTGTAAATAGATAAAATAAAACTATATTAATTTCTATTCGAATAAATGTTATTTCCCCGTTTTGTAACGTATGCGGAGATAATTGTTTGAAACATTATTTCGTGTAAATGCGGAACTATAAGATAGTGGACTGTGTAATTATGTTATTTACATCAACCTTAATTTGGGAGGGTATATATTTTTAAGTTCTTGATTTGATACTTACTTGTAATTAAGCTGTGAAGGTGGTCATTACAAAATACTCCGAATTAGAATGAATTTTCCCAATCACTCGTACCTCGGCCCTGGAAATAAATTAAACAACGGCGTACCGCTTGATCGTGATGACGAAATATCGGAAGAGCACGACATAGATTATTCTAAATCTAAAAGTTTTAGCGATATTATTACTGCTGATCAAAAAGCAATAAATAAATTTCATCACGATTGGCTGACTACCCGAAATTGGCACAGCTTCGTAGGCTACATATGTTTACAAATAAAAACACGCGTAGAGGCGAAGCTAGGTAAAAGCTTATATCCATGGAATATGCCCAAACAAAAATAAATAAATACATAAATATTTTTAAATAATGTTTATACCAATAGTTTTATTAATAAATATATTCAATTTTGTAGCAGAACTACTAAGTTACATACAGTTTAATAATAATAAAGTAAACAAATGTGAAAAGCAAACTTATCTTAATTTTCAATTTTAAAATGAATCGAGTATACATACTATTACATTAATTTCTACTTTATAATCAAGGCGAGTATATTTTCTTTTCCGGGAATTCAAATTTTTGAAAGCTCATTAAGAAATATGAATGTTATGATAACAAGTAAGTACAAAAATATAAAATTACCGTATAATGTTAAACATGAAGTGGATAAGAAATTAGAATCTTATAGAAATTGTAATCAGTGATAGTTTAACACTAACGTGGTAAGTGTAATAACAATTATTAGTTATAACAATGAAATAACATTATTTTTATAAAATATGTGTATGTGTGATTGTAGATGTACCACAAGCGTGAACAAATGGCTTCTGGTGAAGCTTCCCTAAAGAAATTCCGCACTCAGGAGTCTAATTTCGAGCCATCTACTATGCACTCTTGCCGTCCTAACGCCGGTTTCTACACGGAGAGCAGCTACAATTACGACCGCGATCGAAATTTTGGAAGAGCATGACATAGATTATTCTAAATCTAAAAATTTTAGCGACATTATTATTGCTGATCAAAAAGCAATAAATAAATTTCACCATGACTGGCGGAAAACGAGAAATTGGCATAGCTTAGTAGGCCATATTTGGTTACAAATAAAAACACGCGTAGAAGTGAAGCTAGGAAGAAGTTTATATCCGTGGAATATACACAAAGATAAATAAATATTTTTAAATAATGTTTATACCATTAGTTTTATTAATAATAACATGTTCAATTTTGTAACAGAAATGCTAGTTACGTACAGTTTAATAAAATATATAAAAATGTTTATATTAGTACACTTTATTAACAAACTGCTCCTGAAATAAATTAAACAAATGTGAAAAGCAAACTTATCCAAATTTTCAATTTTAAAATGAATCCGAGTATACATACTAGGTTTCATTAATTTCTACTTTATAATTAAGGCGAGTATATTTTTCTTTTCCGGGAATTCAAATTTTTGAAAGCTCATTAAGAAATATGAATGTTATTATAACAAGTAAGTACAAAAATATAAAATTACCGTATAATGTTAAACATGAAGTGGATAAGAAATTAGTATCTTATAGAAATTGTAATCAGTGATAGTTTGTAAACTTATAATAATTAAATAAAATGTAATTAACAACCACGTGTACATATACTTAGAAATTTTTATTTTCTTGTTTTAATAATTGTGTAATTAGATTATTTTATATCAATTTTAATTTGGAGAGGATATATATTTAATTTATTGATGTGATTTGATACTTATTTGTAATTAAGCAGCGAAGAATGAATTTTCCCAATTATTTTTACTTCGGTCCTGGAAATAAATTAATGCTTTTTAATGACATATGATTTGTGACGTATGTTGTGTAAAAATAGGCCATGAAGGTTATTCGTAAATTAGGTCATTGTACAGTATTAAGGTCATTATCTAATCCTGGAATAAATTAAGCAAATGTGGAAAGCAAACTTATCCAAAATTTTCAATTTTAAAATGAATCCTGGTATACGTACTAGGTTTCAGCAATTGCAACTTTAAATGGATGCGGCTATATTTTTCTGTTCCTGGAATACATGTTTTGAAAGCTCATAAAGAATGTGTGACGAGTACGTGAAAATATAATTAAAAATGGTAGCTATTTAAGCATGATATTAACTTTAATTCCTAGTAAATCTGTGTTTTGAAAGTCCGTTAAGAAATTGAAAATATAATAATAAATTTGGAAAATTTTGTAATTAACAACCGAGTGTACACATACTTAGAAATTCTTATTCTCTTGTTTAATAATTGTGTAATTAGATTATTTTATATTTTTATTTCAGTTTAAAATATTACGATGTGTTATATTGCGTTGTTCTAATTATTATATTTTTAAAGATGGTTATAAGTTTTCGT
The DNA here is from genome assembly GCA_963082715.1 of Harpalus rubripes. Taxonomy (NCBI): domain Eukaryota; kingdom Metazoa; phylum Arthropoda; class Insecta; order Coleoptera; family Carabidae; genus Harpalus; species Harpalus rubripes. The sequence goes on from OY720457.1 coordinate 17,889,051, forward strand.
TCCAAATTATTCAAATTACAAGTTAAATATCTAACAGTAGTATTTTTAAAACAATTCATTCCCTGAAAAATATCTGATACAAATTAGATTTTCAAGATAAGTTTTCGATAAACTACTTTTATTTCAGTTTAAAATATTAAGAAATGTTATATTGCGTTGTTCCAATTATTATTATATCTTTAAAGATAGTTCTAAGTTCTCGTTCGAAATTATTCAAAATACAAGTACCTATAAACTATTTTTATTTCAGTTTAAAATAATACGAAATGTTATATTTCGTTGTTCTAATTATTATATTTTTAAAGATAGTTATAAGTTCTCGTTCGAAATTATTCAAATTACAAGTACCTATAAACTATTTTTATTTCAGTTTAAAATATTACGAAATGTTATATTACGTTGTTCTAATTATTATAATTTTATTTCAGTTTAAAATATTACGATATGTTATATTGCGTTGTTCTAATTATTATATATTTAAAGATAGTTATAAGTTTTTGTTCAAAATTATTGAAATTACAAGTTAATTATCTTACAATAGCATTTTAAAAAAAATCATTGTCTGAAAAATATCTGATACATATTAGATTTTCAAGATAAGTTTTCGATAAACTAATTTTATTTCAGTTTAAAATATTACGAATGTTATATTGCGTTGTGCTAATTATTATATTTTTAAAGATTTCGTTCGAAAATATTTAAATTACAAGTATAAACTATTTTTATTTCAGTTTAAAATATTATGAAATCTTATATTGCGTTGTTCTAATTATTATATTTTTATTTTTATTTCAGTTTAAAATATTACGATGTGTTATATTGCGTTGTTCTAATTATTATATTTTTAAAGATAGTTATAAGTTTTCGTTCGAAATTATTCAAATTACAAGATCTAAGAGTAGTATTTTTAAAACAATTCATTCCCTGAAAAATATCTGATACAAATTAGATTTTCAAGATAAGTTTTCGATAAACTACTTTTATTTCAGTTTAAAATATTAAGAAATGTTGTATTGCGTTGTTCTAATTATTATTATATCTTTAAAGATAGTTATAAGTTCTCGTTCGAAATTATTCAAATTACAAGTACCTATAAACTATTTTTATTTCAGTTTAAAATAATACGAAATGTTATATTGCGTTGTTCTAATTATTATATTTTTATTTCAGTTTAAAATATTACGATGTGTTATATTGCATTGTTCTAATTATTATATTTTTAAAGATAGTTATAAGTTTTCGTTCGAAATTATTCAAATTACAAATACCTATAAACTATTTTTATTTCAGTTTAAAATAATACGAAATGTTATATTGCGTAGTTCTAATTATTATATTTTTAAAGATAGTTATAAGTTCTCGTTCGAAATTATTCAAATTACAAGTACCTATAAACTATTTTTATTTCAGTTTAAAATAATACGAAATGTTATATTGCGTTGTTCTAATTATTATATTTTTATTTTTATTTCAGTTTAAAATATTACGAAATGTTTCAAATTACAAATTATCAGATAATTTTTAAAAATTTATTACTATTATAAACTTGATTTTTTGAATAATTAAAACTTTTAATTATACAATCTTATTTGAAATTATAGAATATATTTTCGTATAAATGTAAAAGGAATATTTTTAAATATTACAAAATGATTGCCAAATATTTTCATAAATGTTTAATCCAGCCCCTACTTACTAACCTTACAGTTTAGACACGCCCCTTCTACGGTTGGGTGTGTTAAAAATTTGTTTTAATCAACATATACGAAACATGTTTAATAGCTATTTATGTAATAAGTTGCGAAAGAAATGTGTTTTAAGCATTAGACGTGTTATCCAACTCGGCTACGCCTCGTCTGTATATATTCTTCTATTTTCATTTTTAAAATAATTGCGCGTATATTGTTTCGGTTCGGGGAATCCGAGTTTTGAAAGCTCATTAAGAACGAATTACGCTAAGCTTGAAAAAGAAACAACACAAAAAAATCCAAACAGCAATTTTATTGACATCGGATGAACCACAAATCTAGAATATGTAAAACAAGTGTAAGCAAACTTATCCCAAACGTTCAATTTAAAACGTGAGAGCGTATATTCAGTTGTTTTCAAGTTTTAAAATGAATGGGACTATAGTGCGTGTTTCACGTGGAATTCGCGTTTTGAAAACTCATTAAAAACATTTCATGATGAATATATTAAGGACGAAATGATATAGATTTTGGCCCTAGGTGCATTGTAGCCCTCCGCTGCGCCCGGGCGCGCGTCGGGCTTCAATCTTGCAAATCTAATTTGTATCAGATATTTTTCAGGGAATGAATTGTTTTAAAAATACTACTGTTAGATATTTAACTTGTAATTTGAATAATTTGGAACGAAAACTTATAACCATCTTTAAAAATATAATAATTAGAACAACGCAATATAACACATCGTAATATTTTAAACTGAAATAAAAATATAAAATAATCTAATTACACAATTATTAAACAAGAGAATAAGAATTTCTAAGTATGTGTACACTCGGTTGTTAATTACAAAATTTTCCAAATTTATTATTATATTTTCAATTTCTTAACGGACTTTCAAAACACAGATTTACTAGGAATTAAAGTTAATATCATGCTTAAATAGCTACCATTTTTAATTATATTTTCACGTACTCGTCACACATTCTTTATGAGCTTTCAAAACATGTATTCCAGGAACAGAAAAATATAGCCGCATCCATTTAAAGTTGCAATTGCTGAAACCTAGTACGTATACCAGGATTCATTTTAAAATTGAAAATTTTGGATAAGTTTGCTTTCCACATTTGCTTAATTTATTCCAGGATTAGATAATGACCTTAATACTGTACAATGACCTAATTTACGAATAACCTTCATGGCCTATTTTTACACAACATACGTCACAAATCATATGTCATTAAAAAGCATTAATTTATTTCCAGGACCGAAGTAAAAATAATTGGGAAAATTCATTCTTCGCTGCTTAATTACAAATAAGTATCAAATCACATCAATAAATTAAATATATATCCTCTCCAAATTAAAATTGATATAAAATAATCTAATTACACAATTATTAAAACAAGAAAATAAAAATTTCTAAGTATATGTACACGTGGTTGTTAATTACATTTTATTTAATTATTATAAGTTTACAAACTATCACTGATTACAATTTCTATAAGATACTAATTTCTTATCCACTTCATGTTTAACATTATACGGTAATTTTATATTTTTGTACTTACTTGTTATAATAACATTCATATTTCTTAATGAGCTTTCAAAAATTTGAATTCCCGGAAAAGAAAAATATACTCGCCTTAATTATAAAGTAGAAATTAATGAAACCTAGTATGTATACTCGGATTCATTTTAAAATTGAAAATTTGGATAAGTTTGCTTTTCACATTTGTTTAATTTATTTCAGGAGCAGTTTGTTAATAAAGTGTACTAATATAAACATTTTTATATATTTTATTAAACTGTACGTAACTAGCATTTCTGTTACAAAATTGAACATGTTATTATTAATAAAACTAATGGTATAAACATTATTTAAAAATATTTATTTATCTTTGTGTATATTCCACGGATATAAACTTCTTCCTAGCTTCACTTCTACGCGTGTTTTTATTTGTAACCAAATATGGCCTACTAAGCTATGCCAATTTCTCGTTTTCCGCCAGTCATGGTGAAATTTATTTATTGCTTTTTGATCAGCAATAATAATGTCGCTAAAATTTTTAGATTTAGAATAATCTATGTCATGCTCTTCCAAAATTTCGATCGCGGTCGTAATTGTAGCTGCTCTCCGTGTAGAAACCGGCGTTAGGACGGCAAGAGTGCATAGTAGATGGCTCGAAATTAGACTCCTGAGTGCGGAATTTCTTTAGGGAAGCTTCACCAGAAGCCATTTGTTCACGCTTGTGGTACATCTACAATCACACATACACATATTTTATAAAAATAATGTTATTTCATTGTTATAACTAATAATTGTTATTACACTTACCACGTTAGTGTTAAACTATCACTGATTACAATTTCTATAAGATTCTAATTTCTTATCCACTTCATGTTTAACATTATACGGTAATTTTATATTTTTGTACTTACTTGTTATCATAACATTCATATATCTTAATGAGCTTTCAAAAATTTGAATTCCCGGAAAAGAAAATATACTCGCCTTGATTATAATGTAGAAATTAATGTAATAGTATGTATACTCGATTCATTTTAAAATTGAAAATTAAGATAAGTTTGCTTTTCACATTTGTTTACTTTATTATTATTAAACTGTATGTAACTTAGTAGTTCTGCTACAAAATTGAATATATTTATTAATAAAACTATTGGTATAAACATTATTTAAAAATATTTATGTATTTATTTATTTTTGTTTGGGCATATTCCATGGATATAAGCTTCTACCTAGCTTCGCCTCTACGCGTGTTTTTATTTGTAAACATATGTAGCCTACGAAGCTGTGCCAATTTCGGGTAGTCAGCCAATCGTGATGAAATTTATTTATTGCTTTTTGATCAGCAGTAATAATATCGCTAAAACTTTTAGATTTAGAATAATCTATGTCGTGCTCTTCCGATATTTCGTCATCACGATCAAGCGGTACGCCGTTGTTTAATTTATTTCCAGGGCCGAGGTACGAGTGATTGGGAAAATTCATTCTAATTCGGAGTATTTTGTAATGACCACCTTCACAGCTTAATTACAAGTAAGTATCAAATCAAGAACTTAAAAATATATACCCTCCCAAATTAAGGTTGATGTAAATAACATAATTACACAGTCCACTATCTTATAGTTCCGCATTTACACGAAATAATGTTTCGAACAATTATCTCCGCATACGTTACAAAACGGGGAAATAACATTTATTCGAATAGAAATTAATATAGTTTTATTTTATCTATTTACAGTTATAAACTATTTACACTTAGAATTTATTGCTATTTAAATGTAGATTTAAAATCAACTATCTCCGCATACGCTACAAAACGGGAAATAACAATAAATATTAGAAAGTAAAAACACATTAGGGTTGATATAAATAAAACACACAGGTCACTAATTAACCCCGCGTACGTCACAAATTCCAAAGTATCAAAACAAACCCAACTAATTAGCACACATACGTCACAATCCACTAATTAACCCCGCGTACGTCACAAATTCCAAGGTCATTAAAAAGCAATTAAAAAGCAATTAGCACTGGGGGAAAACCCACTAATTATACCACTAATTACTCCTTATTACTACTAGTATATAAGACTTTTATATCAATTGGAATAACATAGCAGAACTTGGTTAAAACAGGCTTACCGGAAGTGATATATTACCTGAAGTTGTTAACAGTTTTTCTTGAATAAAATGGTTTCATTTTGATTTTAGAAATAAATGCTTCAAATAAGAGTTTTAGAGAATTAAATTCTGCGTCTAGCACATCAAGTATTATTAAATTAGCCCTTTGTATAAGCGAGATATGTAAATTTAACTTATATACATTTTGGTTTTTGTAATGAAGCTTGCTATGGATTAGGACAAAAAATAACAAAAAAATAAAAAATAGATGTTAATGTCAAATTACGTCAAATACGTGCAATTTTATAATTGAGTCTATACTTCTACTTCATATTGGTCTTGCGTACAAGGAAGTCGTGTGGTGTCCACATCAGATTTTTTTTGAGTAATTTAAGTTTCCTTCAAAGTAAATTGTCATTTTTTATTAGTTCTTACAGAGTCGCTCTACTCGTATGTATGACCGATAGTGCATAAATATATTGATACGAGTATAATTATGTATTTCTTACCATAATTTCACTGAAAAATAAAACTAAATAAACCTACAGTTACAATTTTTATTCGTATTTGAAATTCCTTGGGAAATTTTCTGAAGGATATTTTTTTTGGAAATTCCTCGGGAAATTTATCTAAAAAAAAAATCCGGGTAAATTTCTGGGAATTTTCCCGAATCTATAATTTCGGGAATTGACCCATCTCTACTGCACTATAGGTCTTTCCATGTGAAGAGACACCTGGCCTGCGTGTAGAGGCGGTGCTTATATGATATACTACACAACCTACCAAAGCGGTGCGAGAACTGAAGTACCTATATAGCAATCCACCGGTTAAATACACTGTATATACGCTATTTCATTCATAAATGAACAGTTTTTAGTTTATTATTTTCTAAATGTAAACGTTATTAAAATATTAATAAATTATAATTTAAATTATGTTATTGCCAGTATTATTTAAATATTCATGAAAATGCAAAAAAGTTTGAATATATTTTATTAAATCGATAAATTAGATATTGCAAACAAGCAAGAAACAATAACAAAAACAAATATACCGCGAAAACAAACAAAAAACAATAACAATGTGAATATTATACCACGAAAACATACAAACAAGTAACAAAACGAGTAGGTCAAATGTCAAAATGCAGAACTGAGCGCGATGTGAATCCAAGCGATATCAACATCAGAATGAGGAAAATTGAAACTGATGTTACGCAGAACAGAGAGTAGCGTAGTATTCCTTGTTACTCATATTTGCCTCTCTTTTTAAGACGCAGATGCGTACTTGGCGCAGGTGTCTCTTCAGATGGAAAGACCTATACTGCCGGTGGCCAAGAGGTGACTGTGACTTAGCCTCTCTCGTTCCGAGCAGATCGCACGGCAAGAGCTACAGCAGAAAATATTTGCTTCAAACAAGTTTATTTATATTATTTTCAATTAGTTTTTGTAAAAACGATTTAATAATTACTATTTATTGTTACCGTTGTGATTTTTTTTCTGTTTTCATAAATTTAAAACTATTATTTATTTCTATTTTAATTGTATTGTTACTTGTCACAGTTTTTTTAACTAAACATTTATAAACAATGTATCGGCTGTATCATGTAACACATCGCTTATATTAAACGACCTAGCTAACAATTTCATCCAAACAAATTATGTGACTGATGAAAAAAACGTAATGTCACTTGTTACATTTGTTACTATTTGTCAAAATATTTAATATTACGGTTTTTAATATAAGCGATATGCTACATGATAGCTGTTAATAAATCATGGATTGTAGAATTGTACAAATACCAACAACCAAAAAGAGACAAATTTAACAATAATACGAACTATTTACAACAATGGGAATAATTTAAATAAACTGATATATTTTGAGAAAAACGTTAAATAAATAAATTATTACAATAATTACTTTTGCAACTAATATTTTCATTATTAGTATTTTTGAATTATATAAATATAAAAAATATATTCTTACAAGCGTAAAATTATTGAAAATAAAATCAAATGGTGCACTCACACAGTTCATACATCACAATGTAATCAAGTAACACAAATTCATAAAAACAATATATGTGATAAATAAAAATACATGTCAGTTGAATTTGTATTATAAGAAAATAAACTGCATAATATCTGAGGACCACAATTATTTAATTAAACTTCAGGTTATGGGCCCAGGTTTTGAACTGTGCAAGATATAAAATAGTGCCAATAGAAGATGAGACATTCGAATATGAATTATAGAATTGAACCTCTGAAAAGAGACAATTACGATACGTGGAAACTACAAGCTCAAGCTATTTTAATAAGATATGGTCTATGGGGTTACGTTTCTGGAACAAAACTAAAACCTTCAGAACCAAATGAAATTATTTCCTGGGAAGAGTCTGATCTAAATGCAAGATCTGATTTAATGTTTATTATTTCTCCTAGTGAGCTTAAACAAGTCAAAAATGCTAAAACATCAAAAGAGGTCTGGGACACTTTACAAAGTATATATCAAAGTAAAGGTCCTGCCTGAAAATCTGTATTATTAAAACGTTTAATATTACATAAAATGAAAAATTGTGATGATTTATGTGACCATTTAAATAATTTTTGTGATACCGTAGTAAACTGCATGATTTGGGTGTTCAGATTAACGCTGATCTTCTGAGTGTTATGATGTTGTACAGTCTCCGTCATCATTTGAAAATTTCAGAATAGCTATTGAGAGCAGAGATACATTACCATTCCTTGAAGATCTAAAAGTGAAAATAATTGAGGAAAACGAAGCAAGAAATGCAAATTCAAACAGTTCAACAAATGAAGGTGGATTTTATACTAATCCCAAGAATCCAAATCAAAAACATTTCTGGAATAAATCTGGTAACGTATATCAATCTAATTTAAATAATAGATCTATTTAAGTAACGTTCATCAACACAATAAAACAGCTACTTTTAAATACAAATGTTATCACTGCAACAAATTGGGTCACAAATCCAAAGACTGTAGAAAAAAACAGTCAAGTTTTAAAATTGAACATGAAAGTCTAACAACATCAGAGTATAAACTAAAACCATCAACCTGGTGTTTAGATAGCGGCAGCACATCACACATGTGTTTCCAAAAATGCAATTTCGTTGATATAAACGATAATTTCAAATATAATAATCTAAAATTGGCTTGCGAAAATCAAACTGCTTCAATAAATGGCACTGGCTTGATAAAATTAAAGAACAAAGATAATAGAGTAATTAATTTACCAAACACTTTGTATGTACCTAGTCTAAATACTAATTTATTGTCAGTTAGTAAAATAACAGATAAAGGCTTTGACGTAATTTTCAAAAAGGAAAAAGCTGCTGTTTTAAATAAAAGTGGTAATATTATTTTAGAAGCTAAATGATTAAATGGCCTTTACTATTTTAACAATACACAAGATAAAAATTTTATTGAAAAATCTAATTTATGTACTGACAGTAAAATTATGACATGGCATAAGAAATTAGGTCACATGAGCGAAAGTAACTTAAAATTTGCAAATCAAAATAAAATTTTGAAAGGATTAATTTTCAATAAAAATGATAAACTAGGAAATTGTGAAATATGTATTAAAGGAAAAATGACACGTTCTCATTTTCCTGTCAGGGAAGATGTCAGAACATCTAGAGTTCTAGAAATTATACACTCACACGTTTTTGGTCCAGTAAGGACATATTCACATGGGGGTGCAAGATATTTTGTAACTTTCATAGACGAATATTCACGTTATTGTCAAATTAATTTCTTAAAACATAAATATGAAGTTTTATATAAATTTAAAGAATTCAAGAATGAAAGCGAAAGAATATTAGAAAAGAAAAGAAAATATTTACAGAGTGACAATGAAATATCTGAATATCGAAATCAGGAATTTGAAAAATATTTGAGAGAATGTGGCATAAGAAGAAGACTAGCTACCCCGTATACACCTCAGCAAAATGGTTTAGCTGAACGAAAAAATAGAACAGTTGTGGAAAAGGCAAGATGTCTATTAATAAAATTGTAAGATTAACCGACTTACCTGTAAGGAAGGTTGGTCGTAATTTTCCGAGCTTGTCCTCCGATATAATTACAATGTAGTGTCGCGTTATGTCATATCTATCGGTACATTTGAAAGTATATAATCAAAAAAACACCCGACGTAACACCTCATTACAGCTCATTTAGTTACTCATTTCGTTAAGCTCTATAGGCTCTGTAAGTAACCAACGTTACAGGATGTAAGCAAATTGCTATTCTGTAACCAAGTTACAGTACTGTAAGCGCTACAGAGTTATAGAAATTTCTATAAATCTTACAGCGCCAAAATCTTGACTGTAAAGAGCATATTAAAACGTCAAAAATATATTTTAAACGTCAAATATATAAAAAATTTAAATAAATATGGAAATTAAAAGCAAAAGTTAACAATTTTTATTATATGTATTATTAAATGAAAAACATAGAAGGTAATTATACATCCTACCAATTCTTATAGAAAATTATGGTTAAAAAAATATTTTTGCATGAAAATAGAGAAGATTTTTCCAGACATCATAATCCATTCAGATCAGTGTACCAGATAATGAATTACATTACTAATTAATATATGTTTTAAAACAAACTCATTGTAAAACTTAATTAAAGTGACTTTTTTTTCTTTAATATCAAGTTGAATAATTTTAAATAGTTATAGTTAAGAATTTGTCATAATTATTGGTTCAAAACTAAAGACAAGGGCAGTTTCCGCCAGTCAAGATAATTTGAAGAAAACCCTACCTACTTGTACGAGTACAAATTAATGGTAGAGAACTGTTCACAGTTTCATAGAATAATTGAAACAGTCATTAAATGATTACTTCATAATTAATATTAATATATCACACTAGCGAGGAGAATAGATTACAAAAATTAAAACACAGGAGATAAAAAATTATTAACAATGACAAGCATTGATTACAACAATGACAAAAATTGATTACCTGTAATAAAGCATAACGTATTTTGATTCAATCATTATATGTATATTTCATTTAATCATAAACCTATATATTACTTATGTATAAATCTGATGTATTTATAGAAATTAATAATAATGAAAAAATCGTGATGGAATCTATAGCTTATTCAACTACATAAATATATTATGGAATATGTATCTTTGAACCAACATACCTACTATTTTATAGTATATTATTTATATAACAATCGTTTCTATTTCATATTTTTTAGAATGTCTACAAAATTACTGTCAAATATACTGTAGCATATTTGACAGCTAGACAGGAATGAAGTTAGGCATTCTATAAGAATGACTCTGTAGCGAGACTTGTTATAGAGGGAGTTACAGAATATGTAATTTTACTATTCTGTAAGCTGTCGTCTTACAGAGCTCTATAGCTTATAGAGTCTACAGAGTTACAGTCTTACATAGCAAAATTATAGAATAGCACCATAAATCTTCCCATGCAGATCCTTGTATTTATATACTTTCGAAAGGGGGAGAAAAAATAATAATAGCTATTTACGTGGATGACATAATTATTGCATCGTCAAGTCAAACGAAATAAATGAAATAAAAGAAAAATTAATGAATATTTACGAAATAAAAGATCTTGGGAAATTACACTACTGTTTGGGAATAGAATTTACTTATGAAAATGGAAAAATAGGAGCATCGCAGAAGAAATATATAAATGAAGTACTTAAAAAATTTAATATGGAAAATTGTAAACCTGTTTCTACTCCAATGGACTCAAAAATAAAACTGACAAGATCTGAATTAAAAGAAGAAATTAATTTCCCGTATCTAAATTTAATAGGATCCTTAATGTATTTAGCAGTTGCCACCAGGCCAGATATTACGCATGCAGTTAGTCATCTCAGTCAATTTAACTCATGCTTTGGCAAAGCACACTGGCTTGCTGCAAAACGAGTTCTTCGATAATTACAAGGAACGAAAAATCTGGAATTAACTTTTAAAAAGACCAATTAAGAATTAACTGGATTTGCAGATGCAGATTGGGCATCATGCACACTAGATCGTCGTTCGTATACTGGATATTGTTTTAAATTTGACGGAACTGTCATAAGCTGGGAATCAAGAAAACAGAAAACTGTAGCACTTTCCACAGCCGAGGCAGAATATATGTCATTGACAGAGGCGGCTAAGGAAGCAATTCATATCAAACAATTGGCAAATGACATGGGCAAGTCAATTAAAACTGTCAATTTATATAATGACATCCAAGCTGCAAAAAATTTGTGTGAAAACTCTATAATTAGTTCCAGGTCCAAACATATCAGCATAAATAAAAGAACACTTCATAAGAGAAGCTGTTGCCCGAGGTGACGTCGCCAGCAGTTTTCGACCAACGGAAGATATACATGCAGACATCTTCACGAAACCTCTACCAGCATCGAAGTTCGTACATCACCGAAGTTAACTTGGTTTAACAGAGATAGATCATGAACTGCATTCGTGAGGGGGAGTGTTGAAAATAAAATCAAGTGGTGCACTCACACAGATTATATATCACAATGTAGTAACACAAATTCATAAAAACAATATATGTGATAAATAAAAATACATGTCAGTTGAATTTGTATTATAAGAAAATAAACTGCATAATATCTGAGGACCACAATTATTTAATTAAACTTCAAAAATAGCAAAATAAAAGCATTGGAATAATTATAATGAATATACGTGAGGATGAGAATTTCTCGGCCTCGGTTGAGTGGTGGGGAGAACACAGTATGGCTGGGCTACACGTTGGCACGCTGCACTGTACCCCGAAGATACACGATGTCTTCCTACTAACGCACAAAACTCGAGTCCTTATACTTGTTTTTTAAAAACTAATATAACGACCCGGGTTTTGAGGGCGCTTGGAAATTACAATGTGCTGCTTCGGGATCTTGGCACTCTGACTAGACTCTTCTTGCACTGTATAACGTCTAGCCTGCCATTCGTGTTTCGTGAGCTAAGTCTTTCGCTCTTCAACAGATTTGCCAATATGGAAGAACGCCGGATTGATTTCATTTAGAAATGAATACTATATTTTTATTTTCGTACATTTACAATAGATATAGGTAATATCTAATTGTGTGTTGATTATTTAAGTACCGTTCAAAAATGTTTGAACTTGAACCGAAAAAGATTTCTTTTTAATATTTGGCCTTACCTCACTCTAAGTTCACGCACCGCCACTGCTGTAGTCCTAACAATAAATGTTCAAGTGTTTATGCCTTGTGCTAGCGCTGCTAAACCAGTATCGGGAAGTCGAAAAGCGAATCTTATAATAATAACAAAATTCAGGAAAAATATATTGAAAATATAAATTTTGAGGGCAAAATCAGATATTGTTTTCATATAAAAAATATATGTTTGTACTATATCTCAGAAATTTACGCATATAATTTTTTTTCGTATGCCAATGGTTTGGAAAATAAAAATATCTAACATTTATTTTCGGTTACCTACAAAGAGTTTAGAAGTTAAAAAAAAAATCAAAATATCACGTCTTCGTCATAATCTAGTATCTAGTAGCTTATGAGAATTTTTGGAAAAACGAAAACAAAAGCACATCTGAGCTGACCCTCTAATGGCACACAAAGACAAAGCAAAGAGTTACATTGCTTCTATAGTCACTCGTTTGTTTTAAATAGCAAATAAATTATGGTTGCATTTCTTGCAGCTTCATAAATTTTAGGTGGAATATTGGAAAATAGGGGATTCCACCATTTTTTAAATTTAATTTCATCTGAACGTATAAATAAACCTAAAACTGTCAGTGAAAATCCGGTGAAAAGTTATAGTCCCCCGAAATTTGAAAATATAGATGTGACGTCACAAATATAAGTTTTTATATCAAACTGTTTTCTTCATGGACCTAAATGTTCTTGAAATATATGCTATTTTTAAATTATATTTATAAAAAAATCAATGAATATTATTATACTGTACAAGTCTACATGATTTATAATTGGAAGTGTATTTAAATTATTAAGTTTAATGCAAAATATTTATATAAAATAAAAACTGTTTGAAAATTCTAGTACTGGACTGATTGCCATGCCTTCACTATTTGAATTTCTCTACTTCCATTGGTAATAGGCTCCTACCCTAAGTTGGTATTCGTTATATATTTATAGGCCGTCTTTGAGCCGCCAATTAAAATAATATATATGAAATTCATATGAATGACGAGCTGCTATAACAAAAACTCCTTATTTCCGAGCATATACTTTCAATATTTTTTTCTAATTTCCCTTAATTCAATTGCGCTGTAGTCCCCTATTGTTACTAATCGCATATTTTCTAGCTCAACAAATTAATTATTATTGTAGTTATTTTATTTAGACTTTTAGGTTATAAAATAATTTGATAGTAAACAGGTTGTTTTCTAACAACATCAAACAGCATAGCACTCTAATGAAAAAAATCAATCAGATATGAAATATGTATATTCGGTGCTATTCTGTAACTTTATCATTATCTCTTATCGATCGTTAAATTATTGACAATCGTTTATTTTTAATGATCAAGTTATCGATTGTCTCAATTTTCGTATTGTACAACTACAATCATTTTCTTTGTCATTTATTTGAAAATTTTACGCATTTCGCGCTCATATGAACTTAGCAGTTATTTACCAATATTTCAATTCTTTAATTATTGCGTTGTATTGTAATATTGTATATGTATATAAGTAAATATGCACTCACAGAATTGCAAAAAACAAAATAGTTTTAACATTATAAAGTGTATCTACCTAAAATTTTCCAAAATAGATAAACAGTACCTAATTTAAGAAAGAGTAATATAAATTTTTTTAGTTTTAAATAATTATATAGGTACATTGTTCTATTGACCCTCTTAATACTACTATTTTTTATTGATTACAACAAATGATATTTTATTGATTATTGCTCAAGAATATTCATTGCACAAATTAATCCAACATGAAAAATTATTATGTAGTATTTTACGAAGAATAATTATGATTTACTATCATATATTTTTTATACATTTAAAAACTATGATGGAATTTTGAAAGCTGAATGATTTTATATTTTTTTCTTTCCACTGATATTCCCCTGATGTACTGTTAAAATTTAGTAGAAAGAAGTAAAAGAAATATCATTCCATACGCATATTTCTCTGGCATTGTTATATTGAAAACTATAACTGTAAAATTATTGATTACAACAAAGAATATTTTATTGATTAGAAGAATGAATCCAACAAAGGAAATTTAATCAACATTTTAATAATAGCATTTTGCGAATAAAAAAATACAATAAAATTGTGGTGGAAATTATAAATGTATAGTTTCGAAGGGGCCTCGTATGACATAAAAATTGGTGGCCCAGCCCCCGGATGTCATTTCTATCATTTTGCAGATGAGTCTTGAGTGTTATGATTAAATATTGGGCGAGTTCTCGGATTACTTAAAAGATTTGTTTAAAATTTTCAAGGAGAAAGGGTCACTTGCATTTCTTAGTGCCTTGTGAATACATAACCTAAATCTACAAATGACAAAAATATAAATAGTACGAATTATATTATATATAATATAAAATGCTTACTTGTACATTCTTTCCATTATGTATATTGTATTGAAATACAAGCCATATAATATTCTAACTGCTATTTTCATCTGATTTTGACATTTGTTATCGATCATTAATATGATAACGACAGCATATTACTGATCGATAAATTTCGGTGTGTTATCGACTATCGTTAACCAATTTTAATGATCAACTGACTTACAGAATCCCAATTTGAATTGCAATCGAACATTACCTCGACAATGATCGATAAATAATAAAGATTGAGTTACAGAATAGCCCCGATTATCCAGTTTACTGGCATCGATTTTCACCTCAGCTGCAAACTTCAGATTCGGCCAAAAAATATTACTTTCACAGCCTTATACACAAATAAATATTGTAAGATTTTATAAAATTTAAAAAATTGAACACTACTGTTTTAAATTAATCACTGTTTTTTTAACATAATCTATGTTTTACGAGTATACTTATCTTTTACTTGTCTTTAGATGCACATACTTAAGGTAAAGTAAAATACAGAAAATAAAGTGTACTTACATTGATCCTGAATTCGTAGTTATGTAGTAATGGAAAAATGTCAAATCCTTATCAAACTTGATTTATATACTAATAAATCCTTTGTTATAATTATTACAAGTAATATACTTTTATTTAGTTCTTCTACGTGTATGAACTATATTGTACAGTGCTACAAATGTAACTGCTTCTTTAATGAAGTATAAAACATGTGATAGTGATACTAAATAGGGAATACCCTATTTCCTTCAATGATATTAGAGCATCACTGTATTATCATTTTATACATAAATAAATATAAAAACTTTGTGAAAATCCTGGGAAAAATTTACTTAACTACACAATAGGCTTAGTTTCTTTTACTTTTTCATAGATATTAATTTTGTTTGTTGTCACAAAGATACGTGTGTATTTGTAGTTTTCGAATTGAAACTGGAATATCATATTAAAGTGTGTGCTCAGCTAGATAATGAGCAATCAGCATGGGAAGTTGAGATACAAAAGAATTGTAATAGGTCCGGACTAACAAAATTTAAGTACTCTTATCAGAACCATAAGCCACCTCTTAAAATTTTACAGGACAGATAATATTTGATATAGACTGTTTTCCCATGTTAAATTGCTATGACAAGCCTTAATTGATGATATTTAAATATGATATTTCTAATAATATACGAGTATGTAACAAGTGGAGGGTGTTTTTCGCACTAGATCTGAAAATTGTTACACGTCAGAAGCTAGTACGACAACACGTGTGGTTTCTTAGTTCTTTTTTCTCCATTTTATATGTATAATTATAATATCAAAACTTATTCTCAATAAAATTGCTACAATTTTTTTTTAAATTTTGACTCTAGTATTGTAGTTTTACCAGGGGACCGATTCTAATTTTAGAGACTTTTCGGCTATATCATGTAGCACATCGCTTTCACGACGTAGCTAACAATGTTATCCAATCAAAATATGTGTGCCTGTGATGAAATAAGAAAACCTATCACTTTCTATGTTCTGTTTCTATTTGTCAAAATATTTAATTATTTAACGTCCGACTCACATGTTACTATTATCATTACAACCCTGCTTTCAGGGTTGTTATATACCAAATAACACCCAAGGGCGTGTTATGAGTTGTTGCTATGGTAATGTTGTCAAGAGACTGATATTGATACTGGGATAAAGCTTAAAAACCAAGCAGAAGCATTCATAGCCTACCTACTCCGTAAATTTTATTAAACTTTCAGATGCGTAATTCGTAGAATATTAAAAAATTATAGTCGGACGTTAAACGTTGAACGCACCACGGGAGTTAAACGGACAATAATGCCTTCGGTTACCGTACACACCTCGGGGCAGAGGCCATCGGAAAGTACACTGTTGACCTCAGGCGTTATTGTCCTTCGATACAGCTCAGTTAATGGCATCATATTGTTATCATGGTTTTGTTATAGGGATCAAATAGGGATTTAATTTTCTAGTTTGGTATAAGGTGAAGTATGGCAGGACTTTGTCATGTTTGACATTTTGAAAATTTTATTTGCAATAATTTTGTTAGTCCAGTCAATATGTTGAACAGAAGCTGGTTTCCTTGCAAAAGGTGGACTATCTATAATTTTTGGATATGTTGTAAGAGCCAAGGCCAGGGATAAGAAATCATTTTCAGAAACGTGTGCTACCAGAATTATAGGGGAAAAAGTTTGAAATTGTCGTTTTTTTTTCGGGCTTTCCTCAATTTCTCTGTTTCTATACATCGGAGAGTAAAAATACAAAATTTGCTACAACTTTTGTATTCACGATTTTTTTATGGGTTATCTTATTGAACTACACTTAGTATCTCCGAGTTGATTCCCACGTCATTAATTTCTGATGCAAGAATTACTAAACTTTTATCTAGCATCTTTGTCGTATACACATGGCATGTATGAGACTTTTATTCGCTATCTCATTATCGTAGTGTAACGTTTTTATTTATTTGGGTGAAGTGTAGATATTAGACAATTATTATTAATTAAAATTAAGTGTTTATTAAACTATAATGAAAGTTACTATTACTAATATTAAACTATTATTAAAAACTAATTAAGACTAAAACTATAATTAACTAGATAATACTAACACTATTTATTTAATCAACTAACACTACTATTTATTTCCACGATATTAAAAATTATTTATTTCACTACGCATTCCAATCTTAGATTGCCGGTCTGTTGCAGACTCTTGTAGATTGTTTACGCGATATTTATATCACTATATTTATATCACTATATACTTATATCATGTTCAACTGTCCACCTACCGACCTCCGCAGCGTTTATATACTCATCTGACTCAACAGCGTCTGTATATTCAACTGCTCGGACAGAAGTCACATCTTTAACCTCACTGTCTGACTATTTACGTAACTCTCTCTCTCTCTCTCTTCCACAGCCTCAGTATCACCGACTTTCTGTATGCCACAATTCTTCAACACCAATGCCGAGTATCCACTCCAACTCGCTGTTACTGTCCATGTATACCTACCTTCACAATCGTCGTCAACACTACCGAGTATTCACTTTCACAGTTATCCCAATATACCAGTAACTTCCAGACTCGCCGTTACTGTCCTCGTACACTATAGCTTCCCAATACTCGTCAACACTACCGAGTATTCACATCCACAGCTATCTCAATATACCAGTAACTTCCCGAGTACCTACTCGACACCAACTGCATACGCTCACTACGATACTGCTGTGCTTCTCAACTCACTAACACTTTACGCTCTAACACTCCATGTCAATGTCTCTATGACTCTGTATGTAACTAACTGTGTCTCCCGAGCATAGCTACGTCTCTTATATACAGCTGGCATTATTTTCTAGAAAAGCCCTAGAATGTTCGACCGCATAATAACAATGAACACAAAAGGTTCAGGCGACCGCAAGTAATTAAACACGTCGCGACCAGTCTGTTTACATCTCCCGGCTGCTAGCGCGATTACGTCACCGCTATAAATGGACACTTGCTTACAGTGGCGGCGACGGCGGGCGTTCCACGTTACAGTAGGTTTACTAGAGGGGTATACGCTATCTCCGCCTAACCAACGGCAAAAAATGAAATAGGAACGGTATCGTAACCGCGGTAACGTCTATCATTTTCAAATACTTGCATTATTTGACTATTCATGCATGTCATTCATGTGATTAAGATTTTGCCGACGATAATAACTTGTGCTTCGTTGTGTGTTGGGAATTTTATTAATTCTTGGGATTATACATATTGTGCATTTTGCTATTGCAAAGGTGATGTTTCTAAGATTTCTGACAATTACAACATATTGTTTTTGTACACTAAAAAGAGGTAAATTTCATCCATTATACTTACATCGTATTTATTCAATTGGTTTATTATTGCTAAATAACTAACTATACTTCGAATTTTGATGAATAACGAAATTGACATAATATAGGTCATACTGTCAGTTTTGACATTACATTATAATTATTTAATTGCGAAATAAATGTCACTTCAAATTTTGATGAATAATAATATTCACACAGTTATAATAACAAACAACAAAGATATTGCATATAAAATTTTAAAAATGTCAAACATGACAAAGTCATTTCATACTCACTGAACTCAATATATACTATACTATTATTCACGACAGATGATTATTCAAGGTCATTTGTTCGAAGAAAGAATACACATCACTTTACAGTAGTAGCTTAGCAACATTTTGTATTAGAAAGAGAAAGATTATTAGACCTATGTTTAATTTATGTGGTGAAACAGATATACGTAAATAGCGGCATTGCTTTCTAACACACTATAAATATGAATGACGTATGTCGTTGAATTACAGATACCTAAATATCTACTACGCTGCCCTCTGTACTAATATTTATCCAGTGGCGTTGACGTTTAAATCAAATTATTATTCCTTGGTTTATAGTTGTCTATATTTTTGAATTTTGCAAAAACATAAGTGAAGAATATAAATCTTTCAGAAAGGCATTATTTAGAAAGAAACATAATTTTCAAATAAATTACCCTTATTTTTTCATTTAAAATGTGTCCATAAATATTTCATATTGCACGCCTATGCATACGAAATGCAATGAAGTTATCTGCAAGTAATATTAAATCAGACAGCTCACGAATGACCTTCAATAGTTATCTTTCGTGAATAATAGTTTACTGGAATGCGCTATCAGCTTCACATTCTGCGAAGAGAGAAAGCATGACGTGGGATTTTTCCGTCTTTGTTTTACACATTCTGTTAAAAAATTATTTTAATTGACAAATGTCAAATAGTTAATGGCCTTAGTGTACCTTCAATACTGTTATTTTTATTCTTATTGACGACATTAAGGAATATTCTACTTCCATTTTCTCTTATATTGGACTCAAAAGGGTTGGAAACATTATTTATTTAAAAACCTACAAATTATTATATTTATGGCTGTATTACACAACGATATATCGACCGATTTATTGATCGATTGCGACCTTCAATTTATCGGTACGTGTAAAACAGAAAAATCGATCAATTTATTTACGAAAATAAATTGATCAATAAATTGATGAAATAGAACGAGTTCTATTTTCTGCGATTTTCTGTCGATTTTTTAGGGAAGTTTTGGTTACTTTTCTAGTGTCAACTCTATAGTATTTGACATGTCAAACTATATTTAATGTGTGCTTGATTCCAAGGTTATAATTGCGTATATTCACTAGTTTTACTCATTTTTAACAAGTACGTTACAAGAAAGAATACACTCAAAAAAACTATAAGAAAACTGAAGCGCTGCTAGGTTAAACTCTAACCTCACAAATATATAAAATAATATTAAGAAGTTGGTAGTCGTGATTTCAACAAAAATAAATTGATAGAAAATCGTTAAGTGTAAATTCTCAACGACTTGTAAGATAAATTGATCGATTTATCCGTCAATAAATTGAACGATTTATCCGTCAATAAATTGAACGATTTATTGTTATGTGTAAAACAGCTATTATAAATAAATGTCTTGATTTTGAAATGAATTTCTATAATTTGAAGTAAAAATTTGATTACCTGAAGAAAGAAATATACAACAATGGACTCCACTCGGATTTACAACTATTTATGCAATAACTCTTTACCATATTGCGACTTAATTTTTATATTAAGTTTTTGACATTGACATGTGGGGTTATTATAATTTTGTTTATTAAAAAAAAAATTATACAGAATGTAGAGCAGATGTGCCAGTGCGTAAAGAAGGGGGTTTTGTTACTATAGGCGCATTCCAGTAATATAATATGGAGTTCAGTGGTCATACTCCACCTTAAATCAAACTAGAAAATTAAATTCCTATAATAAAACCACGTGGGGATCAAGTCGTGGAAACGGTCTTTACACTGCAGTGAAAGTATTCGAATTTTTGGGAAATGACAAAGCACGCACGTATTGCAGAAATATTGATGCAGTTCGGATGTTAGGGGCGACATTTTGCCTACTTCCTGCATTTTGTAATGCAAGCAAGCCGTTTGGTTCAAATGTTACTAGACTAGGACCATGCCTTAGCGATTAAGAAATGTGGTCACCCGGAAATGCCCCGCAGGCACGAGTTATTGTGGGTTATATATATCTCATTAGCGCGATTTTCTTTAAATTGCAATGGTGCGCAAACCGTTGGATCTACAGAGCTGATTTTATTTTTATATTAATTGTAATGAAGGTATTCGATAATGCAGTGCAAAAAATAAGTTGGGTTACATATAGAGATGTGCCACTAAAAAATTTCATAAAGAAATTTTATTTTTGCCCAGGAAAAATCCCAGAAATTCCTGAAATACGATTTGCGTGGAAAAATATGTTGACTTTTTCTCGGATTTTTTTGTAATTTTTTTTTTAAGATAATATTACACATTGCCGCCTGTTCTTATGCTTTCCATGTTTGTGCCTTACCTGCCCGTTACCTACCCTTACTCCATCAACAAATTGTGGTGCTAATTTGAAAATTCTTGGAAAATTAAAAAAAAATCTTGGAAATTTCCCTGGGAATTTCGAGGAATTTTTCCTCATCATTCAATTTCGAGAACATCGCACTTTTTGGAAAATAAATTAATTCGAAAAATATTAAACCATTATTACCGCAACTATTAACAAGACAAGTTCTTGTTCATAAAGTGTTCCATTCATCTTTTAAATGAAAAAAACGTCGTAAAATTATAACCAACATAAAGTCCTGTTATATTCCACTCTGTTTATGCCAACCTAGAAAAGTAAATCCCTAAAATCTGACGTTAACTGAGACGGCTCGTATTCTGAGCGCACTTTTATAATAAAAGCGCTTTTATGAAGCACGCTTTTACATTATATTCTTATGAGGAGTTTGCTCCGTAAAAGCGCTTTTATTATAAAAGTGCGCTCGGAATACGGGCCATAAGTCTCAAAAATGAATTAGAATCGGTCCCCAGAGCATTTTTTTTTCAAATTTCATCTTCTGCGTCGTGATCCAAACTTCCTTCTAACAAAATAAAATGACAATTATAACATTCATTCTTTAATACACTATTAAGTATTTGTCAAAATATATCAAGATTTGTTTTATTGCACCTCTTGTCTTATTGTATATTTGGTTTTGTATATTATTGTGAAACTGTTGTATTCATAAATAAAAATAAATAAGTATATCATCACTGCCTATTACCAATTGCAACCTGAAAAGTCATTACACGTAATAATATCTATGTACTTCTTAATTCCTACAGAAGTATGTACTTACGAGATGCGAGTAACTCGTCCAGCCATCTATGCGCTAGCATCATAGTTCCATTGACCATACTTCATAATTTACAATGATATTTTTAGCTTGGTACGACGGACGACTGATACGTAAGTATGTGATTCCCCGAAATACGTATACATATCAATGTGTGTATTTACTAACTTGCGCTGACTTGAATCACTCATTATGCAGTTGTGCGTATTTGTTGTTTGATGTCCACTTGGTTTCAATTAACGTACAGGAATAGTTATTAAAGGTGAGGTGAGACACATTTATACCTACTTTATACTGATAAATTCAGATTTAAATGTAATTTGCTTAAAAAAAGTTTTACCTATTTAACTAATTTTGTCTATATTATATGTAAAATTCAAGTAAATTTATTCATTTAAATAAATAAATATATCTTCACTGCATATTACCCTTTGCTGGGTGTGCCAATCTGCTTTATACAGGATGTAAGCAGATATCGGTATTGATGATGACATATTCGTACCGTGCGGGCGTTTATTGCACGTCACCCCACGGGTATTTATTGTTGGCGTGGAGAGTGCACTATAGGGGTCACTTTTGTGCCATTGAAAATTCGAAATAATTTTGACGTCGGTCGGGATCAAACCCGGGTCATCAGATTCGCGACCAGTCACTCAAGCCTCACATGGTCACGAGAATAAAAAAATACTTACATATTTACCTATACAGGCAAATGTATTGTTTCTTTGCATACTCCATATGTAAATAATACTCGAAATAATATAACTTGTTCATATTTTCTTGTTCAAAATCTTACACTTATATTTTTTTTAAATTTTAAATGAAATTTCGTTTATATTTTAAGCAATTCGCAGTATTAAAAATTATTATTGTTTTTAGTTTAACTGCATTTGATTTTTAACGAAATTTATTTCTATCTTGCTCATTCCAGTTTCTATAGTATGCTGCGCGAGAAAGAAAGTAATATTGTGACGTCACAGTGGCACTGAGATTAAATTCAAATATTTCCCAAAGTAATTAATAAAAAATAGTTTTTTTTATCTTAGTCGTTATTTATTGAGTACTACTTTAAGGATAAAATGTACATTTTATTATTTTTTGTTATAGTGCAGGGCACCATTAAAATTTATTTTGTGGTAGTGACGTTTATTTTCTATCATTTACAAATACCTATACAAATATTGTTTTAATTATTATTCTATAATATCGTATTTTAATATTTTCTTTGGAAACACATGCAGCGCCATAACAGTATATTTATTAAATGTACAAATCTTGCCCAAGAAGTTGGCGTAGGCAAACTTCGCGCTCTCACAATATAAAAAGTACCCTTCGTGCTACAAATTGTTAGTAAAAATGATTTATTGAAGGTTGTCTCTAGCCTTCCGGCGCCGGTGTTCGTATTAATCCCGATTATATAATGACATAACAATAGTATGTCGTAGCCAGATTGTAAAATGCCGCCATATTACCAAATCTTCGTTGACTTAGCGATGATTTACAATCTGGCTAGTGATGTAGACTTAGCTTGTGTATTTCTCTAAATATAACAACATAACCTCACCTAACGCACAAAACTCGCCCCTAGTTTTCCAAGAGTGACTTGCGTTAAGTGAGGCATGTTTATTGTTGTTATATTTAGAGCAATATTACAATGTGGCTGTAAGCTATTCGTCGTTTTATAAAACGTGTAGCCATATTCTAAAACGCCTATAGTCAGAAAAATTAACTCTGTCGGGTTTAGCAATAAAGCTATAAATTTTATAATAGGATATTCTCTCATGATTACAAATATTAAAAAGTTATTAAAAATATTAAAGTTGATTGGTAAATCTGAGGGAAAAAGCAAAAAAAACCTGTTATAAATTAATTGTTGCAAAATAGATAAAGCATCTAAATTGTACTGATGTACTAGTACTACCAATGGGAGACCAGTTGTATTCCCATGTTTGAATGTGATAACAGGCTGTATCTTAAGTATGCACATTCTCGGGTCTACTTCGGTTCGGATCGTTCGGGAGTGTTCGTGTACAACTGTTTTAACATGTATTGATAAGGGATATGACATCTGGTAACAAAATAATTAGAATATTTACTTTCCATTAAAACTGAAAAACTTTGTACACGTGTCCATATTAATAATTAATTGTTCAAAATGAATAAAGAATAATTAAAAAAGTAAATAAATTTTATAGCAAATTTATTGTAATAACTATTATCCTTCCTAAAAGAAATTTTATATAATATGTTTCGTGGCAGGGTGGTAATGCTCGTGCTAGTTATGTAAAGGGTACCTACTGGGTTGGGTTCTAATCCATCATATCTCTTTATTTTTATTTTTTATATTTTGTTGTAATTTTAAATAAATATCAAATTTAATTTAACCAATTTTATCTGATTATGTTAAATAAATATGAAGAAAATATATAAAAAAAGATAAGGAAGTTTGGTAATTCGAACATACTACCTTTGACATAAGAAGCAAAAATGATGATGCCCAGTGACGGAAGGGGAATGAAACGCAGGCCACATTGCACTGGTCCATTTCTGCAGTCTAATACATAGTAAACTGTCGTATTTATTATAAAAAATTACGAAATATGGTCAAAAAATGAATTTAAACACAAAAGTTTAAAGAGCATATTCGAAATACATAGTACACGTCAACGCAACCAAAAAGCAAAAAAAAATCTGATGTGGCCAACACATAACCTCTCGCCAGATATTTTACCTGGTTGTACGCATAAAACGAAAAATATTTTTAATACAAATACATATATTCATGTCTCACTACAAAATAATTCTCACATATATTTGCAAAATCTATGGGATATTTTAAAATAAATTGTGTACAATACTTACATTTTCTTTATATTCAATATCCTGAAATTTTCTTTTTCTACTTTCCTTTTCTTTTTCTTTATATTCGTCATTTTTTCGCAAATTCCTTTTATATTCTTTTTTACGTATATCTTTTGCGTTGTTGACTTTTTTATTTTCATAATCTTCATAATAATATACAAATATTTTTGACAGAGGCATACAAATATTTTTGACAGTGACATTTATATGTCAATTAGAAACATTTGAATTTCTTGCCTTGTAGTAGTTTGATCTGAGATTTTTTACATGAAATTATTTTATATGCCTTTCTTTATCTCTAAATCTATAGAAGATATAATAATGAATTTATATTTATCGAATAAAGAATTTAACGTTCTTTAATATAAGTATTTACATAAATTTTCGATAAATAATATTTAGACGATTTTTTTCTTGTAACTACTACTTCCGGTTGTCCAATTGTTACCAAAACTGACTGGACTCTTCCCATTATTGTTAGATTGAGGAATCCGTAGTTAAAAATGTCTTAAGTCTCATAGTATTTGAGATATAGTGAATCCAACATCCACACACACACACACACACACACACACACACACACACATACGGACATCATCGTAAAAATGTTATAATCGGATACTAGGGACCTTAAAACGTGCTTATTCATTAAAATCTGGATATGCGATTTTTAGCATGAATACAATACCTCTCTTAGCGAGAGGTAAAAACTAATCAAAAATGGACCAGTGGAAGGTGACGGGCCAATCCCCGCACGGCTTCAAGATTACGGACTTTTGCTCCCTCTATTATATACGAAAGCTTAGAGGGGCCATAGAAAAAAGTAATTTATTCTTGGAATTTCAACGTCTTTCCTGAAATTTCACCTCTTCAAAAAGTTGAAATTTCAACTTTTTTCTTGAAATATCACCTTTTCAAAAAGTTGAAATCTCAACTTCTTTTCGTAATTTCACCTTTTCAAAAAGTTGAAATTTCAACATTTTTTCTTGAAATTTTACTTTTTCAAAAGCCTATCCTAACGTGCACATACCACACAGTTTCATTTACAGACAATGTACGAGATTTCAAACAGTATAATAATCCTTTTATTTAAGATTTCTACCAGAAAATATAACTAGAAAAAGTGAAATTTTAAGAAAAATGTTGAAATTTCAACTATTTGAAATGGTAAAATTTCAAGAAAAAAGTTGAAATTTCAACTTTTTGAAAAGGTGAAATTTCAAGAAAAAAGTTGAAATTTCAACTTTTTGAAAAGGTGAAATATCAAGAAAAACGTCGAAATTTCAAGAATAAATTATTTTTTTCTGTGGCCCCTCTAAGCTTTCGTAATTATATATTCTTAACTTTTATTTATTTCCATCTTTTTCAATACTTACTGAACGCCTTCTCGAAAACCCATGAATCACTTGATTGTACAGTGCTGGTACTGTACAACTAGTACGTCACTATCACGTGACACAATAAAATCAAATTTTAAGAGTTAATATCTCGCTTATTAAAAAGAATTTTTAACTCGGATTTTCACAGGTACTTTTAGATATATTTGTACTTCAAGAAAAAAAAATGCGAGAATACTCTGTTATGACAAAGCGGCATACTGTTTTATAATATTGATACCAATGGGCCATTATTTACGCAGCTTTATTAATGCATTGAAAGGTTTCTCATTAAATTAATTTAAAATTCAATGAATATTTCCAAATATTTTTGTTATGAAAGATATAAAATAAAAGGCTTAAAAAATATATACATATATCATCCCATTTAATAATATAAAATTGTACTGTAACTTGAGGACCACTGGTTTAAAAACATATTTTCTTCTCTAATTGGATGCCCCCCCTCTTGGTCTTATTAAATTATTTGAGGTAGCTCGTTTAGCTACACCCTGTATACTTTAATCGGATGACTAAAGTTTGACTGTCGAGCCGTGACCGCCCAGCTTGCTTTCAAATAGTGGTGGGGACTTCAATCCCTTGCCAGTAGCCGCGTAACTACCTGTCTCTTTCTAGTGCGTTCTATCTCTGCGCAGTACTCATCCCCACAGCTCACGGCTCGGCGGCCAAGCTGTAGTTTAGTAGCTTATTCAGTCGGGCCAAGTTGCGTGCTCAGAATACCAGTCTATATATTTTTTCGCCAACTGCTTAACTAGATAATTTCACTAACTATTTAAAATGAAATGAAATGCTACGCCAACATAAACTTCCGTTGGCAGTTATTTTTATTTCCTTGTACGAAGTAAAGGAAGTATTGTAATCGCGAAAAATTTCGGTTTTAAGATTTCAACGGAAATATCCATTTTGACCATCCATGAATCCATTCTGACTAATTTCATCGTGACGTCTGTACGTACGTATCTCTCATAACTCAAAAACGGTAAGCCGTAGAAAGTTGAAATTTTGTATTTAGAACTTCTATATAACATCTAGTTGTGCACCTCCCTTTTTTATCATTACATAATTTCCAGAAATGGTACTTTATTTGAAGCCTATAATAGATTTTAATGAAAAACTATATTAAAATATAATCCAAAACGTTTAAAATTTGATATATAAGACTTTTATATCAATTGAAATAACATAGCAGATTTTGGTTAAAACAGGCCAACCGGAAGTGATATATTACCTGAAGTTGTTAACAGTTTTTCTTGAATAAAATGGTTACATTTTGATTTTAGAAATAAATGCTTCAAATAAGAGTTTTAGAGAATTAAATTCTGCGTCTAGAACATCAAGTATTATTAAATTATCCCTTTGTATAAGCGAGACATGTAAATTTAAAATTTATGTACTTTTTGGTTTTTGTAATGAAGCTTGCTATGGATTAGGACAAAAAAATAAAAAAAATAAAAAAATAGATGTTAATGTCAAATTACGTCAAACACGTGCAATTTTATAATTGGGTCTATACTTCATCTTCATATTGGTCTTGCGTACAAGGAAGTTGTGTGGTGACCACAGCAGATTTTTTAAATGTAATAATAAATACAAATGATGTTAAACGTATTTTTTGTAGAGCTTCTAGGGATCATAAACAATGACTATGGTTTACTTATTGTACAAAAATAAAAAATTAATGGCGTCATATTAGTAGGGTTGGCGAAAAAATAATATTCATGAAGTGTACGTTTTATTTGATTGATTAATAATAATAATCTTTCACTTTAGAAAAAGAAGTAAACAATAGCATTAATTTTTTGGATATCACCGTAACAAAAATAGAAAATAATTTAGAATTTAATATTTACCGAAAACCTACTTTCACAGATACGATAATCCCAGTAACTTCAAACCAATCCAACTCCATAAAGATGTCAGCCCTTCATAGCATGATTCACAGACTCTTAAGTGTTCCACTAAACCCCTCTAATTACACGAACGAATTAAATACTATCAAAACTATAGCCTCTAACAATGGATATACGCCAGACATTGTGGATAAAATAATTAAAAAGAAAAATAAACAGAATGTAACAAAATTAATTTACAATTCAACAAATAAAGATAACATAAATAAACCTTGGTACCCTATAAACCATGTAGAAACCATATCAGAAAATGTAAAATTTAAACTGAACAAGTTAGATCTTAGAATAATCTCTGTAAATAAGAACAACTTAGGTAGAATGTTAGTAAACAATAAAGAAAAAATAGATAAAAAGGATTTAACAGGTGTATACAAAATTTCTTGCAATGACTGTGACGCAATTTACATTGGGCAAAGCGGTAGAAACTTTAGTTGTAGGATAAAAGAACATATGAAAGCTATTAAGGACAATAAAAATAATACAGGCTTTTCCACCCATTGTGTTGATAATAAACATAAATACGATGGTAACTTTGAAGTTCTACACGTACAACAGAAAGGTTATAAACTAAACGCATTGGAAAACCTGGAAATCCAGAAAGCGGTCAATACAAACGAGAATATAGTAAACGAACAAATAGATCTAAGCGCCTCCCCGTTGTTAAACATTGTATTCCCCCATAGAGATAGTTAGTATTTAAGAATGCACATTTTGTAAATTTGTAATAGTTAACCTGATGATGACCGCAAGGTCGAAACGATCGTCGAACAATTAATTAATAAACTGTGAAACTTAACCAAGTGTTTTATTTTTAACCTTAATTCATATAATAATCAATATGTTTCATCAAGTGCCTACCACTCAATCTCTACAAATTAATAATAAAAAAATCCGTACGGTGCAACCAAAATTGAATCATACCGGGTGGCGCGCTTAAGACGATCCACCCTTAATAACTTTTTTATTACTTGATATTTGGCAGGCTGGCAGCGCTTTCATTTTAACCGGAAGTGGCATTAACTTTCAAATTTCAAATGGGACAACCTTTATATTTCTATATGTTTGGAATTTACGTAAAATTACGAATTCAGCGATATGCTTGAAGTGTATTTTATTGAAGAAATAAATGACTAAAACGTAAGAGAAAATTATTAATTATTATGGGTGTATTCTAAAGACATTCCGTTATTTATAAACGGACCGTTAAAATTAAGATATCCGTTAACTAGATTTTGCTATTCTAAAGACACTATCTGTTAATAATATAAACGGAGATCCGTTTATGTTATCCGTTTATAAATAAAATTTAAACGGATAATGATTCATAGCCGTTAATTGTAAACGGACGACATTTAATACATAAATATTTAAAAATTTCTAAATTTTAAGCAGAGAATGGCGTTATCATCCTTTACTGTTTGCTCCGACCCTTGGATTCATAAAATGTAATTGAAAGGAAAGTACAAATAAATAATTTTTATAACAAAATAATACTCGTACATAACCTATAAAAATCGGTTCGATGAAAGATTTTAAAAATACAAAAATTATCAATTTCTCGTTCTCAAAAATAAAATAAAAATGCTTTCTCTAATGAAACGAGCAGATATTTTACTCTACATTGCAAATCTTGAATTTTACCTAATGTTTTACAAATATTCGAGTATTTTCAGGACTGCATTTAATCTTCAGGGGCCCAAGACACAAATGTTCTATTGGTGCCCTTATTTTTAATTATTGATTACAACAAAGGATATTTTTATTGCAACAAAGAATATTTTGATTACAACATTGGATATTTTGATTATATTCGAAGAATACTGATTAGAAGAATGAATCTAATGAAAATTTCATTAATATTTGCGAAGAATTAAAAATCAAGCTCATAATGTGTGTTTTATAATTTGTGAAGTACATGCGCATATTATTTAATTGTGGCCCCGCGTGTGTTCATTTTCTTGATACTATAGATTAGCTTGGTGGTGTCTATAATTTCAAGATAAATGTTGGGGTTGGGCGTTGGGGACCTTCTTCATTATTACTTTAACTGCGCTTAATAAGTAACGAATTAAGGTTTTATAGATTTTTTTGTTTTATGCTCATTTTTTTCCAAATTTACAATAATATATAATAATATCAAAAGGTTATGAAACTGACAATTTTGACATGTATTACAACAAAGTATTCACCTACCAACATTCCAAAGATTATTTTGAAGAATATATTCATTATTGTAATTATTTATTGATTTAAATTTATTAATAAATAGTATCTCTAAATTTATGTGTCACAAATATCTGTTTAGATCTTAATATATTTTGTTATTATCAAAATATAAATATGTTGACATTTACAATTTGACAACACTGCCCTGCAGTAGCAAACGGATCCGTTTATTATATTAATTTTAACGGATCCGTTGAAATGTCATATTGTGAATAGAATTTTTAGCGGAATCCGTTAATAAGAAATATTTTAACGGAATCCGTTTACATAATATATTTTAACGGATTGTGTTTAGAATACACCCATTAACCTGGTAAGCCATGATATGATAATTATCAGGCAGGCTGGGAAAGCAGTTGAGATAATATTGAGTAATACCCAGTGTTAAAAAATGTTCGGATATTTTAAGGGCGTATAGTGAAGAAAAATCTAATAAACATGTGTCCGCAAGCTAACCGTTTCAAAGATATGAGCTACAAGTTACTCCACATGCAATCGAGTTTGCTGTGATTAACAAATTACATTAGAAGATGGATAGGACGAGGAGGCACAGTGGCACGGCCTCCCAAGTCTCCTGACTTGACGTTTTTGGACTTCTTTGCATAGGGATATTTAAAGAGTTTGATTTATTCTACTCCAATTTACAATGTAGCGCACTTACAAGAGCGAATACAACATGCCTGTGAGATAATTCGAGTAAAACCGGGAATTTATTATTATTCGTGTCCATATACATAATATAAATAATTAATACACAATAAATATATAAAACATTACAACAAATATTTCTCACTCCTTAGATACTGAAGTGGGCGATTTTCGGTAGCGAAATACCGCATCCGGACCACATGGAGTGAGTTAGCTGAGCTATAATATAGCTCATAACAATATAAATAGTCAAATTTATTTAAGGTGCGAAACTCTTTTATAAGAAGATGTGAATCATGTGTTGAGATGGAAGGGGGGCATATGGAACACCTATTGTAAAATGGTTTAAATGAAAAACGTAAATTTGATACCACACACTGTTTTCTTATTTTCTTAGATAGTACATTTCTGAAAAAAGCTCACATCTTTGAAACGGTTAGTTTGTGGACCTATACTTATTAGGCTTTTTTCACTTATTTTGGTGTATACTATATGCCCTTACAAATTCCAAACACTTTTTTTAACACCCTGTATTTAAGGGGATGGGCTACGCTTTTCCAAATGAATGAAAAGAGGCTCTACATTTTTACCAATTATGCAAAATCTGTTAGAAATTTATTGCTTATTTTTAACATAATTATTAAGAAAACTTGATATTATGTCTGTAATTTTTTATATTTGCATCATTGTTCTTAGATCTGTGTCGAAGCTCTGAAATTGTCGATTTTTGGTTAATTTTGAAGTTAATTTTTCGAATACAGAATAAATATTTTAAAATTTTAAAAAGTTACGTACCTAATTTCATGTTTTCTAAAAGCGAAGGTTTAAATTGTATTCAAATGAATGACAAATACAGTCATTATTAGTAAAAACCTGAGACGTGTTTTCTGTATTTTCAAGTATAAATAAAAGGTTATAGACATATCAAGTTTTTTAATAACATGCTGAAAATAAATATTTGTGACAGATTTTGCATAATTAGCAAAAATTTAGAGTCTGTTTTCGTTCATTTGGAAAAGCTTAGACCGAGACGTAGACGATCCCCTTAAGTAATTTGCTTAAATAGTAAGTTGATTTTGTAAGATTTTATATTTTGTTACAAAAAAATCTGGTGTGGCCAACACAATACCTCCCGCCATTTACAGCCCGAGTCACAAAAAACTTTGACAGTTTATTTCTTATAATATAGTCTAATCTAATCCAAGTAACTACGTTTTTTTTAAACCCCTGAACAGGATTAAATCCCAATTACAGAGTGGGTTTACATTTACACACATCCATGCCTTAGTGGAATTCGAACCCAGAGCCCCGAGGGCACTCATGACGAGGCGTTGCTCTAATCATTGAGCCAACGGAACTATAATAAACTGAAGATTAAATTTTAAATACCGGGATAGAATAGAATTCACTAATGCAAAAATGAGTATTAGCTTTAATATTTTTGTGAATCGTTAATTTTTATTAATCTAAACACATACGTATTTATGCTGGAAAGTGTATTGAATTCCTTTTCTATTGTTCTATTTATTTTTTCCTTTTAAAACGTTACTAATATTATTTTGAAGTGATTAGTTCTTTGATAGTTACATTTATCTGTCAGTTACATACATTAGAATAACTGCGTTTTGTTTGTTTAAAGCGTAGGATCTGGGATTTAAATTATAGATAATTTTATAAATTTATCCATAAAATATATAGAAAAAGTATTAATGCAAATCTATACAAAATTTAATAATCTTTATTTTTTATAATAACATTAATCTCGAGAAAATAACATTTAAAGGTATTTTTCGAAGAAAATCTATTTTGAGCTTCTAGTAAAGTGCCATTTCCGGTTATCCGATTTTCACCAATATCTAATGGGCTCTTTCCAATACAAAAAAAGCTCGTAATACAAGATTTCAAAATTTTCTGAATGATAGTATATGAGTTAGAGTGGAGGATCCACACACACATACACACAGACATCATCGTGAAAATGTTAAAATTGTATTCTAGGGACATTAAAACGTGCTCATTTACCAAAATTTCGATATACGATTTTTGGCACGATCCCTATACCTCCCTTACCAAGGGTAGCGGGAGATAAAAATGATCAATTTGTTATCACAGCCTATCTGTACCCTGTACGTAGATTCCAAATATACGTATAAAAATATATAGTGTCCCATTTGAAATATGAAAGTTACTTCTGGTTAAATTGGAAGCGCTATACCATCATGCCAAATACTATGATTTGTAAGCCCCTAAGTCTACTTTACAAATATATGAAGAAAAATAAAAAATAATTAAAAATAAAAAAAAGTTATTAAGGCTACCCGGTACCTATAGTATTTTTATTTTAATTAATTTTGTACTAGATAAATTTTGTAATTTAACACATCTTAAGAACAAAAAATCTTCACATAACTAACTGAATAAAATATTTTAGATGAAGTTATCCAATATACTAGCAACTCCAAATTCGTGGACATCACAGAATGTAGAAGTAGAAGAAATAAATCTATCTTCTTCTTCTTCTGAATACAGATATGTTAAATCCAAGCTCTCGGGTGATTCACTTGCATTTCTTGAACGCATCACTCGGATTCAAAATCCATATTTATATCAGCGATACCAAATACGAAAACTTGAATATGAGCGGCTTGGATTTTGCAACCCTGAACGAGAATTAGTACATGCAACAGCAGAATCTAAAATACCGTCCATTATTAAGAACAACTTGGACTGGAGGTAATAACAATCAAATATAGAACTTTTTTTTATTTTACAACTCTTCAACAGGATAAAATGGGATGACATATACAAACATACATGCCTTAGCGGGATTCGAACACGGGAACTTAAATGTGCTCATAACTAAGAGCCGTTAAAAAAATATTTTCGAAATGATTCGATAATTTATTAAATTACAAACAATATTATATATATAAAAAACATTTTTCCTATACCTGATGTTAAAGTGTGATTTTATCTACTCAAAATAGAAAAAGTACGAGGGCAGTTTATAAAGAAATCTACCTAGCCATGAATCAAAAGACGAAGGATAACAATTTTTTGTTCATACAGAAGTTTCATTCAAATCTTATTATTTATTACTGTTTAGTGTAGAATTTTGGGTTAAAAAATGAGTGAAACTAAATTGGAGCATCGGATAAAATTCTTAACAAAAGAAACCAATGGTCCTAAAATTATTCATGAGCGAATGGTGACCTTGTATGGGCAAGATGCTCCAAGTTATTTTAAAGTTAAATTCTGGTGTAAACAGTTTCGATAGGAAAGGGATTCGATACAGGATGATCCAAAATCTGGTCGACCACTTGAAGCACGAACTGCAGAAAATGTTCAACAAGTTGAAGAATTGGTGCTTACAGATCGACGGTTTCTGTTATTGCCAAGGAAATGTCTTTATATGAAACCAGTGTTTGGAAAATTTTGCATGATGTTTTGGGCATGAGGAAGTTGTCTTCACGGTGGATATGCAGACTGGTTCACAAAGCGCGTAAAATTGCAGATATTATCAGGGGCTGCTGTTTTGCAGAACTACGCCATGCTCCTTATAGCCCCGATTTAGCACCTAGTGACTTTTTGTTTAAAAATATGAAAAAAACATCTTAGGGGAAGAAGGTTTGAATCAGACGAGGAGGTAATGGGCGCATTCGGCGGGCTCACAGCGCTGCCAGCGGCTGTGCAGCTCTTAATTGTCAAGCGTTCGGCGGCCCGCTGTTCACAGCCGATTTTCAAAGCTGCTGCGACAGCGCTCACAGCGCTATTTAAATACGATTTATTTAGACAGCGTATATCAATCCTTGTCTAGCACTGTCATTTGTACATGTACAAGATGGCGGAGTACCAGGTACAATATTCGTACAACAATATAATTGCAGTAAACGATAGAGAAGAGGTTCATAATTTGTTATTAACAGGTAAACTAACACAGATGTATCGTTTTATAAAATTTTACAGAATTTTTTTGTTAGATCCGGATTATGCTATCCATATTTAAATCAAATATTCAACATGCACAATTATTATTTACTCCGTAAATGATATGTATTTATTCACTTTATACTGTTTCAGAAAAATAAATAGATTTATATTACATTTGCAACTGAGTTTAATTGTTCTATGTTGACGTTTGGTGTTTTGAAAATGCGCGGGCATTGCGTTCGATGTCATCCAGCGGCTGTCGACAGCCGCTGTGTGACGTCACACTCTGTATTTAAGGGGATGGGCTACGCTTTTCCAAATGAATGAAAAGAGGCTCTACATTTTTACCAATTATGCAAAATCTGTTAGAAATTTATTGCTTATTTTTAACATAATTATTAAGAAAACTTGATATTATGTCTGTAATTTTTTATATTTGCATCATTGTTCTTAGATCTGTGTCGAAGCTCTGAAATTGTCGATTTTTGGTTAATTTTGAAGTTAATTTTTCGAATACAGAATAAATATTTTAAAATTTTAAAAAGTTACGTACCTAATTTCATGTTTTCTAAAAGCGAAGGTTTAAATTGTATTACAAATGAATGACAAATACAGTCATTATTAGTAAAAACCTGAGACGTGTTTTCTGTATTTTCAAGTATAAATAAAAGGTTATAGACATATCAAGTTTTTTAATAACATGCTGAAAATAAATATTTGTGACAGATTTTGCATAATTAGCAAAAATTTAGAGTCTGTTTTCGTTCATTTGGAAAAGCTTAGACCGAGACGTAGACGATCCCCTTAAGTAATTTGCTTAAATAGTAAGTTGATTTTGTAAGATTTTATATTTTGTTACAAAAAAATCTGGTGTGGCCAACACAATACCTCCCGCCATTTACAGCCCGAGTCACAAAAAACTTTGACAGTTTATTTCTTATAATATAGTCTAATCTAATCCAAGTAACTACGTTTTTTTTAAACCCCTGAACAGGATTAAATCCCAATTACAGAGTGGGTTTACATTTACACACATCCATGCCTTAGTGGAATTCGAACCCAGAGCCCCGAGGGCACTCATGACGAGGCGTTGCTCTAATCATTGAGCCAACGGAACTATAATAAACTGAAGATTAAATTTTAAATACCGGGATAGAATAGAATTCACTAATGCAAAAATGAGTATTAGCTTTAATATTTTTGTGAATCGTTAATTTTTATTAATCTAAACACATACGTATTTATGCTGGAAAGTGTATTGAATTCCTTTTCTATTGTTCTATTTATTTTTTTCCTTTTAAAACGTTACTAATATTATTTTGAAGTGATTAGTTCTTTGATAGTTACATTTATCTGTCAGTTACATACATTAGAATAACTGCGTTTTGTTTGTTTAAAGCGTAGGATCTGGGATTTAAATTATAGATAATTTTATAAATTTATCCATAAAATATATAGAAAAAGTATTAATGCAAATCTATACAAAATTTAATAATCTTTATTTTTTATAATAACATTAATCTCGAGAAAATAACATTTAAAGGTATTTTTCGAAGAAAATCTATTTTGAGCTTCTAGTAAAGTGCCATTTCCGGTTATCCGATTTTCACCAATATCTAATGGGCTCTTTCCAATACAAAAAAAGCTCGTAATACAAGATTTCAAAATTTTCTGAATGATAGTATATGAGTTAGAGTGGAGGATCCACACACACATACACACAGACATCATCGTGAAAATGTTAAAATTGTATTCTAGGGACATTAAAACGTGCTCATTTACCAAAATTTCGATATACGATTTTTGGCACGATCCCTATACCTCCCTTACCAAGGGTAGCGGGAGATAAAAATGATCAATTTGTTATCACAGCCTATCTGTACCCTGTACGTAGATTCCAAATATACGTATAAAAATATATAGTGTCCCATTTGAAATATGAAAGTTACTTCTGGTTAAATTGGAAGCGCTATACCATCATGCCAAATACTATGATTTGTAAGCCCCTAAGTCTACTTTACAAATATATGAAGAAAAATAAAAAATAATTAAAAATAAAAAAAAGTTATTAAGGCTACCCGGTACCTATAGTATTTTTATTTTAATTAATTTTGTACTAGATAAATTTTGTAATTTAACACATCTTAAGAACATAAAATCTTCACATAACTAACTGAATAAAATATTTTAGATGAAGTTATCCAATATACTAGCAACTCCAAATTCGTGGACATCACAGAATGTAGAAGTAGAAGAAATAAATCTATCTTCTTCTTCTTCTGAATACAGATATGTTAAATCCAAGCTCTCGGGTGATTCACTTGCATTTCTTGAACGCATCACTCGGATTCAAAATCCATATTTATATCAGCGATACCAAATACGAAAACTTGAATATGAGCGGCTTGGATTTTGCAACCCTGAACGAGAATTAGTACATGCAACAGCAGAATCTAAAATACCGTCCATTATTAAGAACAACTTGGACTGGAGGTAATAACAATCAAATATAGAACTTTTTTTTATTTTACAACTCTTCAACAGGATAAAATGGGATGACATATACAAACATACATGCCTTAGCGGGATTCGAACACGGGAACTTAAATGTGCTCATAACTAAGAGCCGTTAAAAAAATATTTTCGAAATGATTCGATAATTTATTAAATTACAAACAATATTATATATATAAAAAACATTTTTCCTATACCTGATGTTAAAGTGTGATTTTATCTACTCAAAATAGAAAAAGTACGAGGGCAGTTTATAAAGAAATCTACCTAGCCATGAATCAAAAGACGAAGGATAACAATTTTTTGTTCATACAGAAGTTTCATTCAAATCTTATTATTTATTACTGTTTAGTGTAGAATTTTGGGTTAAAAAATGAGTGAAACTAAATTGGAGCATCGGATAAAATTCTTAACAAAAGAAACCAATGGTCCTAAAATTATTCATGAGCGAATGGTGACCTTGTATGGGCAAGATGCTCCAAGTTATTTTAAAGTTAAATTCTGGTGTAAACAGTTTCGATAGGAAAGGGATTCGATACAGGATGATCCAAAATCTGGTCGACCACTTGAAGCACGAACTGCAGAAAATGTTCAACAAGTTGAAGAATTGGTGCTTACAGATCGACGGTTTCTGTTATTGCCAAGGAAATGTCTTTATATGAAACCAGTGTTTGGAAAATTTTGCATGATGTTTTGGGCATGAGGAAGTTGTCTTCACGGTGGATATGCAGACTGGTTCACAAAGCGCGTAAAATTGCAGATATTATCAGGGGCTGCTGTTTTGCAGAACTACGCCATGCTCCTTATAGCCCCGATTTAGCACCTAGTGACTTTTTGTTTAAAAATATGAAAAAAACATCTTAGGGGAAGAAGGTTTGAATCAGACGAGGAGGTAATGGGCGCATTCGGCGGGCTCACAGCGCTGCCAGCGGCTGTGCAGCTCTTAATTGTCAAGCGTTCGGCGGCCCGCTGTTCACAGCCGATTTTCAAAGCTGCTGCGACAGCGCTCACAGCGCTATTTAAATACGATTTATTTAGACAGCGTATATCAATCCTTGTCTAGCACTGTCATTTGTACATGTACAAGATGGCGGAGTACCAGGTACAATATTCGTACAACAATATAATTGCAGTAAACGATAGAGAAGAGGTTCATAATTTGTTATTAACAGGTAAACTAACACAGATGTATCGTTTTATAAAATTTTACAGAATTTTTTTGTTAGATCCGGATTATGCTATCCATATTTAAATCAAATATTCAACATGCACAATTATTATTTACTCCGTAAATGATATGTATTTATTCACTTTATACTGTTTCAGAAAAATAAATAGATTTATATTACATTTGCAACTGAGTTTAATTGTTCTATGTTGACGTTTGGTGTTTTGAAAATGCGCGGGCATTGCGTTCGATGTCATCCAGCGGCTGTCGACAGCCGCTGTGTGACGTCACCCAGCAGTCTTACAGCCGCTGCGGCTCGCCGAACGCGCCCAATGTTTTCTGTCGGCAGCTATTTTTCAGATCTTCCTAAATATTATTTTTTGACGGAATGGTACAGTTGAAGAAACGTTGGGAAAAGTGTGTTAGTGTTGAAGTAAGTTATGTTGAAAAAGAAAATATTGTTCAAGTTCAATATGTCTTCTTTCATAGCTATGAGGTAGATTTCTTTATAAATTGCCCTCGTAAATAGTTCTTTAACCGCAAATACTTTAATGTCCGACTGGTATATTATTATCATATTCCTGCTTTACACCCAAGGGCGTTATGGGTTGTTGCTATGATGTCAAGAAATGGGGACCACAGATAATACAACACTACGCTTATATACATATATACACTTATAAATTTGACGTCACCCGCTCCGGATCGGCGGCGGACCTCCCTCCACACATTTTAGAAAATGCTCTTCCCTTCAGCAATACGCCTCGTTGATCCTAAAATTGTTTGTTATTTAGTCTGCAAAGTATGGTTATGTTGTTTTGTGTAGTTTCTGTTATTAATTATCTCTTTTACTAAAGTGTAGTGTTCTTTGGAATTTGAAATATCTCTAAAAAGCCAAGTTCACAAATAAACACAAATGATGTACCGGGGGCACGATTGGTGTTTAAAAACAATGAAATCATTCCGTCTTACAGTTGAAAAGATGGTTAGAATGCCGGGGTTTGAAGAAAAGTGGAAATAAACATGAATTAATTGGAAGGTATGCACCGAGTAGATCATATACTTAAATAATTACCTATATAAAAATGTTTAAGTTTCCTTTCAAAGGACAGTTGTTGTGATCATGTGCTGGATCACATGATAAATGTCAAACTGTAGTGCTAAATCTTGCTCACTACATAACTACTTATTAAATACTTTTTTACTCACTAGATGGCGTTTGAATTGTATAAGTCCTATGGTACCTTTATAATCAGGGTATGGCCATGGGCCAAGATCGCCGCCATTGTCGGTAATTGATTTTCCTATTTATTTGTAATAAATGTGATATTATATTATAAAATAATATTAAATTATCACACTGTGAATTTATAAAGGTAAGAAAAATTAATTTATTTAAGAGATACACAATTATTATTAAGATATACATTTAGAGGTTATGTAGAATATATGACATGGGTTGTTATTATCACATCTAATTTAATATCTGTAGTTCTTATTTACATAATAATTGTATATTCTAAACTTACCTTTTAAAAATTTAAATGATTGTGCTTAATATTGGTAATTTTTAGTTGTTTTCAGTGACAGTAATCGTGATGCGTATCTTAACAAACTACACAAGTAAATAAGATAAAATATATTACTTACACTTTAAATACATATTAAAATGATAATTAAATGTGTTTTTCATTAAAATAAAACAAATAGCCACGAAAATACATAATAATTTGCGCAAGAACAACACATATAACAGATGTCCCGGTAATGGCGGACGAAACGTGAGGCACGCCATGGCCATACCCTGGTTATAAAGGTACCCTAATAAGTCCCCACTAACAAAACAAGCAGAAGCATTCATAACCTACCTACTTGGTAAAAAAAACTTTCTTATCCGTAGAATATTAAAAAATTATAGTCGGACATTAAACGTTGACGGCACCACGGGAGTTAAACTGACAATAATTCCTTCGGTCAACTTACACACCTCGGGCCAGAGGCTCTCGGAAATTACACTGTTGACCTCAGGCATTATTGCCCTTACAACACCATTGATACCTTAATTACAATAATTCGTATTTATTTAAAAGTATTATTCACGAAAGATGACTATTCAAGGTCATTTATGAGCCGTCTGATATAATATTACTTGCAGATAACTTCATTGCATTTCGTATGCATAGGCGTGCAACATGAAATATTTATGGACACATTTTAACTGAAAAAATAAGAGTATATTATTCGAAACTTATGTTTCTTTTTAAATAATGCCTTTCTGAAAGATTTATGTTCTTCACTTGCAAAATACAGAAACATAGATTTAACTTATAAACCAAAGAATAATAATTTGATTTAAACGTCAACGCCACTGGGTAAATATTAGCACAGAGGGCAGTGTAGTAGAAAATTAGGTATCTGTAATTCAACGACATACGTCATTATTATTTATAGTGTATTAGAAAGTAATGCCACTATTTTCGTATATCTGTCACACTACATAAATTAAATAGACATAGGTCAAATAATCTTTCTCTTTCTAATACAAAATGTTGCTAAGCTACTGCTGTATAAGTGATATGTATTCTTTCTTCGAACAAATGACCTTGAATAGTCATCTTTCGTGAATAATAGTTTACATACAAAATCCATAATAACCCACATATGTACATACTGAGATTTAAAATTGTTTATTTATATTTTTTCTTTAACATATGCTATAGAAAAATTGAATTTTATACACGACGATAAAATTAAATTATCGACTCGCGAAATCGCTCGTGAATTAAACTTTCCGCTCGTCGATAAATTATAATTTTATTGTCTTCTATAAAAAATAACTATTATTTTTACAGATTGGCCCGTCGCGTAAAATTTGGAAAAGGGGTAAGCTTTTCTACATGCCCAAGATATGCGGATAGAGAATGTAGTAGATCTAATGGCTTAGATAGAGCGATGATACTAGCCAAAGTTCTTGTGGGAAATAGCTGTGGAGGAAGTTGTTCCACGAGTATTCCTAATAAGGGATATGATACTACTACTGGAAATGAACCTTACGTGCTGGTGAAGTATTATGACGATGAATTTTATCCTGCCTATGTGGCATATTATACGTATTAAATTTGTTAAGAATGCTCTAGGAGCGATTTTTATTTTGAATTGTTTTACTTTAATGAAATTTTATTTGCACCTAAATATTATGTTATAATAGGACTTTAATTTTAACAGTATTTGTTCATATTCATATACTTTTATAATTTTAATACATATACTTTTGTAATCTTTAAATACATTTAATAAAATATATACGTTTTGTTTAATAATAATAATCTTTATTTCTTAAAAGGAATACACACAAAATAAGAAAAAAAAATGTAATATTAAAAACTCTGATGTGGCCATCACATGACCTCTGGCCAATTCCATGTTTAAAATAGCGATGAGCTTTAAATAAAGTATCACTTCCGGTTAATGTTGTTTCAAATTTCAAATTATATACGAGTTTTAAAATACCAAATTTGAGAAGTTTTGGATCATACTTTAATATATTTTTTCTAGAAAATCTATTTATATAGTAATGTACTATTTCCGGTTTATCAATTTTAGAAAAAATCTAATATCTCGTTCTCATTAATATAAAAGTCTTAAATACAATATTTGAAAAGTTTTGGATTATATTATAATCTATTTTTCACGAAAATCTGTTCAGAGCTTCAAGTAAGCTATCACTTCCGGTTTATCAATTTTAGCCAAAATCTAATATGTTGTTCACCTTCATATAAAAGTCTTAAATACTAAAATTGAAAAGTTTTGGATTATATTAATATATTTTTCACGGAAATCTGTTCAGAGCTTCAAGTAAAGTATGACTTCCGGTATATAAATGTTAGCCAAAATCTAATATGTTCTTCCCCTTCATATAAAAGTCAAATACAAAAATGAAAAGTTTTGAAATATATCAATATATTTTTCACAAAAATCTGTTCACAGCTTCAAGTAAAGTATCACTTCTGGTTTACCAATTTTAGCCAAAATCTAATATGTTATCACCTTTGATAGAAAAGTCTTAAATACTAAAACACACACACACACACCCACAGATACACCCACACCCCCGACCACCACCCACGCGTGGGTATAATTAACACCGCGTAGTAGCAAATTTTGTAAGTAGGTTCAGGAGAACGTAAGTACATGTACTGTACATTGTTGCAAACCAGATTAAATGTTATTAACTGCATATATCATTCGAACATAAGCATAAGAATATTCAATTCTTTATTTTTTCCCTGTAGTGTTTTTATATTTTGAATTTTAGTTGAAAACAAAAACAAATATAATGGCTTTGACAGGGAGCTCTATTTTAAAAGATAACATTAATTTCGAAAATAGAGGGAGCTATAGTTATCGTAGTCAATACACTAGAAAAGTAAGGTTAGAATTTGCTTTTGACGCAAGTTCATAGTTTGAATTCCCTAGTCTAAATTTGACCGTTACACTTTTCTGGTCTATTTTCTTATAGTGTTGCCTCACCAAAGTCTGGATGCATAAGCCGCCACTGAATCTGTTTACTGATTATATTAAGCACAGAACACTACATTATTTATTAAAGTGACCGATTTTAACACTAATGAAACGTTTTTGTTAACAATTGAACAACCTGAAGTAGTATATTACTTGAACAGTAAACAGTTTTCAAAAAATACATTTACTCGTAATAGTTATTTGTTTCAAGAAATCGCCAGGAAATAGCTATTTGTGTATTAAGAGCGCAAAATGGGATATTGTCGATTGAGAGGTTGTTGACGCGCGACGCAGGAGCGCGGCATTCTCTCGAAATCGACAATTCCCATTTGCGCTCGAGACACACACAAGATTTTTCTACAGTCCTCCACCATAACAAAAAATAATAAAATGAACACTTTGTACTTACAGTACTATTCAATAGTTTTGCAGTGAAGATAGCAACGTATGCAAATATGACTTCAAGATATTGTTTTGGCTTTCGTTTTTACAAAAAAAATTAATGCCAATTTTGTAATGAATATTATAAGTTTTTGTATAATTTATTTGTTTCAAGTACATTAAACTAGTGCAGTGGAAAAGTGGATGTCCATTAGAGCGTTCACGCCAAAGTGGCAGCACAACTGTTCACACATTTTATTTTATATTTAGTTTATTGTTATTGTCCATTCTTCTTGAGCTATTGCTTCAATCTAATCTAATCATTTTATACTTTCGTTTTTGTAAATAAATGCCCTATTTTATTTTCCCAGCAGTTGCGGCATTTTGTTTGGTTATGTAATATACCGATAGAGCAGTTATGTCAGATTGACTTGTGAAGGTGGTAAATGCGTTACAGTGCCATTAGTTCCATTAAGAATGTAGACAAGTGACATTTCTCAATGTTGTATAGCTAGAAATTTGGACAGCGAGCGTTTTTTCTAATTTGTCGGGCATGATCGGCAAAGTGACATTTTGCGTTGACAAATGAGCGCAAATGGCTACTTTGTATATACGAGTAGACTGTAAAAAAATTATATTTCCAAGTTCATGGCTATCTTGAGCCTTAAAAGTGCAGTTTCCAGTACTATACTTTCGCCTTTCAAGTAAGAAATAGTAGAGGCAGCTTGAGAGCCGACTGTTTTTACATGTGTACACATGCATTAAATAAATAATTTGAATTCGTGATACATCCAACTTTGTCAATAATAAATATTTTTATCTGCAAGAATATACAAGACCTGATTATTAAACATAACAACAAAATATGGTTAAGCAACACTTGATTCTGTAGATTTTATTTGTTAACTACCGATGATACTTTTGCTTTTTGTGAACAAGATTTTCATTCTGACCAATCAAAGGGTAGAATTTATATCCTTATCTAAATCAACGCTATTTTCTTATGTGAAATGAAGTAAAGTCGTGTATAGTATATTTTCACAAGGAGTACCTATCGAAAGTGAGAAATATCGTGCAAATGTGAAGTTTGACGAACGAGGTGCAACCAAGTGAGT
Source organism: Harpalus rubripes (assembly GCA_963082715.1). Lineage (NCBI taxonomy): Eukaryota > Metazoa > Arthropoda > Insecta > Coleoptera > Carabidae > Harpalus > Harpalus rubripes. Next base: position 17,933,932 of record OY720457.1, read on the forward strand.
CAACATACTAGCAATACGATATTACTTTCGAGCGAGTTACGAATACTATTTTTTTTAATGATAGTTCAATACTTTCTGCTTTTTGGGAACAATCAAATAAAGCAAAGCTGTCTGGCTATGTTGATTTGGTCTCATCATTGCGATATAATCATATCATGCTAGTACGATATTCATTCATCATTATGCTAGTTGTACGATATTTTCAACTTTCATAAGGCTACTGATGCGATATCTACTATTTTCTGAAGTGATCCTCTAAAAAAAATTACCTTACTTTTGAGTAGGTACTGTAATATGTAATGGAAAATTTAACCAAGGATACACAATCTGATGTTGATTGATTTTATTTTTTAATATAATTTTCAAAAATGTCATACAGTCGACTCTCTAAATCGACCTCTCTTTAATTTGAATTTTTCTCCAAATCGAATTATTTCTTCTCGGGCTTCTGGGATAATACGCCACTGAGAATGTCGCTAATTAACAATATTATATTTTATTTTCATTATTTAAAAATGTTTAATATGTGTATTTAGAACTCAGTTTTCTAACAAATTGTTGTTTTCGTTATACAGGGGGGCAATTCTTGAAACGTGAGATGTCAGTGAGATTTGACCAAAGTGAGAAAAAACGTCACGTGACTAACATGTCACGTGAGATTTTTTCTTTAATTCTTGAAATAATTTTGTTGTCTCACTATTTCACATTTCATCTCACTACGTGAAACTTATCTCCCCGCCTTTTTGGTTGTGAGAATCAATATCACTCGCTAATGTAAAATAGAAATTTGCTTAATACTAAATTATATGAACTAATATTATAAATAAAATTATTACAAATATCATGGTTGACGAAAAAGAAGTAGCTGCTGCTTTAAAGCATTTAGAAATTGCAGAAATTACTTTTCGAACCAAATTTTTGAAATATTATTTCGGCTGAATAAAAATTTAGTAGATCGCTTGGCTTACAATTTAAACCAACCAACCAGCATTAGGGAATCGAACAAAAAATTTAACTACTTTACATTTTTGATTTGTGGGTAATCCAGCTTGGTGAGTGAAATGACATACATTTAGTTATTATAACTACAGCCTGATTTAAATATTTTAATACAAATACGTTTATACGTAGTAAGACACATTTTATTTGTAGTTGTTCGATTACGACAATAATAATAAATAGTTAATATAGAAAATTTAGCTATACGTTAATCATTCGTAAGCATAGATAGGGGCGGAGAAAATTCGGCCCGCGGGCTGCCTAAAACAGACCACTCCCTACGGACACGGACTACGGAGACCTACGGACTCAAAATTCAATAAATCTATAAAAAGTAGTTGCGAATGGCAACATTATCCACACCAGCTAAAATAAAAATAAGAATATCACGGTAAATATGTAAAGAAGAGTGCAATGTAGTACTGTCAATGTCAAAAATCACACTTTTAGGTCAAATTTTTCACTTGCTAAATCATGGTCATTTAGATAGGTGAAATACATCTCACTTTGTTTCGGGAATTAAAAAAATGAGAAAATATGAAATGAGATGAGAGTGAGATGAAATTTTATGGCACCTTGTGAGAAAATTCTCATATTTCAAGAATTGGTATCCAGGTATGAGGATTTCGAAAACCACCATTGCGATCAATGCGATCTCGGAAACTATGAGATACAACTTCGGTTAAATGGGACATGTGGTGCGCTTTTGGGGGCCATCTTAGATGTGTTTTTATTTTGACAAAAATTCTCATAGGTTACCAGAAAATGGCGGAAAACTGAATTTAAGCGATATTTTCATTTTGAAATTACTTCTAAACTATCAGTAATCCAGAAAAATGTTTCAAATAAAAAGTTAGATATTTTTATTGTCTATCTAGTGGCGTACGAAAATAATTTTTCTATCGGTACATTTTTGAGATATAATACAAACTTACATTTTCTTAAATGGAACCCATATTTGATCTTTGCTAAAAAAATCTTATTTTTCTCTCTTTCTATTGGTGTAAGGGTTTTTGTGTTTCAAATAATTTTTTAAATCTTATCTGATGTACCTACTTACGTGAATTTGAAAATATAGAGTTAAAATTAAGTTATGAAACAGGGTAGTTATGAAATAAGTTATTTAACTAAAATAAAATACTATTTAAAAAAACTATTACTGACAAAAAATAATAAATATGGAGAATAACCCTTACACCAATCGAAAGAGTATTTTTTTAGAGTAAAAATTAAATATGAGTTCCGTTTAAAAAAGTTTGTATTATATCTCGAAAATTTACCGGTAGAAAATTATTTTCGTACGCCACTGGATAGACAATAAAAATATCTAACTTTTTTATTTGAAACATTTTTCTCGATTACTTATAGTTTAGAAATAATTTCAAAATGAATATATATCCACCAAATTCAGTATTCCGCCATTTTCTAGTAACCTATGAGAATTTTTGTCAAAACAAAAACACATCTAAAATGGTCCCCAAAGGTGCACCACATGTCCCATTTAACCGAAGTCGTATCTCTTATAGTTTCCGAGATCCCAGTGGTGGCCTTCGAAATCCGGACGCTTTGCATAACTGAATAAACATTATTTTTTCTTTTGCATATACTTGTACATAATATTTGTAATTTATACAAATGTATATCAAATTTTCTTTTATGTTCTCTAATTCGAACAAAATCAAATACCCATTGCGAATTCAATATATAGAGAATCGATTGTAAAGAATAATTTTTAAATAATTTGAGCGATTTCGGGAAAATATTTAGAAATTAACGTTAGGAAACTGTCGTCACAGGACCGCAGGCTTCTAGCCTATCCTTCGTCTACGGTTCGTACCGGAATATGCCTACCTGATTTATAGACTGCATAGAATAGAATGGAATAAGGAATAAAATATAATAGCAATAGAAATTTTAAGACCATTTATAGTTTGCATGGAATGGAATAAAATATTTATAAATTTTCTCCACGAATTTTCCACGATAAATTCCAACGATAAGTTTTTAACCAATCATGATGCAAAACACTTGAAAATTCAACCAATGGGAACAGTACGATACTGATAAAACTCCGTTACCCGGATAAATTTTCGCTACCAAGTAAATAAACTTAAAAAATAATTAAATTGTTTCATTTTGCGATGTCTTTGGAATTTATCTCACAATACCACACAACCTTTCTGATTTTCTCAGATAAACTTTTATTTTTAAGCACTCATTCTTTTTGCTTTTAAGCAAAATCACTCAATCAAACTGACATTAGGTAAAACCTTTCCTCCTCCGGAATCGGGATTTACCACGCAGATTCCTTTCGTATTTGTTGCTAAGCAAAAAAAATCGTGCAAAATAAAAATTTATCGATAAAATCAGGAGGTCTTGTGATATTACTTCTGATAAATTCATCGCGATCAATTTACCCGCGATGAATTATAGGGGATCCGTTGACTTTAGATAAAAATAACTATAATTTTTGTAAAATTTGCCAGAAACAATAAGAAATTTTAAATTACATGTATTTTTATTTAAAAATAGTTTACATACAGTAGAATAATTTAATAAAATCATGCAAAAATATATAAGTATATGAAATAATTTGATTATACATAGAATGTTGGAGATTCAATAGGTTCCTCTTCAATTTCTATAAAATCATATTCGCCATAAATAATTGGTGATGGTGGTTTAGGAGGATTGCCATAGAATCTTTCAGTTTTTTCATTAAAACCTGTTGGCTCTCTTTTAGTGACTGGAAGAATTCTGGGGTAAAATTTGAAGTCAAGCAATATCCGTGGCTTATCTGTTGGTCTAGGCAAGTAGTTTCTTTTGATTTTAAGTTCCACTGGGCATGCGTAATCCATTACTGAATAATAAAGATGTTTATAACGACAAGACGGATAATATGCTGTATATAAAAGTCCATCCACTTCGTATATTTTTACATCAAGGAATCTTTGCTCTAATACTTTTGCTGTAATTAAACGTTGTATTACTCTATTAGTCTCGTGAGTGAAAGAATTTCCCCAAATATTCAACATCCTCATCTGGACTGGTTTCTTGATTGTCTTCACTATGTCTAACATGCCTTCATCTGTTATATTGTTATGACCTATGTCAAGCAATCGAATTCGCGTGGAAGGTAACGCAAAACTTAAAGCTCTTGCACCCGTGTTTCCAATACCATTTCCAGCTACATTAAGTCCAAGTAACTGAGATCTTCGTAACATAAAATATTTTGCTATCACCTCTATACCATAGTCTGCTATTCTGTTATAGCCTATGTCAAGCATCAATAGTGTTCTATTTTCCTTAAATCCAATCATGAATAATTCCAAATCATGACAGTCAAATTGATTCTTTTGTAAATGGATTTCAATTAAACTTGTATTAAATCTCAACATCTCACCAATACTTTCCGCAAAATGACCACTATCGTAAGGATAACGATTGAAATTAGGATTAACTCGAGAAAGATCCAAAACTCGGAGATTACATTTGGAATTTAAATGATCTCTCAATACTTTAACATAATATGCCACACTGGTTAGAGTCTGATCTGTTTCCCCAATATCTAAATGAAGGATTGTATCAGTATATGTTAAAAGTAAACCAAGACTTTTGCCTCCCTCAGTTCCAAATTTATTTCCATTCAGTCGCAAAGACTTAAGATTAATGAAAGGCAGACTAACGAAACTTGCTATGCCTTTTTCTGTAATATCATTATACATTAAATTTAAATGTTGTAGATTATTCGGAAATATTAAATACTTATTTAGAAAAATTTCTAATCCTTCGTCTCCAATATCATTGTAGCATAAATCTAAAGCAATAATTTCTGTATGTTTACGTAGAAAGTCGCTTATTTTTTCCATATCTTTTGGTTTTATGCGAGTTTCATATTTTTGCCACATATCTTTGCCTTTCATTACCAAATTTTTTGTCAAATCTGAATTTTTTTCACAATATAATAACAAAAAGTCTTCAGTTAATCTTGGTTCCATTTTGAAATAAAAATTTGACAATGTCAAAAATGACAAGACAAATAAATTTTATATACTTATATTTAGTGTGTTTGAAAAGTACAAAACAAATGTGTTGTTAAACCAGTTTGACGCAGCACAGTGTATAAATATGGAAGGTGTGACAACTCATCACTTTTTGTTGACAGGTTGATGTCATGATGTCAACGATCAGTAGGCCAAGATTCTAACCATATACCTGTTAACTAAATATACTGCTGATCCCCTATCCCGCCAATGTATTGTACATCTGTTCAAGAATATGAGAGAGAGATACATCTGCATCGCTCACAAGAAGCGGTAAATGGGTTTGTGTGCGCATACTCGTGAAACTAAAATATATTTCTTAGCGGCCAGGAATATTTTCTTCCCAGTGACAATTTTATATTTAGAATTGAGTATGCGAGCATGCGCCGAACGTGCTAGTTACCGCTTCTTGTAAGCGATGGAGATATATCTTCTGTTTCATATTCTTTGTCAGACGAATCGCGGAGGATTAGCAATATATATTAGTAGGTATATGATTCTAACCTTACATGTAGCGCCTCTATACAATATGCTCTATCACATAAGATTCTAGAACTAACATGACAAATGACAAGTTAAATGTTATTGTATAATCCGGGCCTATGTACATAATAGACCTTTTAAATCTAAATAGATAGAAGATATGCGCACTGGGGATCTGCGCAACCTTAAAAAACTTCTCGAAAGAAGTTATAATAGTTATTTATGATATAAGTATTAAAAGTGACATTTTATTTTGTGAGAAAGTAGTTTGAAACACGACGCGAAGCGGAGTAATTCAAACCTTCGAACAAAATAAAATCACTATTAACACGTATATCATACACTATTTTTTCTACAAACACTATTTATTTATTTAAATTTGCATTTCTAATATTTTTTTGTCATGCACTTTTAATACTAGTGTCAAAAGTAACAATGATTTGTCACTTTTAACACTGGTGTCATAAAATGACATTTTTAATGCTAAAAACAAACATTAAAAAGCCCACTTTTAATAGATTTGTAGAAAAAGCTTTTATTGGAGCTAAAATGTATAACGATGCAAATTTTCACCGAGAATACAGGTATTTTAATGACTGCAATAATTTTGACGTTTCGTTGACAGCCCAACTGACAGTTGTTGGCGCCATTTTACTTACTATTTGCAGCGATAGAAAGAGATAGCCGTTAAATTGAAAAGGTCTATTGTACAACTAATTTAATCAATATATTATGTCTCTGTGTATCAGATGGCCAGTGTTCTGACCGACGCTAAACTGGAAATTTCAAATGATTTTCAAATAGCACAAAAATTATTATATTACACTCTCCACGGCAGCTTTGAGAGCCCGTATATCGCCATTACCGAAGTCACCCAGAAATGGGTAATAAGCCATGATGATATATTTCATTATTTAAAATACGTACATCACCAGATTCTCATTTATTGTACAATATCTTCATTTTTAAATTGTTTTGGTAAATACCATCTTTAGTACCTTCCTACTAAGGATTTTATTAGCTGCAGATGGTATAACTTTCCGCCCGGCATTCACAATGTTTTGTGGAGAATAGTAAATTTGATTGAATGTTTTTCTTGATCTACAAACCTTCAACGAAACAGTATTTTCCATATTTGTACATTTTATGGAATATATACGTTAAATTAATTAACGTATGTCAATTTCATTTTAAATTGACAGATGACAGTTACTAATATGCCAACTTCGTAAACACGGATATTTTTGATGAGTTATACCAACTTCTATATTTATACCCCGTGGATGCAGTTGTAATTTTGTTAACAAATTTATCAAATGTGGTAATAAATGGGGTATTCAACCATTGCAAGAAAATAGTAAACTTTAATAATTATAAGGTAGCATACTTTAAACTAAGAATTTTAGTGAAATGAAAATGATGAAATATTACTTCGTTGTATAAAAATGGTTAATTATAGTAAATGCAACGTCACTGACCTGAATCGATTATTGTAAAATTTCGGATGATTTCGGGCGAACTAAACCTACTATTCGTTGTTAATTTTGTTTGAATTCGTAGGAACATTAATGACATTCTCAAAATATTTCATGAAATAGATTGAACTATACTCTGTTCCATTTAAGCCATTCAGCAGATGGCGCTGATAGCAGCGCCAGTTTTAAGTAGCCAAAATTACATTGGGTAACTTGTCTCGTTTCTCCAATTTCAGCCAATCAGAGAGTTAAAAATTATGTCCTATTCTCTACAATAATGAATGGCTTAAATGGAATAAGGTATGATATTTATTGTAAATATATTGACGAGCAAAAAACTGAAGCCAGTTCGAAATACTTCATAATTTCAAATTGATCTCATCTTTTCGTTCGTCAGTGTATGACAGTGAAATGATAAATTTAAAACTAAATAATTGTTTTTTTTAAAAAAACTTAAAATTTCATTATTATATACTGACGAGCGAAAAGTTGAGGTCAATTTCAAATTATGATGTATTTTAAATTGACCTCAATTTTTTACTTCTCGGTATATTTTATTTATTTTTGACATTTTTCTTTATTTCTGTAATCATCACTAATTAATTTGACAAGAGAAAACATAAATGAAAATATATGTCTAATGCAGACAATGCAGATACCCCTAGAATTAACTGTTTGAGAAGTATAACCGACTCGGGCCTTTGACGTCACAAATAATTTTAGACATTCAAAAATTCCCATCTCGTTTACTAATTCGAATTTTAACATCGCGTTTTCCAGTATTCCTAGATTTTTATATATTATCAGAAAAAAAGATTTAAAAAGTTGGTAGGATACCCTATTGTTTAATTTGAAACGAATGTTTTGAGAAATATACAAATTATGTTATATTTGTTTGATATGATAAAAACAAATTCGTTAACAAAATTATGATCGTGTTAAATGGTTTATATAATTATAGGCCATCATAAGATATTCAATTAGTACATAGCATCAATAAAATTAAGCTCGTCGTTGTCAGATACATCAGAATCAATCTTCAAATTTTTTGGAAGTTCAATAAAGTCATCCGTTTCCCAATCTTCTTCATTCGGAGGTTTAATCTGGTTGGGATTTAAAGAAGTCTGTAGAGGTTTACCCTCAGGGCTTAATGAAAGATACGAAAAGAGTTCAGGAGGAACCTGTATCTTCGGATTTGCATTCTGGGCTATTGGAATATCTTCACCGAGTTCATGAAGAAAATTTTTTGAGAACTGGAAGTTCTGTAAAATAGCATATTATTATAAATTTCCTTACAATATCTTCATAAAAATTACCTCAGGTAAACAGTGATGGTGTAAACAGTAATAATTGGTTCCTTTTTCTTGATGGCACCAAGTACCGTCCGGAAAATAAGGAGAGACGTGCAAGTCGTTTAGTTCTATTCGAGGGATATAGTAACTACCTGAATCAGCGCGTCGACAGAATATGGCACATCCCATCCATGGTCGACCTGAAAGGCATTATTATCAATTCAAAATATATCTTTCTCTTGTCTTCTTAAGAACGGCGTATAAAACGTATTGTAACGTTTATTTGTATGGGTGTAGTGTAAAAATCAGAGAATTATTAATTCTTAAATTAAATGTAAAAATCAGAGAATTATTAATTCTTAAATTAAATGTTTATTAAACGATAAATAAATATTAAAAAGATAATAAAAATTACAATTACTATGGTTAAACAAATATTAAATTATAATTTAAGATAGAATATTATTAATTACGTAAACACTAAAATTATTTATTTATTTAAAAAATTAACACGACTATTTATTTACAAGCTATTTATGTCACTATTTATTTATAGCACATTTACTGTTCGACCTCCACGGTGTCTGAATACTCAATTGACTTCTACAGCGTCTGCTTTGTATACTCAACTGCCCGGACAGAATTCACTCCTTTCAACTCTCTTCAACTCTACTAATTGATTGTTGTCCACTAACTGACTTCCATAGCGTCTGTATACTCAACTGACTTAGACGCTTGCTCAGCCCCGTGTAGTTCGCATTTTACAGTATTATATGACGTACAATGTATTTATTTTCATACTGATAGAATGGGCCGTTCACCCTTACAACTTTTATATAAATTATACAGATGAACACGAGAATCCATGACATAGGCTATAGATGTTTAACGTATACCTTGTTCCATTTAAGCCATTCAGTATTGCGGAGCATAGGGAATAGTTTTAACCTCTCTGATTGGCTGAAATTAGCGACAAGAACCAGGTTTACCCAATGTAATTTCAGCTACTTCAGATTTGCGCTGTTGCCAGTGCCATCTACTGAATGGCTTAAATGGAACAGAGCATAGAAAAATTAAATTGACTGTTAGATAAAAATACAACCTGGCAACAGTGCAAACTGTCAAGAGTTTAGTGACTTTCTAGGGATAAATTGTTGAATGGTACTGTTTTGAAGTTTAAATTTAAATTATCTATGCCCAGTTGCAGAAAGCGTTGTCAGAAATCTAACATCATGTCATATGATGTGACATAACGTCAGATCAAAGTACTTGTTGCACAAAGCCATCTGACGCAATGTTAGATAACGTTATGTCAAAATGATGTGACAGTACGTTTGACGCGTTGTCAATTGAAAAATCTGTTGCACAAAGCTCTGACGACTTGTTCAATTCATCAATATAATAAATTAATATTATCTAAACAATTTTAGTATATATGTCAGATTTATCCTTAATAAGCTCCCTGTCTGTCAATGAAGGCGAATCAATTAGTAGAATTCGCATAGTTCCAGATCGCAAGGATCCATTTAATATTTATGATGACCAAGATACGATATCGTTTCTCAAAACAGACGGATATGAATTTGGTGTAACATTTTGTAAATCGTTTGGAACCCCTCTACACGCAGATATGAACCCTTATAAACACTGGCCATAATTTCAATGCTGTACGAAATATGTTAGTGGCAACAACTTTTGGATCATAGTTCAACTGACGAACATAATTTCTTATAGTTTTGTTAATTTTAAACTTTCCACAATCACTATTTTAAATAACGCGCTAAAGTTAAATTATGATGTTCATAATATATTTATATTAAAACAAATTATAACTATATTACTTGTAGTTTTATTTAGCTTAACAAATAATAATAATCCATATTCTTATTTCTCAATATTTTTTTTATATAGAATAGTTCAGATGTATATTATTTGAATCTTTATCTATAAATCACCCCACAATTTTTTCGGGACAAATAGTATTTGCTTTTTGAATTTTTTCCCCATGTTAAACACCTATGTTACGGATTCTGTTAAAAACTAAAATCGCCTAAAATATTTTATCAAGTAACCGGGCAAAATTTAAGTTGAAAATCTATAACAAAAAAAAAAAACATAATTATATGTGACAAGCGTTAGAAATATAAAAAGATAAATTTGCATAATTCTATACCGTAAGGATTTATTGTATTAATTTAATATCTGTATTGTTAATATTTATGTAAACATTTCAGGAAATTTGAGCCTTCTAAACAACTAATCTTCAAATAATAATTTAAATACAAAATTTAAGAAGTAAAAAGGTGTTTAGATGTTTGAGCTGGAGTAGTATAGAATTTAAGAATAAATAAGACAATTTCTAACAATTTCTCAAATTTCGTATCTGAAAATGTCAGTGCCAAATATTTCGAGTCAGCGAAGAAATGGTCAATGTCCATTATGTTTCGAATCAGATAACGATGAAATGGTTTTATGCGATGGTTCATGTAAGACATGGTTCCATCTTAGCTGTGTTAATATGTCTAAGGAAGAGGCACGAATGATTAATCAGTGGTTATGTAGAAACTGCAGTTTAATGCCTAGAACGCCAGAAGAAAACGGCACGAAAAAAGCAAGCACACTAAGCAGTAGGAGTAGTACATCTGCCAAGCGTAAGGCGCTAATGAAGAAAGAAGAATTGCTACGAATAGAAGAAGAAATTCTGCAACGAGAAAGAAAGTTGCTTGAAGAAAAAAGGCAGTTACTCAAAGAACAAAGTGAAATGAGTCATGCATCCAATGATGAAATGTCAAATATTTCCTTAACACAGAAACCACATCTAAAACATACACTCTACAATATGGAAGCACCTCGACAAGAAACACAGTATGAGACTATTGTACCAAAGTTATCTCAGTGTCAGCTAGCAGCACGAAATTCAGTAGCTAAAGACCTACCACAATTTACTGGTAAACCGGACGAATGGGGAGTATTCATTAGCGCATATGAGTACTCAACTAAAGTCATGGGTTTTATTAATTATGAAAACCTAATAAGATTACAAAAGGCTTTGAAAGGTAAAGCAAGAGAAATTATTGGGTGCCAATTATCATTACCCAAGTGCGTACCGAAGATAATAGAAACATTAAGAAATATGTTTGGTCGGCCTGAACTGATAATGAATACACAAATAATGAAGATCAGAAAATGCCCCGCTGTCAACATCAATAAATTAGATACGCTCATAGAATTCTCAGCAGCAGTTCAGAATTTATGTGCAACACTAGAAGCGTCAAATCTCTTCGAATATGACAATAATCCACTTCTAGTTCAAGAATTAGTAGAAAAACTCCCCATTTATATGAAGTTAGAATGGTCAAGACATAGTGAGTCCTTGACAAAGGTTGGAATAGTGGCATTTGGAGAGTGGCTAAATGAATTAGCCATGTGTGCCTGGTGGATTAATCCAAAATATGTAGCAAATGACAGCTTGTCAAACGATAAAACAAATAAATTGACGAGTCATTTAAATATGCATATGAAGAATGAAGCAAGGTGTCCAATTTGCTAAAATACCTGTAAATCTGTAGAAGAGTGCCAAGAATTTAGAAAGCTGACAGTATACAAACGGTGGAAGATAATAAAAAAACTTCATATCTGTAAAAGATGTCTCAAACATGCGTGGGAGTACAAGAAAGAGTGTCCAGATCCCGTAGAATGTGGTAAAGAAAATTGCAAGTTGCAACATCATCCACTGTTACATGAAGATAGAGAAAAGGGAGTATTTCCTACATCAACTAAATGTCAACATACTCATTTATCAAATAAGAATGCTGTGTTATTTCAATATATACCAGTAGTTTTATATAATGGAAGTAAACAAATTTCAACGTTAGCATTCATAGACAGTGGCTCAGATGCGACATTTCTAGAAGAAGAGTTTGCCAAAAGATTAGAATTACAAGGACCTACATCTACTCTGTGTATCAAGTGGACCAACGAATCTCAAAAAATTGAGTAAGAATCAATGTTTGTATCATTAAAAATAAGCGGGATATATAAAGGTGCAAAACAGTATAATTTGAAATCAGTTCAGACTGTAAAATCGTTAAATCTACCAAAGCAAAATCTTGATTATGATGAATTATCAAAGCACTACAACTATATACGGAAGTTACCTGTTCAATCTTATAATTCTAAGCCAGGAATCTCAATCGGTCTTAATAACTGGAAATTGGGCATTGCACAAAAATTTAGGGAAAGAAAAGAAAATGAACCTATAGCCATAAAATCAAAATTAGGATGGACTGTATGTGCTAATTTTGACTGTACAGATAATAGAGTTTTCAAATCCTGCAATTTCCATAATTCTAGTCAAGACTGCAATGAAGAATTGAATCGTATGGTAAAGAGTTACTTCAGTTTAGAAAGTCTAGAAGTTAGATTACCGAAGGATTCTATAGCATCAAAAGAAGAACGAAGAGCTATGAACATAATGAAATCGACAACAAAAAGAGTAGGAAACCGTTTCGAGACTGGATTACTATGGAAAGCTGACTACGAGAATCTTCCAGATAGCGAAGTGACTGCAGTTCATCGTCTAGAAATTTTGGAACGTCGATTAAATAAGAATAAAGAGTTGAAAGATGTTATGCAAAAACAAATAGATGAATATGTTAAAAAAGGTTATATAAGGAAGTTATCAGAAATTGAATTAAAAGAAAATCATAAACGAATTTGGTCTCTTCCAATATTTCCTGTTTTAAATCCAAATAAACCAGGAAAAGTAAGAATGGTTTGGGATGCGGCATCGAAGGTAGACGGCGTTTCATTAAATTCCATGCTTTTAAAAGGCCCAGATCAACTTGCGTCATTGATTGGTGTACTACACAGATTTAGAGAAAGAAAAATTGCCTTTACTGGTGACATTGCAGAAATGTTTCATCAAGTTCTAATAAATAACGAAGACCAGCATGCTCAACGATTTCTGTGGCGACAAACTGACTCCTCGAAATCTCCTGAAACTTATGTGATGCAGGTAATGACCTTTGGGGCTACATGTTCTCCAACAACAAAAAGAGTAGGAAACCGTTTCGAGACTGGATTACTATGGAAAGCTGACTACGAGAATCTTCCAGATAGCGAAGTGACTGCAGTTCATCGTCTAGAAATTTTGGAACGTCGATTAAATAAGAATAAAGAGTTGAAAGATGTTATGCAAAAACAAATAGATGAATATGTTAAAAAAGGTTATATAAGGAAGTTATCAGAAATTGAATTAAAAGAAAATCATAAACGAATTTGGTCTCTTCCAATATTTCCTGTTTTAAATCCAAATAAACCAGGAAAAGTAAGAATGGTTTGGGATGCGGCATCGAAGGTAGACGGCGTTTCATTAAATTCCATGCTTTTAAAAGGCCCAGATCAACTTGCGTCATTGATTGGTGTACTACACAGATTTAGAGAAAGAAAAATTGCCTTTACTGGTGACATTGCAGAAATGTTTCATCAAGTTCTAATAAATAACGAAGACCAGCATGCTCAACGATTTCTGTGGCGACAAACTGACTCCTCGAAATCTCCTGAAACTTATGTGATGCAGGTAATGACCTTTGGGGCTACATGTTCTCCCAGTTCAGCTCAATACGTGAAGAATATTAATGCTAAAGAATTTCAAGACGAATATCCCGAAGCAGCTAATGCAATTTTAAAAGATCATTATGTGGATGATTTATTGTCAAGCGTAGACACTGAACAAGAAGCTATTGAGCTAGCTAGACAAATCAAGATGATCCACGCAAAAGCAGGTTTCGACATTAGAAAATGGAAATCAAATTCATTAAATGTGGCCCAGATATTAGAAACAAGTATAATAGAAAAAGGAAAAAATTTGGACATGGATTCTCAACATGAAAAGGTTCTTGGAATGTGGTGGGATATGAAAAATGATGTATTTACATATTCTTTAAAATATAACAAAGGAAATGAAGAAGTACTCAGTGGTATGCGAACACCAACAAAAAGACATTCTTCGAATACTTATGTCAGTTTATGATCCTTTGGGGTTAATAGCACATTACCTGACACAACTAAAAGTAGTTTTACAAGAAATATGGCGTTCAAAATTAGATTGGGATGATACCATTGAAGAAGAACATGCGATTAAATGGTTGAACTGGGTAAAATTATTGCCAAACATAGAAAAATTGAATATTCCACGTTGTTACCTTAAAAATGTGAAGAACTGGAAAGATGTGCAAAGTCAAATACATATATTTGTGGACGCTAGTAAAGACGCATGTGCAGCTGTAGCCTACATAAGAATAAACTATAATGAAACTATAGAATGTTCATTGATTGGAGCCAAAACACGAGTTGCTCCTCTGAAACTACTATCCATACCCAGATTAGAATTAATAGCAGCTTTAATTGGTGCCAGATATGGTGTAAGTTTATTAGGATCTCTCTCATTAAATCCGAAACAAATATATTTCTGGACAGATTCAAAAACAGTTTTAAGTTGGTTGCGCTCAGATGCAAAACGAATTAAAGGTCAATTTGTAGCATTCAGAGTGGCTGAAATACAAGATACAACTGATATGAAAAACTGGCGTTTTGTACCATCTGAAGACAATGTAGCAGATGATGCAACAAAACGGTTAAAATCTTATTTTCAAATAACGAGTCGTTGGTATCAAGGTCCTTCATTCCTTTTGAAAAATGAAAAGGAATGGCCAAAAAACACCGAAGTTCCTAAATTGTACGAAGAATTAGTTGTAGCAGTTCATCAAACTATGAAACCAGTAATTAATTTTACCAAATTCTCTGACTGGACAAGATTGCTAAGAACAGTTGCCTACATACACAGATTTATTGAATGTTTAAAATCAAAAAGATTACAGCTACTAATTAATAAAGGACCACTAGACAGGGAAGAATTACAGAAAGCAACAGCGACAATATATAAATTAGCTCAAAGAGAAAGTTTCCAAAAGAAATTAGTAAATTATCACAAGTTACTACAGATGAAGAGAAGCAGTTTTTAATTGTTGAATCAAAAAGTCCTATATATAAATGGTCCCCAATCTTGGATACAGATGGTGTACTGCGAGTAAAAGGAAGAATTAATGCTGCAAGCTATGTGGACCATAACTTCAAAGAACCAGTCATTCTTGATCGAAGTCATCACGTCACAAAATTACTTGTAAGTAAATATCATGAGATGTATTACCACATACATCATGAAACTGTAATAAATGAACTACGACAAAGATTTTGTATTGGAAAATTACGACCACTATTAAAACGTGTAAAGTTTGAATGCCAAAAATGTAAACTATCTAACTTGAAGCCATGTACACCAGAAATGGCTTCGTTACCTAAAGCAAGATTAGCTGCCTTTACTCGACCATTTACCTATGTTGGAGTTGACTATTTTGGTCCAATAAAAGTTGTAGTAGGTCGAAGAAATGAAAAAAGATGGGGTTGCTTATTTACATGTCTAACAATACGAGCAGTTCATATAGAAGTTTCTCAGGGACTGGATACTGACTCCTTTATAATATGTTATCGAAATTTTATTAATAGAAGAGGACAACCACGAGAAATATACTGTGACTGCGGTACAAACTTCGTAGGTGCCGAAAAGGAACTAAGAAAAGAACTGAAGAAAATAAGACACGATAAACTTGTTGAAAAGTTTACAATCTTAGAAACTAAATTTATATTTAATCCTCCAGCTAGTCCTCACATGGGGGGAAGCTGGGAGAGAATGGTTAAATCGGTAAAACGTACTTTATACGCCAAGACATTTTCTCGTACACCTACTGAACCATTATTGAGAAGTTATTTAATAGAAGCAGAAAATATCATAAATTCATGTCCACTCACGTATCTTCCATTAGAGAGTGAAGAAAAAGAAGCCTTGACTCCAAATCATTTTATTTTGGGATCAACAAATGGAGTGAAACCTATTGGTGAATTTAGTGATGACGCTAAATATTTAAAATCAAACTGGCTTATGATCCAACTATATACTCGACGTTTTTGGAAAAAGTGGGTTAATGAATATTTACCCACTCTAACTAGAAGACCTAAATGGTGTTCACCGGAGAAACCTCTGGAAAAGGATGATATAGTGATAATAATTGATGGAAATCTTCCCCCAAAATTGCTGGCCAAAAGGACGTATAACTGAAGTATTTAAAGCTGCAGATGGTCAAGTTAGAAGCGCTATCGTACAAACTCAGAATGGACTCTACAAAAGACCTGCAGTAAAATTAGCCAAGTTGGATATAAAGTCTCCAGATGAGTGAATTGAACTGGAAAGGCGTGTTCAGGCGGGGGGGGGGGTTAGGAGAAATGTTAAAAACTAAAATCGCCTAAAATATTTTATCAAGTAACCGGGCAAAATTTAAGTTGAAAATCTATAACAAAAAAAAAACAATTATATGTGACAAGCGTTAGAAATATAAAAAGATAAATTTGCATAATTCTATACCGTAAGGATTTATTGTATTAATTTAATATCTGTATTGTTAATATTTATGTAAACATTTCAGGAAATTTTAGCCTTCTAAACAACTAATCTTCAAATAATAATTTAAATACAAAATTTAAGAAGTAAAAAGGTGTTTAGATGTTTGAGCTGGAGTAGTATAGAATTTAAGAATAAATAAGACAATTTCTAACAGATTCGTATGTTCATACTTCTGAATTTTGAATATAAATGAAAATAAAGTGAAAATTTCTATTTTTTATATTTTTATACACATAATAATTCAATTAAAAATGTTCATGCAAACCAATTACACGTGACGCTGAAAACATCTACACTGAAATTTCTGTTAAATTTATATAGGGTATTAATGAATACGTAATACAAATTTATAGACTATGTAGGGGATGCAAAGTAGACTAACTTTTACTAATAAACTCATATCGGGCAACGCACGGTTTTCGTGCTATAGGCTCTTAAAAGAGTAATTATCTGCCTTAATTTTAGTTGGCTGTGTCCTATCTTTTCAGTTATTAATTTTGTTTATTTTAAATAATTTTTTGTGCAACCGGACGCGAAATAAGCATTTCGCAGCCGCAATACAGGCCGCGAAATTCAATTTCGCGACCGTTGTTATGGTAACGGCCGCGAAATTCATTTCGCGGCCGTTGTCATAGTAGCGGCCGCAAAATTAGGTAAACAACCACTTTGACACTTGAGAATTGCATGGTTTTGTTTATCAAATGTTAATCCCATAGCCACCTTGAAAGCTAACTTTCTATTTACATTGAAACTGTTTAAAATTAATAAAATTTGTAATTGCATATTTTTTACGGTTGCACAAAAAATATTGTGTACACCTTGTCCGCGAAATCCTTTAGCGCTCTCGAGATAATCTTGCCTCGGCCGCAAGCGGCCTCGGCGTCAATTTTTCTCTCGGTACGCTAAAGAGTGATTTCGCGGCCTTGTTATACAAATAACTATTATTAATAGTAAATACATATTATACTAATTGCTTAAAACGACGACCACCAACTTCAATGCAAGCACTGCACCTTCGGAGTATATTTTGATACATTCAATACGTTCAAAAACGCCAGGATTTGTTTGAATTTCTTGTACATTAATACCATCACCACAGACCCAATATTGGGTCTGTGCCATCACCATCTTAGCGTAATCGCGAATTTTATGCTTATACATAATGCGTCTGCAATACAATGCTCAAAGTTAAAATAAACAAAATAACTGAAGTGTAAGGTCACTGCCAGCTAAAATTAAGCCTAGTTCGAAAACTGTGTGCTTTCGGATATGATATACTTCCCTGCATATTATGTGAACTACGCACTATGGTAGAAAAAATACGTTGCTAAAATATATAACTTTACAATAGAGAAATTTTTGCCTAATTTGAGCGGGCGTGTATTTTTTAAAATTCCCAAAATCTCAATGTAGAAACATGTACGTTACGCGGTATTCTAAGATGGTGGTTAAATGTAGGACTTACCATCTTCATGCGGTGCTTGTAAGCCTGCGCCATTTGAATCCAATTCTGGCAACAACTTAGAAAATTCTTTACATTTGGCAGATGCAAAAGTGGTTGGAGACTTTCTTTTGCTACATATCTGTATAAAATACATCATATTATGAAAATTTATTTTTTCATTAATAGTTATTTATATAACTAGTGAGATACATGCATTTTCATAGCAGTACAATTGTGAAGAATTGCACACGAAGACATCGTATATCAAGTAAAGCTGCCGCGCGTTAAGTTGAGACTGACCTTGAATGCGCAGAACCTAAAATTCGTACTCGGACAAGTTGAAATGTAATAGTAATAATTATATATCGTTATAAGGAGGAAAAGACTCCGTCAACATTTAAAATTGGTATAAATGGAAAGAGGATTCATTTATAAAGGCCCACTCAGAATAAAAAAAAAAAAATTAACGGCAGTGCTAGAATTAGTGGCACCGGTAGCGTAAGAAATTTATAGTAAAAATTATTTCCGTTCACAATGAAAAATTATTGAAATTATAGTTTCTAGGAATTTTTTCTTATAAATTACTAGGGTGCAAGGTTGAGAGTTATAGCTGTCATTATATTTTTGCACAAAAAGCAACTAACATAGATGATAAATTATTAATTACACTTATCCACAAGCACTCCATTTTGTGAGATAAGCGAAGACATTAAGGGAATTTAAAATTATTTAAAAAAAAGAAAATGCGTGGGCACAAATTGTCTTTGAAATAAGCAAAAATGGTAAGTTACGTGTTCACTTTTAATTGTGCAAAGTTTATTAATAAGTCTGTTTGTTTATATAACGCAACGTCTGAGGCACACCACAAAATGATCCTTTTTCTATAGGGCGCGAGCAGACACGTGACTCGAGCAACCTTGACGTGCTTGGAATCAGCTGATTTGTGTGCGCATGTCATTTTGACAAGAACAATGTCACGTTGACAATACCATGTTTTGACTTATTTTGATTTTGAACTGCTAAAATGTTATTATGTACAATTTTTAGGCAGTAAAATATATGAAATTAAAAATAATAACATTATGACAGTTAAAATTCAAAATAAATCAAAACATTGGTCTTGTCAACGTGACATTGTTGACATTGTTCTTGCCAAAATGACATGTACACACAAATCAGCTGATTCCAAGCACGTCAAGGTCGCTCGAGTCACGTGTCTGCTCTCGCCCTATTGCTCATTTTATCTGATGAAATCAGAAATCAGATGTCAATAAACGTCAAATCTGTCAAAAAAATTAAGCGGTAGCGTAGTGGCAACGTAGATGTTTGGAGTTTGCAAACTCCTACCGCTTCCGTTGCCACTGCGCTACTACTAATTTTCTTAAATTTTGGATGAGAACGAATACGTTTGCTATACGCATTCAATCTTTTACTCAGGCCACTACCACTGCCACTAATTTACCGCTACCGTAATTCTTTTGTTGTGAATGATACTTAAGCCAAAGTATGCGCAGGTTTAGTCTAATTTAACGCGCGCTAGCTATAATATGCGCTAACTCAAATTTTATCTACTGCTGCTTAAATTTATAGTTCATTATACCTATAACTTAATTTTCCATTACATAACGCATTTTTTCATTACATAACTCATTTTTTCTTTACATAACTAGTGTGGTAGTAAACTGTATTAGCTAATTGAAATACCTGCAATGAATAAGTCCTTATTCAAGCAGTTGTAGATAAAGTGTATTTTATTACCTTAGTATCTTTGCAGAGTACAGTATCATAACTAGAACCTTCACAACCTTCGTCAGTATTAACTGGTTTAGGATTATTACATTCTCTTTGCCTGTTCTGGAAACCTTTAGACTTTTCTAAACAACCAGATGAACATTTTTCTGCAGTCCAAGCACTCCATCCTCCAGGAACAACAATAGCAGGTTTTTGTTTAGCCATTTTTACACAGTCTCCGCCTTGACACCACTAAAATTATAATAATAAATAAAATTATTCATATTTACTATTTTATTAAATAATACTTTTCCTTTCCCACAATCTGTCCCTTCTAAAGCAGGACCAGCATGATAAAACCCACTTCTACGAGGTGTCTTGCATTGAAGATTATAACAAATATCTGAAACTTTCTGATTAGGGTTCATGACTGCGTCTTTATCTCGAAGAAGTATTTCGCACTGACGTTTTGCGCCAAAACTTTGCCCAGGAGTGTCTGAGAATTTATTGTGGTTCAAATTTGAAGCAACTTTGCCGGGTTTGTCCGTCAGACATGTAGCATGACTGAAAAATATAACAGAAATTTGGTAGAGATACGATGTGGATTGAATTAGATAAATTAGCAACTGTAGTTCTCGAGATTCCCATGCAGGATGCGTTATGTTTTGGAGACTATTCGAAAATGAAAAGTAGTATATTAAGTATGAAGTCCGGAAAATAGCATTTTACTGGGCGGAATAGATAATTTTTAGAAAGAACTGTAGAAATCATAAAAGCCTAATCCAGTAAAATACAATTTGGAAAATGTCTATTTTGCAGTTGGTGGTAGATAAAAGTTTTTACCTTAATTTAGACATGACTTCAGCACTACATGTAGACCAAGTTGTTTCTCCATTAGTACCACGAGAAGGTGACATTATATACCCTTCTTTTGAGCATCTGTTCCCAGTGCTATCGTGATGCATACCCAAACTGTAAATGTAAAAAGTCATATAATATGTAAAAAATTTGATGTGGTCTGCACATAACCTCTCGCCAGATATTTTACCTGCTTGTACGCATAAAACAAAAAATATTTTTTGTGCAACCGGACGCGAAATAAGCATTTCGCAGCCGCAATACAGGCTGCGAAATTGGATTTCGCGACCGTTGTTATGGTAACGGACGCGACATGAATTTCGCGGCCGTTGTCATGGTAGCGGCCGCGAAATTAGGTAAACAATCACTTTGACACTTGAGAATTGCATGTTTTGTTTATCAAATGTTAATCCCACAGCCACCTTGAAAGCTAACTTTCTATTTATAATGAAACTTTTGAAAATTAATAAAATTTGTAATTACATATTTTTTAGGGTTGCACAAAAAATATTGTGTACACCTTGTCCGCGAAATCCTTTAGCGCCCTCGAGATTGTCTTGCCTCGGCCGCAAGCGGGGGGATATTTTAATATAAATTATGTACAATACATACATTTTCTTTATATTCAATACCTGAAATTTTCTTTTTCTACTTTTCTTTTCTTTTTCTTTATATTCGTCATTTTTTCGCAAATTCCTTTTATATTATTTTTTACGTATACTCTTTTGCGTTGTTGACTTTTTTATTTTCATAATCTTCATAATGATTTGAATTTCTTGCCTTGAAGTAGTTTGATCTGAGATTTTTTACATCAAATTATTTTATATGCATTTCTTTATCTCTAAATCTATAGAAGATATAATAATGAATTTATATTTATCGAATAAAGAATTTAACGTTCTTTAATATAAGTATTTACATAAATTTTCGATAAATAATATTTAGATGATTTTTTTCTTGTAACACTTCCCATTATTGTTAGATTGAGGAATTCGTAGTTAAAAATGTCTTTAGTCTCATAGTATTTGAGAAATCGTGGATCCAACATCCACACACACATACACACGCACGCATGCGCGCACACACACACGCACGCAAGCACACACACACATCATCGTAAAAATGTTATAATCGGATTCTGGGGACCTTAAAACGTGCTTATTCACTACAATCTGAATATGCGATTTTTAGCATGATTTCAATATCTCTCTTAGCGAGAGGTAATAATTACCTTGTATTTATTTTGAAAAAAAGCTTTTGTTAAAATGTACCAAAAAGGAAAACTACATACATATGTGTGAAAAGATTCTCGTTTATCGGATAACTAAATAGTTAATTTTTTTTCATGAAAATATTGTATTGCCTTCGAAACTAACCATAGGTGCAAAGTTTAGTTTAGTCGATTGGATAACAAACAAGAAACAAGTAAGTTTAATAAAAGCTTATTGAGATTTCGAAAAGAGACTATAATGCAAGCACATGTATTGGTTATGTATTTTTATTGTCTATTATACAGAGTGATCAAAAATGGCTGAAGTATGCCGCTCGATTGCTCGATACAATATTTACATTTGCCGCTTACTTAGTATGACAACATTACTATTTCCATGGGTGTACTTTCCGAATTTTGCAAGCTGCCACAAGAATATTCCCAAGAAACGTCTACCTTATGTTCACCTGAATGACATATACTTCAAGAAGAAATCTGTAACGCTCTTCATTAAAAACCATAATGAAATGAAATTAACGAACTTTTATGAAGGTATCCAAATAAATATCAAATGAATCAACGTACGGCAATGATGTTAATCAGATGTTATGCATCTGTCATATGTGGAATACAGTTTTAATTAATTATAGAATATAGGAATATAATTTTGACATTATTTTGTAACCAAAGTGATCACGTGACCTTCAACCATTTTTTATCACTCTGTATAAGGTACGTTCTATCGGTATCATAAATATTCCTACTAGAATAAGAATATTCTAAAAGCGATAGATCGCTCAGTAGCAAATAACTAACAAATAAATAGAACAGTGGTTAGGTGTTCTTAGTTAACAATTAAAGATAACTTTAAATGTTTATTTTGGATCTTGTAAATGTCGTTGTGCTAATAATAAAAAGATTGTAACTATATAAAAAATATATTAAATAATAAAATTATAAAAGAGGTATTTTTGTTGAGCACAGTCTAATCTAAACATTAATAAAATCGACAAAAATGCGCGCGCGACAGTCGGCTAGTAAAATTTTGAATTTATTCCCAGTCTACAGATTTTAATACCAACGCTTCCAGTTCTGAAATTGAAATGATTCGTAGAAATATGCAGATTATTTTTTGACACAAAAGAACGATCATTGATTAAGGTACTACTAGAAGAAGTAGGAAGATTTCTGAAACCGATAGAACATACATATTATATTTATGCCCAGTTGCACCAAGAAAGCTGTAATTGTAAACGATCCTTAAACAAGAAAAGTTCAAATCGGAATTTTGACAGCAACGAAGGTACGCTTAAATTTCTTTTTAATTGACGTCACAATTTTTAGTTTAAATTTCTTGTGTGCAATACTTATGTTTGTGTTTTCTTCCCTATTTTTTTGTTATTTTATATTTTTTCAATAGTTAGCAACACAATATTATAAGTAATTTTAAATTTAATTTGCATTATTTAATGAAGCTTAGGCTATGTCAGTATAAATCCCGGTTTTGTATGTCGTATTATTATTATTATCGAGAGGTGGTTCATCTTTGTCCCTGTACTGCGACCTTTCTGGTTTATTGTACCCTCCGTGTTTTACTTCTATTTTAGAAGTCCTCTTTGTTTTGTGAACTCCAGGATTTTCTTTAGACTGATGTCCTTTAGTGTCTCAGTATACAATTTCTTTGCTTCTAAAAGACTATGTCTGCTTGCCATAAATGCTTCGCAGTGACATATTAAATGTTGAGGAGTTTCATCCTCTTCTTCACATCCTCTGCATGTTGGTTCTTGTTTAAGGCACAACCTGTGCAAATGTTTATTTAATTGACAGTGCCCTGTTACCAGTCCTGTTATTAATCTAACATCTTGCTTGCTCATTAAGAGTAAGTTGTCAGCTCTTTTCTTGGATGGCTCATTCAGGAAGAGCTTGGAGTGTCTCTGGCCTGATATGGCTGTCCAGTGCCGTTTGTGTCATTGCCAGAGCAATGTATTAATTTCCTGCTTAACTGTTTCCGCAGTTATTCCGAAGGCAGGTTCGGGTCCTATGAAAGGTATATTTGTCCCGTCTTTTGCATGACGGTCGGCTACCTGGTTTCCTTCGATATCTGAGTGCCCGGGTACCCATATCAGTCTTAGTTTGTTACTCGCTCCTAAGGCATTCAATCTGTGGATGCAGTCCAGAATTAATCCTGAGCCTACCTCACACGAGTTTAAAGCTTTGAGTGCGCCTTGGCTGTCTGTTACTATGGAGATTCTTCTATTGTGGTAGTTCTTCTCCAATAGTAATTGCACGCTGGTTAATATTGCGTGTACTTCTGCTTGGAATACTGTTGCATTTGTCCCTAGTCCAACCGAAAGGTTGTGTCTTAGTCCCTTTGCCCCATGTATTCCAGCTCCGGTTCCATTGGTGGCCAGATTGTCAAATCTTCGTTGACTTAGCGATTATTTACTAGTCATGTAGATAGGGCCGGATTATCCACTAGGCAAACTAGGCAGTTGCCTAGGGACGCCGCAACGTGAGGGGGAGCTTCAGAATTTTAGATAAATCACAAAATTTTATTTAATATTTAATGTTATCATATTGTGACTAATAGCTGTTGTGTTTTGTGCCGAAATTTACAAAACTCAATCGAGTGGGGCGTAGGGCAGGATGTCACGAGTCACGACAGATGTCTGCCCACCCTATTCGCCGAGGAGCCAAACGCTACACCATGGCTATACCTTATGACGAACTAAGAAAAATGTGTAGCGGTTTGGCGAGAGGCGATTCTTCCACTCTCTCGTTCTTCTCCTCTAGCTAGCTAACACTACACAACAATCTCTATAAAATATACATTTATTTACTACTAACTTTTGCTGGTGGTGGCATTGCCTTTGATATTTCACAAGACAAAACAAATATTCAGAATTAAGATAATTTTACTAAAAGCAATAGAATAATATTTTTAACACTGCCAAGTACGTGACTGGTGAGAGGTCATTTTGTACATTAAAGAGAACAAAGACATGTTTAAGAATTTGCATTGGTCAGGAAGGACTTACGAATTTGGCAGTCTTGTCTATAAACAGGCCCAATAACCAACGCTCTGAATTTCGATAATATAATAGCAAAAATCAAGAAAAAGAATTTAATTTAAAGATTTTGGTTTTTATATATGAAAAAAAATTATGTATTTTTTACAATAAAATATGCTTGTTTTGAATGTCATTTATTATTTTATTGATTAATAGTTGGAAAAAGGGGAGGGAGGTTGGAGGCGCAAGTAAATTTTTGCCTAGGGTGCCGTTCAAAGGTAATCCGGTACTGCATGTAGACGTAGCTTTAGCTTGTATATTTCTCTAATATAACAATAACCTTACCTAATGCACCAAACTTGTCCCGAGTTTTCCGAGAGTGAGTTTTGTGCGTTAGGTGAGGTTATTATTGTTATATTTATAGAAATTGCAAGGGAAAATAATAGCCATATTACAATGTGGCTATAAGCTATTCGTCGTTTTATAAAACGTCTAGCCATGCAGTAAAACGCCTGCTAATTTTATAATCTGGTTACGACATAGGTAATTATAAAACCGGTATTAATACGAATACGGATACCGGCCCTAGCTACCGTGGCACCCGAAGCGGACCGCCCCTCCCCCTCCTTAGTCCGGCACTGATTGCAAGATTATTATTGTTAGCTTACTTGTGTCCAATTTCATGGGCCAATATATAAACGCTTGTAAAACCAGCACTAGGATAAGGTTTTCCAAAAACGTTAGTTGTACCCAATTCCGCAATTACACAGTTGTATTTCGTCAGACAAACTCCTCCAACAGGTGCTAATCCCATTGTTACTCCACTTTTTCTTCCGTTTTCGTATGCAAAAAAGTCCAACCTGTACAGAAACAATAACAAAAACTTTAAATGTGTAATATAATTTAATTCGTATATTTTACCCTGAAACGTAAAGAGCCATGTCCCAATGTTCTGGATGTTGGTCTGTACCGGGATTCTTCTTTTGTTGATAATCGCAAAACGAGTCCAGTAATTTAGATCTTTCGCCATCATAATGTTGCATATCTGATGGCTGTTTTTTCATTATCTCCAGGCGAACTAATGCTATTTCTGTTGATCTACCTAGGCTTGCATGATGATATAGAGCTTGTACCTTTAATATAAATACATATTAAGAATGTTTTATATGATAAATAAATTACACCAGTCAACACGATTTTTGCAGTAGAGATGCCAGTGTGTGGATCTTAGATGATTTTTCACGCTGAATTCTGATCTGAATTTTTATCACGCATGGATTTTCTGCTGTTCTAAAAAGTTATCACTATTTTTTACGGTCTTAGCACATTTCACTACACAATAGAGGCCACAATAATTATAACTGGACCAGATGTCATAAGCATTCTAATAGTATTTTCAACTCTGAATTCAGATCTGAAACTTTTTTTGTATCACGTGTGGATTTTTAGAAATCGTATTTTTATTTTTTATTAGTATAGTTTAGTTCAAGATCATTTCTTTGACTTCTATAATTCCTGCAATTTCGACTACAATAGCGAAACCCGAATATGGTGACATAGCAATAGAAAATACCCAGTAAACATGTTTCGATTTTGAAACATTTCAAAATGTTAACAATTTTCTTATCTCTGAAATATTTTTTGTTATGTTTTTTAGACGTTTTTGAAATGCCCCGTTATTAAAAATCTTAAAATAATGTTTTAAGGATGTTTCCAATTTGATTTATAGAGAATGATTTCTGAAATGTTTCTAAGACATATCTTAAATGGTCCAATATTATCAATTTGATTATCCCTGAAATATTTTTGTTATGTTTTTAGGAAGTTTTTGAAATGCCCCGTTATTAAAAATCGTAAAATAATGTTTTAAGGATGTTTCTAATTTGATTTATAGGGAATGATTTCTGAAATGTTTCTAAGACATTTCTCAAATGGTCCAATATTATCAATTTGATTATCCCTGAAATATTTTTGTTATGTTTTTAGGACGTTTTTCAAATGCCCCGTTATTAAAAATCTTAAAATAATGTTTTAAGGATGTTTCCAATTTGATTTATACGGAATGATTTCTGAAATGTTTCTAAGACATTTCTCAAATGTTCAATATTATCAATTTGATTATCCCTGAAATATTTTTGTTTTGTTTTTAAGACGTTTTTGAAATGCCCCGTTATTAAAAATCTTAAAATAATGTTTTAAGGATGTTTCCAATTTAACATCATTTAATTAATAATTATTTCAAAATGTGTCAAAGTATTGCGTGTGCTATTATAGCAGAAATATACACTGGCAACATTGTAGAGACGTTACGGAATGCAACTTATACAACTGCGCAGTCGCACCTCGCACATGCAAGTGGATGCTTGTGTTCCGCCATTTCTTCTTGTACTTGTAACGTGCTGTTTGTGTTTTACGTCTTACTGTGACTATCGTTTTGTGCAAATATTTAAGTGTAATATAAATATGTAATACCTAATGGAATATTGAAGAGTGTATCTTATTTTCCACGAGTTCATTATATAATGGTTTAAAGGTATGTATCTTTTGGTTAGTTACGTAAAGCCAAGTAGGTATATTAGTTTTGAAGGTTAACGCATGTTTTAAATTTTGTGCATGCTGTCGTAGTCTCCAGTCTAAAGAAGCTCAAATATTTGAATTTTGCTCTAAGTTTTACTGGAACGAGAAGTAACATCACTATTTATATGTTCAACTAGACAAGATGTAAAAGATTTACTAAAAACTGACAGTAAATGACGATCATCAAATTGAGCTAAATTATGATTATTTTCCCCCAGCTTTATTACTAATACAGATTTATCGTTAACCTATTTTTTATTTCATTACAGGTGCTGTTAATAAAATTCCCTCAAGTCAAGTGTATAGAATACGAGGAATATATATTTGAAATTATGGTTTCGACAAACTCCACACCGACGTGCAAGAACCAAAGTCAAACTGTTTAATCATCACTGATTTTAAATAAATATTATCAAAATTTTGTAATACAGTCTATTAATCTCGACTCACCAAAGGTAATCCATAGTGTAATTCGTAGGCCAGTTGCAGCAAAGGACTAGAAAGTATTGTGGGTCACCAATCTATTTGTATAAAATGTAAACTACATATTTATCAATAATATATTACTATGACACATTTTGTCATAAAATTAACAAAAACACATTTTCTTAAATACCCATTTCTATTTAATATTAATATTGCAGGAACATAGTATTACAACGATTTATTTACATTTCAAAAACATATTTTAATTTTTTTATAGAACATTACAATAACGTTGAATAGTTTATATTATGAACATTACGAAAACATATTATTAAACATTATCAGTACGTTTCTCTATTGATTCAATGCATGTTTCCGGGAGGTTACAGAACTATTTTGAAAACATTGCAAAAAATGTTCCTGACGGCGGACATAGGGAGTTCCAGCAACGTTTCTGGAACCAATTTGAAGACATAGAAGATAACATTACATTCGAAATGTTCACATTCCAGAAACATTATAGTAACCAAAAAATGTTTACTGGGTAGGGTTTACTTACAAGCTCTTTCGGTTCACAATCGCTTACACAACGAGTATATAGAGAATTGACTTGAGAAGTACTCAATGTGGAAATTTTCAGAAGTAATATCACAAGACCTCCTGATTTTATCGATAAATTGTTATTTTGAACGACTTTTTTTTGCTCAGCATCAAACACGAAAGCAAACTGCATGGTAAATCCCGACTCCAAAAGAGGAGGGGTTTTACCTCATGTCAGTTTGCCTGAGTGATTATGCTTAAAAGCAAAAAGAATGAGTGCTTAAAAATAAAAGTTTATCTGAGAAAATCAGAGAGGTCGTGTAGTATTTGGTGAGATAAATTCCAAGGACAACGCAAAATGAAATAATTTAATTATTATTATTTTATTTTTAAACTTGAAATATTAATTAACTGTCACACTGACAGTTATAAACAATAACAACTGTTTATTTACTTGGTAGCGGAAATTTATCGGGGTAACGGAGTTTTATCAGTATAATACTGTTCCCATTGGTTGAATTTTCAAGTGTTTTGCATCATAAATAAAAATAAATAAATATATCATCACGGCATATTATCCATTGCTGGGTATGCCAATCTGCTTTGCTTTGCATCATGGTTGGTTAAAAACTTGTCGCTGGAATTTATCAGTAAAAATGTCATGCAAGAACGATCACTAACAAATTGTTTCACTGGATGCTGTTACACGAGGGCCGTATTCCACTATTTGCTGATAATTTTCCAAGTGATAAAATTATTTTTCATATATTTAATATTAAGTATAGTAGAGAATTTTTTTTGTAAAAAGCAGGTTTCCGAAACTACCCAAGACGTACTGCTTTCAGCTCGTTAAGCCAATTTATAGTGGAGAGTCTCCCTTCAAAGAGAAGCGTTTAGACTACATAATTGTTTTTTGACAACGATAATGAGTGAAATAGAAAACAGAATTATGTATTGTATTATTGTTATTGCAATATTAACAAATACGGCTCTTGTAAGGATACTTAGAAAAATCGGTACGAATTTTAAATTTTTCAGAACCGAAAGAGCTTGTAAGTAAAATAAATTTTCTATTGCTATAATTTCACCATATGCGGTTTTCGCTATTGTGGTCGAAATTGCAGGTATTATAGAAGTCAAAGAAATTATCTTGAACTAAACTATATTAAATGTTTTTCATTTCAAGTATAGATACACGTACTTTGAGACATTGTGGGGGGGGGGCACATATGTACGACAATAGACCTATTCAATTTTTATGACTCTGTGACGTCATTTTAGATTCGCAGAATTTTTCTGAATCAATTGGTGGGAGACACCATGATGCCAAATGACAAGAATGAAATAAAATAAATTTATGCCCTTTAAAAATGACAAAAAAATTTAATAATATTTTCTGTATTTCAAACAGAAATCTAATAATAAAATTATGTAAAATTTATGTTTTATTAGAGATCACACTGGCGGGTTTTGAAGCGGTTGGCGGGTGCAGGTGCGTGTGCGGGTGATTTATCGAACAATAGGAGCAACCGCAGCCGCTAGCTGCCGCGCTCCTATTGGTCGAGGAGTCACCCGCACACGCACCCGCCAACCGCTCCGAAACCCGTTAGTGTGATACGGCCTTAATGTCGGGTCTTAAACAAATCACTTGACAATTATGCTATTAACTGGCACTTTTCGATTGTTTTGGTATAATAAATTTGCAAGTTTGTAGAGCATATATGCAGGAACATATAAAAACCAGAAACTAATTTTGTAAATATTGTTCAGTATGTAGTAATAGGTAGGTATATCATCGCTCATCGAAATTGTTATTGCACATAACTTTTATAAAACTTATAGGCTAATTCTGAACAAATCTGTAAGTCTTATAGATCTGTAAAAATCTGACAAAAACGCATCTATTTTTGTTGATTAAGAGGAATGGAACCCCTGCGTACTAGATATGGAGCGAAAATTCAAATAAATTGACCCTATACTAGAACTATTAACATTTTAAAAAATTCAATTTTAGACGAACATACTTTTGATATGAACCTGCATTTTAAAGAAAGATTTATTGAAATCTATTAATATTTGACTTTGATTTTATGGGGAAAACGGCATTTCTCGTTTTTTCTACAAAATCAAGGTCAAATACTAATAGATTTCAATAATACTTTTTTTGAAATGTAGGTTCATATTAGAAGTATGTTCGTCTAATGTTGAATTTTTTAAAATAATAATAGTTCTAGTGCAGGAACAATGTTAAGTTTGTTATGAGGTGTGACAAGCAAGATCAGAGTTACTGACGATTATAAAAATGTTATTATTATTGTTTAAAAAAAAACCAAGTCAACTCTGTATTCATATTTTGTAATCATAGTCATCTGTAAAGAAGCAAAGATGCAACAATTAAAAACCCTTAACGATGAAAAAAAAAATATATAAACAAAAAAAGTCGGTGACGAACCAAGTGAGGGTTCACTCGTGTTTTTCATTCTCTCTGAATCTTTCTTTAAAAAATCAAAAATTCATTATTAATTTTTGCATCTTGGCTTTGAATTCCACCTTATAATCTTAAATTTGAATAATTAAATATTATTGATTGAATATCGTCGTTTAATTGTCTAGTGGGGATCTTTTCCTTTCAGAAATAGTGAAAGTGTAAGTGTTTATTCGTGCTTGTGAATAGTATTGTATTCGCCAGCAGTGGGCCATTTGAGCTCAAACCCTGTCTTCAAGTCGAGCTAATTTGAGCGTCGACCAGGACAACGGCAATCGTCTTCAAGTCGAGCCAGAACGAGCATCGACCAGGACAGCAAAGGATTGCCGTTTCAACCAGATCTCCACTACTGTTGCGTGCCCTCAAGCGCAACGCATCATCAACCAGAATAGCGGCATTCAGCCGTCTCAACTAGATCCCTACTGCCGTTGCGCACATGCAAGCGCAGCGTGTCCATCTCCTCACGCATCCGAACCCATCACCGCTTTGAGACGCAACCAGCGTCTCCTACTCCTGTTTCGTCACCGCTTCAAGACGCATCCAGCGATTCCCATTCCTGTTTCCTGTCATTAGATCCCAAGTCCCTGCCCCTTTTTTAAAGTCTCCTTAAGTCAAGGTCAGTACTCTTGCTTTTGCTTGTGATACCTCAAACAAATTTAATAATACAGTCCACTCGCGATTATTGCAAATAACAACATACAATTAGTCCATTAGCGACTTGGTCCTTCGAACTTAACTTAACATAAAAATTTGGTCCTTCGAGCCGGATGTTCCACTGTCAATTTTAGTACTATGGAAGTTGATTTAAAAACGTTAAAGGCCCTAGCAAGAGGCTACGAATCCCGTATTGTAAAAATACACGATCTCGCGAAAAAGTGCACTCCAACGGACACATGCGCCAATGAACGCTTCTTGGACGAATCCCAAGAAGTCGATTTGTTAAGGGAGGAATTTAAAAATGCCTTAATTCGTATAAATGACCTTGAGCTATCTATTGATGCTAATTTTAATCCAAATTTTGATACATTAATGACAATAGAAATGTATTTTTCAAAAATAAAAAGAACGAGAAGTGAGCTGTCCTTGTTGGCCCCCAAAGCGCAGCCGTCAAAATCTAGTACTGCACTAAATAAATGTAAAAAACTGCCCGCTATTGAATTGCCATCTTTTAATGGGAAAGTAGAAATGTGGCCGTTATTTTATCAATCATTCAAATCAAATGTACATGAAAACGAGGCGCTCTCAAACGAACAAAAAATTAGTTATCTAATAGGCAAACTTACGGGCAATGCTCTAGAAATAACAGGGGGGATATTGCCCACACCTGAAAACTATGACATTATTTGGGACGGCCTGGTAAAGCAATACCAGGATGAAAGAACAATGGCTAAGCAATACTTAGACAATATTTTCAATATAAAATTTAGTTCAAAAAACCCAAGTCATTTGACAACGTTTGTCAATAAATTTTCCGCCTCCGTAGAGGCTATCAAGCAACTTAATATTCCAGACATTCTGGATTTCGTGCTATTAAACTGCGCATCCAAAAAGGTGGATCCAGAAATAGTATTGCTATTTGATACGATATTCCGCGAAACGGAATTTCCTACTTGCAAAAACTTCTTAGATTTTGTTAGAGATCAGGCAAAGATCTTGGAGCGTTTTTCATCTGTAAAGAGATCGCCAAAAGTGGCGAATCATTCACGCACATTTTTGGCGGCAGATGAAAAACCAAAAC
Source organism: Harpalus rubripes (assembly GCA_963082715.1). Classification (NCBI taxonomy): domain Eukaryota; kingdom Metazoa; phylum Arthropoda; class Insecta; order Coleoptera; family Carabidae; genus Harpalus; species Harpalus rubripes. The sequence goes on from OY720457.1 coordinate 17,966,762, forward strand.
AAAAAATACCTTGTAAAATACCTTGTATTTTGTGCAACAGTGCGGAACATTCCAATCTGTATTTTTGCGAAAAATTCCATAAAATGTCAGTACAAGACAGATTTGGATTTATAAAATCAAAAAATGCATGTTATAATTGCTTATCCAATGTTCATTCAGTAAAAAACTGTCCATCACGCTATAGATGCCGGGAATGTAACAAAAAACATCATACATTTTTGCATTTTTCATCTTCTACTCAATCTCCAACCAAACAAATAACGGAACCGGAGAAAATTGACACTTCATGTCATGTATCCACAAATAATAATGGTTATGTTTTGTTGTCGACAGCACAAGTTTATGCAACGAACATAAATAAAAAGAAACTAATGATTAGATGTCTATTAGACAATGGGTCACAAAATAATCTTATAACAAAGAATTTTTGTGAAAAATTAAAATTACCGATCACACCGCTCGAAAACTCAAAAATTCGGGGGATCGGGATGACAAGTCGCCCAGTTTATGGGTATGTAAATTTTGACATAGAATCGAGAGTATCGCCTCATAAGTACAATTTAAATGCATTAGTAGTAGAATGTATAACTGATAATTTACCTTCGTGTAAACTAGATGCTTCAAAGTTTCGGTCCTTAAAATCCATTCTTTTAGCCGATAATTCCTGGAATGTACCGGGAAAAATTGACGTAATTCTAGGGGCTCAAATATATCCCTCTTTAATACTATCGAATCGATTAGGAACCGCACCAGTAGCCTATGATACAACATTAGGTTATGTGCTAATCGGAGAAATAAATAATAAAGTTGTACCTTCTGAATCCTTTTCATCATTTTCTGCATTTGCACAAAATAATTTAGTATCTTGTTTGCACAAGTTTTGGGAACTAGAAGAAGTTCCAAGTCACACAATAAAGAGTCCTGAAAACGCTGAATGTGAAAAAATATTTACGGAAACCACTAAACGTTTAGAAAATGGCAGATACATAGTAAACTTACCATTTGAGAGAGATCCTAATTTGTTGGGAAATTCTCGCTTAATAGCCGAACGTCGGCTCTTACATTTAGAAAAACGTTTTAGTCAGTCAGTAGATTTGCAACGTCAATACAATGACATAATAAATGAATATTTACAAAAAGGTTATCTGTCAGAAGTGACGAATAATGAAGGCTATTTTATTCCACATCATGCTGTCATTCGCGAAGACAAAGCTACAACAAAAGTTAGAATAGTTCTGGATGCTAGCGCTAAAACTCATACTGGACTGTCTCTGAATGATTTATTGTACTCTGGCCCAAATTTGCAAGCAGATTTATTTAATTTATTGTTAAATTTTAGATTATTTCCCATAGCCTTGACAGCTGACATAAAACAGATGTATTTACAAGTATTAGTGTCAGAACAACATAGAAAATATCAGAAAATTCTTTATAGATTTGACACCTCTGAAGCGATAAAAACTTTTCAATTTAATTGTGTTTGTTTTGGAATAAAATCTAGCCCTTACTTAGCAATGCGAACTATCCGACAATTAGCGGAAGACGAAAGTAAAAATTATCCAAATGTGACAAATCGGGCAAAGACTGAATTATATATGGACGACTTAGTCGTATCTGTTATAAATTCAACTGAAGCTAGTAGTCTTATAACGGATTTAATTAATTTAATGTCAGCTGGAGGTTTCGATTTGATAAAATGGGCGAGTAACAATACGTCACTCATTGAGAGTTTACCAACCTCACACAAAACCAGTATAGACTTGTCAAAGGGAGAAAACTTAAAGATTTTAGGAATATCTTGGAATCCTAACACTGACACTTTCACATTCCAAACGTCAAACTTTGACACAGCACACTGCACAAAAAGAATTATATTGTCAACAGTTGCCAGATTATTTGACGTGCTTGGATTAGTCTCACCTGTAATATTATATGCCAAATTATTAATAAAGGAGTTATGGCAAGCCGGCGTTGATTGGGATGACATACCACCCAAAAACATAACCTCGAATTTTTGCAAATTGATCGCAGAATTCAACTGTTTAGAGAAATTGTCGGTCCCTAGACATATAGGCATTTCGGAAGGCTGCCGAGTAAACCTGGTTGCCTTTTGCGATGCTAGTACAAAGGCGTATGGTTGCGTCATCTATCTTCAAGTAGTAAATTTAAATAATGTCACAATTAGACTATTATGTTCAAAATCCAAGGTAGCTCCTATGAAAATAATCACTTTAGCCAGGCTCGAATTGTGTGCTGCTCTTCTCATGGCAAAACTTGTAAAACATGTTAAAGATTATATAATTAAAAAATACCCAATTGATAAAATATATGCTTTTTCTGATTCTATGATCACATTATCATGGATAAAATCATCTCCGCATAGATGGACAACATTTGTAAGCAACAGAGTTGCGCAAATACAAGAAAATTTAGATCCAAGTTGTTTTTATTATGTGGCAGGGAAAGAAAACCCTAGCGATTTAATATCTAGAGGGATGCTCCCAGCCCAATTAATTACATGTAATTTATGGTGGAATGGCCCCGATTGGTTACAGTCAACAATCGAAAATTGGCCTATTCATCAATTAAATACTTTGTCTGTTGACCAATTACCGGAAATTAATTCGAAAACATTTAATACCACTGCATCTGTGATTCATTATCCCATTTTATACACTTTGGCACAAAATATATCCTCTTGGAGCAAATTGTTAAGGGTAACAAGTTACATTTTAAAGTTTGGCAAAAAATTACTTTTCAAAGGTTACATATCCGCGTCAAACTTAGCCATAGCAGAAATATATATTTTAAGGGCTGTACAATTTGTATACTTCTATGAAATAATAAAAACGCTTCAAGAGGGAAATAATCGGTCAATAAAAAACAAACAAATATTAAAACTTTCCCCATTTGTAGACGAAAACGGAATATTAAGAGTTGGCGGAAGATTATTCAATGCAACATTGCCATTTGAAGTTAAACATCCAATTTTGCTGCCAAAATCTGATCACATAGTCGAATTAATTATAGGTTATTATCATATTTCAAATTGTCATGCGGGAACAGATTTGTTACTAGCAATAATTCGTCAGAAATATTGGATTATTGCCGGTAGAAATGCAATCAAACGAAATTTATACAAATGTAATAAATGTTTTAAGGCAAGACCGATTAGCACACAACCTAAGATGGGGGATTTACCGGATTATCGAGTAACTGTTTCAAAGCCATTTGTTTACACAGGTGTAGATTATGCAGGCCCAATTAAATTCATAAAATCAAGACATAAAGGCCAACACGCAAAAAAGGCATACATTTGCATTTTCATTTGTCTAACTATAAAGGCTGTTCATATTGAATTGGTTTCAGATCTAACAGTAAATTCGTTTATTAACGCGTTTAAAAGATTTGTATCAAGGAGAGGCCCCGTTTCACATTTATATTCCGATAATAGCACTACTTTCATAGGGGCTCGAAACAAGTTTAATGAACTGTATAATTTTGTGCAGTCGACTACATTTCATAAAACATTATCCAACGAATTAGCAATGAATGGAATAGAGTGGAAAACAATCCCGCCATACAGTGCTAACTTCGCAGGGATTTGGGAATCTGTAATAAAAAGCTGTAAGAAACACTTATTCAGAGTCATAGGTAAACAATTATTAAGCTACGAAGAACTGATAACGCTCTTAACACAAATAGAAGCAGTTTTAAATTCTCGTCCTCTATGTGTACAAGGTGCAGAACTCAATCCAGAGTTATTAACACCGGCCCATTTTCTGCTTCAAACCCCATTAAAACGATTGCCTATAGCTGAACCACTCAAATCCAAATCCACTTTGGTACATCGCAAATATTTACTAAACTCACTAATAAAATCATATTGGGAAAAATGGCAATTAGAGTATTTAACTTCTCTACAGATACGCCAAAAATGGCTAACATCAACTAACACAGTAAAAATTGGGCAGGTAGTCATAATTAAAGAAATTCGATTACCACCATTAGAATGGCCATTAGGAATTATCACTAAATTATACTTTGGAAACGACAAAATAGCTCGCGTCGCGTTGGTAAAAACAGAAAACGGTGTAATCAAACGCCCAATTAATAAATTATGTCCACTACCAACTCAATAGATAGCTTAATTGTCGTCAATTTTCATTATTGTTGTTTTGTTAATTTGTAAAAATGTCACTTTGACACAAAATGTCATTTTGACATTATGCCACTCTGACATATTGTCAGATAGACATAATGTCACTTGTTAACTGTCACTCGATGTTTCTGTCGAGTTGATTATTTTTTGTTTTTTCTGTTCGTACTTGTTTTTTCCAAGCAATTGTTAGTTGCAGTGCATTTTTTCGCCAAATCGAATTAATTATTATGCACCACGCAAATTTCTTGTGCCCGGGAATATGTTAAGTTTGTTATGAGGTGTGACAAGCAAGATCAGAGTTACTGACGATTATAAAAATATTATTATTGTTTAAAAAAAAACCAAGTCAACTCTGTATTCATATTTTGTAATCATAGTCATCTGTAAAGAAGCAAAGATGCAACAATTAAAAACCCTTAACGATGAAAAAAAAATATATAAACAAAAAAAGTCGGTGACGAACCAAGTGAGGGTTCACTCGTGTTTTTCATTCTCTCTGAATCTTTCTTTAAAAAATCAAAAATTCATTATTAATTTTTGCATCTTGGCTTTGAATTCCACCTTATAATCTTAAATTTGAATAATTAAATATTATTGATTGAATATCGTCGTTTAATTGTCTAGTGGGGATCTTTTCCTTTCAGAAATAGTGAAAGTGTAAGTGTTTATTCGTGCTTGTGAATAGTATTGTATTCGCCAGCAGTGGGCCATTTGAGCTCAAACCCTGTCTTCAAGTCGAGCTAATTTGAGCGTCGACCAGGACAACGGCAATCGTCTTCAAGTCGAGCTAATTTGAGCATCGACCAGGACAGCAAAGGATTGCCGTTTCAACCAGATCTCCACTACTGTTGCGTGCCCTCAAGCGCAACGCATCATCAACCAGAATAGCGGCATTCAGCCGTCTCAACTAGATCCCTACTGCCGTTGCGCACATGCAAGCGCAGCGTGTCCATCTCCTCACGCATCCGAACCCATCACCGCTTTGAGACGCAACCAGCGTCTCCTACTCCTGTTTCGTCACCGCTTCAAGACGCATCCAGCGATTCCCATTCCTGTTTCCTGTCATTAGATCCCAAGTCCCTGCCCCTTTTTTTTAAAGTCTCCTTAAGTCAAGGTCAGTACTCTTGCTTTTGCTTGTGATACCTCAAACAAATTTAATAATACAGTCCACTCGCGATTATTGCAAATAACAACATACAATTAGTCCATTAGCGACTTGGTCCTTCGAACTTAACTTAACAAACAATTTATTTTAATTTTCGCTTCATATCTAGTACGCAGGGGTTCCATTCCTCTTAATATAAAATTATACATTAGCGGCAGCGTCGTTGCGATTTTGTTGATTATTTACAGATCTGTAAGACGCACAGATTTGTTCAGAATAGTGCCATTATATCCTCTTTTCTGATTTTTATCTGTTTTTCCTTTCTTTTCAAAGTATTCATCGCACATATTATACCTAAATTAACTCGGATTTATTTTGTTGTACAGAGTGATCCAGAATGATTGAAGGTCACGTGACATGAAAAAGTTCTGATTACGATCAAAATAACCTTCCACGGATAATAATTAGTCTTAATTTACCGGTAATGTCAAATTATGTTACCTATATTACCGACATTTGGAAAAGTCAACCGCGTTACGTATTTTGAATTTTTTGACATACAGTTTGATGAACATGACAAGTTTATTTTGGAAGCATATATTCGTTCTGCGAGGAATGATTGAAATGAGTGGAAACATGTACGCCAATGCAATCTGTCAATCGTATTTCACTATCACAATGATGCGGCAAATAAAAAATCAGAATGAGGCAGAACCTTCAATCACTTTGGATCACTCTGTACATGTATTTGTTGCCATATTTTAAATTTAAATGTTCTTCACCATATCATCCACCTGGTTAAGAGTCAACTGCGCCCTATGCACATTTCACTTTTATTAATATCTCTCTTTTTAATTTAATAGGTCCATAAACAAAACCACAACCAAACGCTGAATTCAGAGCTGAACCTCATTTTTTACGTCTAGGTTTTTCAGAAATCGCGTCTGATTTTCATTAAATGGTTGGTTTGGTTGTGGTTTTGTATATATTTGTAGCACCAGTCTAGATAATAGACCAATTTGTAGTAGCTACTAAAAAACATAGAAATAAAAGTAACTACTACCTCCGACGTGGCAGACCACTCTGCTGCCGCGCCTTGTAAAAAGAAAGAAAGAACTCTTAAATTGTAAAAAATATAAAATACACAAAATACCAAAACGTCAATTTATTTTTCAAAATAAAAACAACTGAACTTAAAAAACTAAAAATTAACACTGTCGTTACTCTACTCGTATATCTTGCCTGGTCGGGAGGGCCATGTAGCATCAGTCTAGATAATAGGCGAGTCTGTTACATATTCGTACATATGTGCTCATAAACCTCACTTTCATTGATTGGCTGAATTCCCAATTCCCCTAAGTACGTGTAACCACTTGAAATGAGTAACATATATGGTACTAATAAAAATGCGATTTCTGAAAAATCCAGTCCTGATAGAAAAATAACAGCGGTAATAATAAATAATTTTCTATTTTCAGATTACGTATTTCGAGTTCCGAGAATATCTCTTCTCTTAACCTTGTGTTAACATGACGTTTATGGAGAGTTTTAAAAAGAGGCTATTCTGAATTTAACCCTTATTTAATATTTCCTCTGTAAGAGTTTCCGATATGAATTCAGCGTTGAAAATACTATAAGAATACCCATGAGTTCTTGTCCAGTTATCATTATTATAGCGTCTATTGCTAAGATTATAAAAAATAGCGATCTTATTAGTGCAGCACAAAATCCTTGAGCGATGAAAAAAAAAGGATCTGAATACAGCGATGAAGAATCATGTAAGATCCACACATTGGTATTTCTGCTGCAAAATATTTTTTTTTCTTGTTGGCTAGTGCTATTAACTTACTCCATTCATATAAGCTAACAACATATTAGTTAATCGAGATTCGTCGTATTTCAAGTACGGCGCAAATATTTTATATCCTGCTTCGTCAAAAAATAAAGCAACTTCGATAGTCAATTTCGAACTTTGTCGTTTGTTAAAAAAGAAGAATTTTGTTTGCATATCTGATTGATTACTCTCTTGTTCATCTTCAAAGATTAAATCTTCATTTATCAATAGTACATCGTTTTCCAGAGGAGCCACATTTAACGGAGACCGTTTTATAATATGCGGAATCAAATATTCATTTTCAATATCCCTTTTCGATAATACTTCACGAATTTTTCTATGTGTTTTCAAATGAGAATTCAATGGGTTGATTTCCAAAGTTGAATTTCCGAGAAATATCATGGCATGCTAAGAATAAAATTTATTAAATATATACATAATTTATATATTATATTGTTACTTACAACTGATTTTGGTTGACATAAACTAAAAGCCGCGACTGCCTCATCATCTTTATGTAGAAAATGACAATTTTTATTAATTTTGTGATCTAAAACATTTTGCGTATCCTCGTCGTGTATTAAAACTTTGAAATTTGGGGCAATTAAATTATTATTTGGTTTTAATTTTAGTGAAAGTGATCTAAAATGAAAAATTTGTAATATTTCTTGTATCTACTGGGTGGTGGCGATTAGGGATGATCAAGGGATTTAATGCAGGATTCTGCTCTCTGTTACAGCAAAAACTGTAGAGTGCAAGGTTGTACAGAATTAAAAGGGATGGGAGCCAACACGGAGCGAAACGGAGTGATTGGCTTCCGGAGGGTAGCGGTTTTTTGACGATTAAAGCATACTTAAATAGTGACAAATATATGATGATAAAATGTACTTTTAAAAGAATTTTTTAATGTTTGATTAGTTTTACTAATGACAGGAATGCATTAACAGGTGTTCGTATTGAAATAATTTGGTAATCAGAACTTGTTGATAAATTAGTTATTTTAGAAGTAAATTAGAATATTTACTAATTAATCACATTTTCTGGTGACCGTAAATGAATAAACAGGTGTTCGCCTTGAAATAATTTGGTGATAAATTAGTTATTTTGAGGGCAAATTAGATTGTTTATAAACATCAATCTAACTTAAAATAAATCCCGTATCTTTTATAATGATTTTCACTCCACCATACTATATCTTTTTCTATAATGTCATAGGTCATGGTTATTGCTACTAATAGGGTATTCTAGCATATTTTTTTCTTAAAGAACAAGTATATCTAAGAGTACCAGAGTTAAAATTCCTTTTAATAAGCGAGATATTAATTATTAAAATTTGATTTTGTTGCGTCACATGGTAGTGACGTACTAGTTGCTTAGTACCAGCGGCGTGCAATCAGTGGTTCATGGGTTTTCGAGAAGGCGTTCAGTAAGTTTTGAAAAAGGTGGGAAATAAATAGCTATTTGTGTATTAAGAGCGCAAAATGGGACATTGTCGATTGAGAGGTTGTTGACGCGCGACGCAGGAACGCGGCATTCTCTCGAAATCGACAATGTCCATTTGCGCTCGAAACACACACGAGATTTTTTCTACAGTCCTCCACCATAAAAAAAAATAATAAAATGTACACTTTGTACTTACAGTACTATTCAATAGTTTTGCAGTGAAGATAGGAACGTATTCAAATATGACTTCAAAATATTTTTTGGCTTTCGTTTTTACAAAAAATTAATGCCAATTTTGTAATGAATATTATAAGCTTTTGTACAATTTATTTGTTTCAAGTACATTACACTAGTGCAGTGGAAAAGTGGATGTCCATTGGGAGCGTTCATGCCAAACTTTTGCAGGTGGCAGCACAAATGTTCACACAATTTATTTTATATTTAATTTTAAGTTATCGTTATTTTCCATTATTCTTGAGCTATTGCTTCAATGTAATCTAAGCATATTATATTTTCGTTTTTGTAAATAAATGCGTTATTTTATTCTCACAGCAGTGCGGCATTTTGTTTGGTTATGTAATATACCGACAGAGAAGTTATATGTCAGATTGACTTATGAAGGTGGTAAATGTGTAACTACAGTGCCATTAGTTCCTGACTAAACGTTTCTATTAAGAATGTAGACAAGTGACATTTCTCAACATTGTATAGTTAGAAATTTGGACAGCGAGCGTTTTTTCTACTTTGTCGCGTATGAGCGGCAAAGTGACATTTTGCGTTGACAAAAGAACGCAAATGGCTACTTTGTATATAGACTGTAGAAAAATATATTTAATTGTAATCTTACCTACTATTACTAAAAAAAACTTTAAAAAATTATAAGAAAAATCATTTAAAGTAATCCATTACATATTTTTACTTTTATTGCCATTATTATACATTGTATAAGAAAGTTTAAGACAAGAGTTTTCATAGCATTGTGGTAACGTTTTTGCTTCTTATATCAAAGGTACAGAGTGATCAAAAATAACTGATTCAGTTGGCAATACAGTTCTGGGGATCTTTTTATTCCACAGTTTGAACATCACGTGAAGCCGGAAATACTATATGGGAACGGAAAAACAACGACCATTTTAATAAAAAATTGTAAATGTACTCAAATTTAATTTTTCAAATGTCACTGTCAACAGTGTCAAAAACAGGAAATAAATTTTTGTATCAATATTACCAATTTCAAGTAATATTTTTACAATAAATTTGCTATAAAATTTATTAATTTTTCTTAATTATTCCTTATTAATTTTGAACAATTAATTATTAATATGATGCAATAAGTATCTATGGACATGTGTACAAAGTTTTTCAGTTTTAAATAAATAAAAGTAAATATTAAAAATATTCTAATTTTCCATGTTAAACTCATATGTAACGGATTTCGAACGCCACCCGTTTGTCGATTAGATACACAAATATGTCTTTGTACGTAGTATTTAACAAATTTTTTATATTACACACACTGCTGACATGTAGTTCATTATTTGGTTACAAGATTTCATATCGCTTAGCAATACATGTTAAAACAGTTGTACACGAACACTTCCGAACGATCCGAAGTAGATCCGAGCATTTGCATATTTAAGATGCGACCTGTGATCACTAAAGCTCGGATTTATATGCAATGAAAATAGAAAGAATATGTGCATATACATGCAGGATTTTATAGGAAAATATGCAGTTAGGTGTACAGCATATGCAAAATATGCAGTATAAGAATACAAAAAATATAGTAAATAAGTGCTCACCTCCATCTACACATCAGTTGTAATAACTGTGAAAAGTTTAAATACAACATAGAATTATTATTATGTAAAATATGAACAAAATAATGTTTTAAACAAATTTCTTTGTTTATAAATACAGTTATATTTACATCCTTAATATGAATTTTTACAGAAACTTACACCTGGACTACGGAGTAAATTTTCATTTGCAATAATAATTAAATGTTTTTCCAAGTTACCCATTTTAAATGATTGCCTTCTGTCACTCAGTATGTGTTTATACATAACCGGCAAAAAAATTTAAAGCTAGACTGACCGTTACTTTCTCTGTAAAGGATTAGGAATATACCTATAAAACTAAAATATACTGCTCGTGGGAGTGAGATTTGTGAGACTGACATTGGACGAGTGAAGACATATATCTGCATATGTAGCTGCACTTGTCTGTAAGAATAGCTCTGCGCAAGCGCCGGATTGCTTTCATTTTTTTGTTGTAGAACGGGAAGGGGAACTAGTGGATTAGGAAATTATAGCCATGAATGAAATTCTAGGTAATATTTGACGGCGTAGCACTGGTTCGGTGACCACAATGTTCTTCAAAAGAATGAGAATTTTATTGAAATTGATAAAAATGACGTAAAATATAAAAATATGCACATCGCATTGAAATTTGCAGAAAATGCAAGGATTATTGAGAATTTTACTGAAATTGATAAAAATAACGTAAAATTTAGAAAATATGCACAAATATGCACATTACAATGAAATATGCAAAAAATGCAAGAATTAGGTCAAATATACAAAAAATGCAAAATTATGCATTTTGCATATAATCCGAACTTTAGTTATCACATTCGAACATGGATTAGGGATTTCAACTGGTCTTCCATTGGTAGTAAAACTAGTACATCAGCAAAATTTAGATGCTTTATATCTTTTGCAACAATCAATTTATAACAGGTTTTTTTTGCTTTTTCCCTCTGGTTTACCAATCAACTTTAATATTTTTAATAACTTTTTAATATTTGTAATCATGAGAGAATACCCTATTAATGGAACTTTTGAAATTTGTTTTTAACACTTTGGTTACTATGATTTACCGAGAAACTGTGTGGTCCACATTTGATTACAGAGCACGGGCTCGTTTATTCACAGTGTATGTTCAAGGGATAGTTCGTATAGGTTTATATGGGGATCTCGACAGGCTTAGTTTATGAGTAAAGTCTGGTGGGACAGTTCGAAAAAAAAATCATAATGATCTTACATAATTATGTCAATTTTATAATTATAAAGCCCTGAGAGGATAGTACAAAATGGCTAGAAAATATCCGAGTGAAGCATTTGGCTGATAAAGTGACATTGATTACGATTTTGAATCGGAAGATTCAATTATCGATAAAGCAAAAACTAAAACGGACAGAAGAGAAAATGCAATAAAGAACACTTTACAAGTGAGCATGACGTTCCAGGCATGTAATAAGGAGTACATGTACAGGTGTCTCATTTTCGATGTTTTTTTTAAGGAATCTCGAGTAATATTAAAGATGAAGCAAAACAGTTTTCACATTCGAGGGTCAACTTTTCGAGAAAAGTTTAATATACACCATATGAATTTTCGATATCCTTTCGTTTCTGAGCTACAGGCAAAAACTCGTTTTTCGCACAATTCGAGAATATCTCATATCTTATTTATTATGATAGTAAGAGAAAAATTGTTTCAACAAACTTTCAACTGTTTTTTAGGTATTATAAGTAGCGTAATTAGACTTTTTGAAAACTAAATAATTCTCGAGATATAACACAAAACTTATGAATTTTTTAATGGGAACCTATATTGAAAATCGTCTCATCGTTTTGCTTATATTATAAGCTTTTCCATGATATATAACCAGTCTACATTACTTTGTTTTAAACATGAATAAAGGATAAATTATTAATTTATTAGGATGAAAAAATTGAAAATTATTATGAAACAAATGAAAGAAATAAATTAAAAATAATCAGTCGTTTATTTCTAATATTATTTGTTTCAGTTTTACGCATTTTTTCAATTTATTTACTTCAAAAGCATATTATACTATTTTTTTCAAAGCCATCTGTTACGTCGATAATAATTTGACTAACCCGAAAATAATAAGTTAAGAATAATTTTGAGAACATAATTAATAATTATAGAATCAAAATAAACAAATGATGATCTTTAATTGATTTTTTCATTTATTTCTTAATAATTTTTAATTTTCTTAACCCCAATAAATTAATAATTTCTATTATTCATGTTTAAAACAAAAGAATGTATACTTGTTATATATGATTGAAAAGCTTATAAAATCAGCAAAACGATGAGACTATTTTTAATATAGGTTCATATTTAAAAAATCATAAGTTTGTGTGATATCTCGAGAATTATTTAGTTTTCAAAAAATCTAATTACGCCATTTTATTTTACCTAAAAAACAGTTGACAATATGTTAAATTTTTTTTCTAACTATCACAATGAATAAGAAGTGAGATATTTTCGAAATGTGCGAAAAATGAGTTTTTGCCTGTAGTTAAGAAACAAGAGATCGAAAATTTCTGTGTTAAACTTTTCTCGAAAAGTTGACCCTGGAATGTGCAAATTGTTTTGCTCTATCATTAATATTACCCGAGATACCTTAAAGAAACATCGAAAATGAGACATTCTGTACATGGAATGATTTTTCGATATAATTTCCGTGTCATACAGCAATAGAAATATATTTTTTCTTTAGACTATTTGTACCAAATTATGACACATTTTTTCCTGAAAATTATCGTCTATGTTTCTTAAAGAAAATTATGAAATACCCTTCTTGAAGCCAAAGTATTAAAATTGTATATAAACAAAAAACAATAAACCTGAGAACAGTTTTGTATAAAACTTTAAATTCTGTACAACTTTGCACGTAAAATGAAAAGGAGAACAGGAAATTGCATAAAACTGATGTTCCATGTTAAATCCCCCTAACCGGCATTATTTGATATAAAGAAAAAATGTTAGATTTCACAATACCTTCCAAATGCTGATAAATTGTAGTTAATTGGCAAATAATCTCCCGATTCTTCAACATTAACGAATTGTTCAGTAGGCAACAAAACCGGCAAATAAACTACTTCAAAATCAGTTAAAGAATCCGTGTCCAGCTCTCCATCGAATGGATAATTTATACTTCGTAAAATACTACTCGAACAAGTATTAAACAAAATGAAAATTGCAATGAATTTCGTATCCATTTTGGCTGGATATTGAATGAAATGTATAGTTCATTTCTCAGCTTATATATGACATAATATACTGGTACTTAGTATAATCAAATCTTTAAGTCTTACATAATTCATTATGAGGGTTGATTTTTTGTGTACCTTTAGGAAACTAAAATTAATATCTATGCAAATATTTATGATTTTATACCAGCATGTGTCTCAAAAGGTTATTGTACTTATATTTGTAGGAACAATACAAACAAATTGTGCATTTATTATTAAATAATTATCACACGCTTTTTCAAAGGTCACACAATTACATGTAGTTCAGTTCATTTAGACATAAATAAATTCAATAGTTTGAAAGGAGATATGTTTTATAAATTATTCTATTTAGTTTTACCCTACTGTATAGGTAAGAATGAAAAATATGTTCTCTATTTTTATTAATAAAATTTTTAAAATATGTGATACAGATATATTAACAATCTTGCTCACATATTTTAAAATATGTGATATAGATATCTTAACCTTCTTGCTCACTATTGGTATTAAAAATTAAAGATAATTCTACAATATTGCAATAGGCTATGCAATACAATTGAGTACTATAACGTTGTCATTAGGACACGGCAGCATATAAAATTAATTAACGCATGTCAATTTACATTGACAGATGACAGTTACCTATGTGTCGGGAACATTTCTAACCTTACACGCTGAGACATCTGGCGGATGCCAACTTCGCAAACACGAATATTTTTGATGAGTTGTCCCACCCTCTATATTTATACACCGTGGTTATAATAACCCCACATGTCAATGTGAAAATATTAATATAAAAATTAAGTCGTAATATGGTAAAGAGTTATTGCATAAATAGTTGTAAATAATTTCATTCTTGAATATTTCTTTCTTCAGGTATTCAAATTTTTTCTTTAAATTATAAAAATTAATTTCAAAATCTAGGCATTTATTTATAAGATAATTTTTTGTAAGTTTTTGAAATAAATAATATTACCAACCGTTTTGACTGCAATACAAGAGAAAATGGAAGTAGAATATTCCTTATTGTCGACAATAAGAATAAAAATAACACTATTGAAAGTGTACTAAGGACATTAACTATTTGACATTTGTCAAAGGAAATAATTTTTTAACTCAGAATGTATAAAACAAAGACGGAAAAACCCCACGTCATGCTTTCTCTCTTCTCACATATGATGCTGACGGCGCATTCCAGTAGTATATAGGATGTTTGAAAAATACTGTAAAAAAATTTAAGGGCATATAGTATTGACCAAAATAAGTAAAAAAGCTTAATCGACATAAGACTGATCTTCAACTGTTTCCGAGAAAAGCGAAAAATCGAAAAAAACTGACAAAGTAGTGATCGAACAAAATTTTGTCTGTCAGTAAATAGACTATAAAAAACAATAAAATTTTATATGTAACGTTTATCTCAATTTGTAATAGATACGAAATACCACAACATTTAACATAGTTATTAATTATTTGATTTTTTTAAAAAAACAAAAGTACATCTAAGGTTACCTCTGAAAGGTGAACAAAAAGTCCCATTTAATCAAAGTCGTAACACTTATAGTTTTCGAGATAGCAGACGTAAACCCCGTAAAAACTCATTTTTCACTGCTTCAAATCTCGGAAACTATGGAAGATTGGACCTATGTTGATTAAGCTTTTTTACTCATTTTGGTCAGTACTATATGCCCTTAATTTTTTTTACAGTTTTTTTGAAACACTGAGTGCAGTGATTATAACGTGAGAGGGTACCTGCGACACTTAGCCCGCGAGCCCCCAGCCAGCGCCAATAGTTCTAGAGTGAGGGTATTGGCAACTGACTTTAAGCTTGCAGCGCCAAATCGGAATTTATTTGAACTCACGGAGTTGAGATAAATTGACATTTTATAATTTATTTTGTACTTTAATGTGTATTATTAAGAAGTACTGCATTTATAAAAGTTTAACTTAGACAATCAACGACAGTTCCGAAAATGGCACCAGATGTCATATTGCCTGAAGTCAGTTGCCAATAGACGGAACCTAGGTAGGCGATCGATAACGTAGTGCAGCGCGCGATAGGTGGGCGACGTGAGGCGGGCAGTTGTGTGAGCAAGGGGGAGATAAGCGTAATTACCCGCGCATTGTTATAAAGTTTGAGACGTTCGAGAATGTTCGAGGAAAATATTAGAACAATTATATAAGCGACGTACTTGTGTGTAGAGAGATAGTCACATAGAGTGTTAGTCCGTTATAAGGACAGTTACATAGATAGTAAGAAGTAAGGAGACAGTGAGTTGAGTGGCACAGCAGTATCGTTGTGAGCGTATGCAGTTTGGAGTCGAGTGGAGTAGTCGGGAAGCTACTGGTATACTGAGATAGCTGTGGAAGTAAATACTCACTAGTTTTGAGGAGTATTGGGAAGCTAGGTATACAGGGACAGTAACGGCGATTAGAAGTGGATACTCGGTAGTGGTGTTGAAGAGTTGTAGCATACAGAGACTATACTTAGACTACGTCATCTGTATAAATTTAGATATGACCTTAGTACATTTTTAAAATTACAACTTGTTAATTCACTTATACTACCACTTTTTGGCTACTGTGCTTGTACTTACATCCCTAATTTAACTGATTCGGATAAGAATAGAATTACCCTAGCACAGAACTCCTGTTTGCGTTTTGCGTATGGTGTCCGCAAATTCGAACATATAACTAAATACCGTCAACTTGCGAATATGCCCACGGTAGCAAATCGTGTTAAGACTATGTATCTTTGTTTAGTGCATAAAATCATAAGTACTGGTACTCCATATTATTTGCTTGACAAACTAATACAGAAGCAATACAATTATACTCTGAGAATAACAGACTTATACATCGTCCCAGCTTATAGAAAATCTAAATTCAAGGCCTCATTCTCGTATCTGGCGCCAACTTTATATAACAGTATACCTGGTAATTTAAAATCATTATGTATAAGTTCTTTTAAAACCCGGATTAAAACTATTACAGTCTAGTTAATATTACCTTACTGTACATTTCAATGTTTGTTACTATAATTCTGTGACCTGCGTTATTTTCAAATATTTTGTATGTTTTTATTATTTTTTTGGTGTGTTTGTGATTTACAAATTGTTCATTTTGGCATATTTTTGTATGGTTAGGTTAGGTGGAAGAACAGCCTATGGCTGAACCTCGCCTTTGGTTATTGGAATCAATAAACAGAGTTAGAGAGTTAGTCAGTCGGAATGACAATCAAATATATAGTTAGTTACATATATATATATATATATATATATATATATATATATATATATATATATATATATATATATATATACAGTGAAGTGAAAGGTGTGGATTCTGTCCGGGCAGTTGAATATACAAACGCTGTTAAGTCAGTTGAGTATATAGATGCTGTGAAGGTCGGTAGATCGGACGTGATATAAATAAATAGTGACACATTAGTCGAAATAAATAATCAGTAATATCGTGTAAATAAATAGTCGTGTTAATTGTTTAATTAAATAGTTTTAGTGTTTAACTAGTTAACTATATTCGTAGTCTTGAATTGGTTTTTAATATTTGTTTAACCATAGTAATCGTCATTGTTATTATCTTTTAATATTTATTTATCGTTTTAATAAACATTTATTTTAATTAGTAATAATTCTTTAATTTTTACACTTCACCCATATAAATAAAAACGTTACATTATGTTTGGTACTTCTGTATTTAAAGAAATATCCAAGCGAATCAAATTCAAATTCATCATTTTACATAGACTATAAAAAGTACATTCAGGGCGAATGTACTTTTTATAGTAGCATTTTATCATTTTAATTTTGAATACTGCCGGTTTATTTTAAATACTGGCATTTCATCCTCTTCATACTGTCACTTTCATTTATTATAATACTGCCTCTGCCTGGTTTATTCGCAGACATAAAAAAAAAAACAATAGTGAGCAAGATGGTTGAGATACCCACCCTGTTGTACACACAGTAATTTTCTTTTTATCTTGTACCATTATTTTTATTTAATTTGTCAGAATAGTAATAGTAATATATCCAAACTAAATGAATTTATTTATATCCATTAGGTAGGTATTTAAACTATTATATAGTGGATATGACAGTTTCCATAGATACATTCCCAATGACTGGTGTAAAAAACACAGCTTCAAGTTCTTCGGCAGAAGGCGAAAACAAGACAGGAAATGACGTCATAATATCGTACATTCGACTTGGTTGTATCCTCGTGTGATGATCTAAAGTACTGAGTGCTCGATTTTGAAGATGTGAGCATAGATTTGCTTGTTGTAAATCCGTTATGAGATCTGAAATATTTTTTATGTGACTCATCATTATTTTACTTATTTTAATCCTTACCTTGTCGGCAAGATATAATAGCTTCGATTAATTCAGCTTCTACAGGGGACAATTTCAGTGTTCTTATATGAAGAATCGTGTTGTAAAAGGCACGGAACATTCCAAAGATAGTAAGAAGATCAAATGGCCAACAACATGCCCGAAGCATGAAGATTGCACTCCAGACAGTTTTAAGGCATTCGTCTTGTGAATTTTTATTTAGTAAACCGAAAAATTCACTTTTCCTACATTGACGCATTGAAGCAAGCAGGATTTGGGCAGCTAATTCATGATGGAATTCACCTGCAAAATAATCACGTATTTATATGAAAAAAATAAAAAATGAATAATTTATTTGAAAAATGAATCGTAAAGTGACCTCTAGAGATCATATTATGAAAAAGAAAATAGCTTTGCAAATTTTTATGCAATCACATGATTAGAGGAATTGCCATTGACTTTCGAATTGTTTCCAAAACTAGTTTCTGTGAAACTAATAGTATTTGTTTGTTGAAACAATACACATTTGCCTTATGAATATAGCCAATGAATCGGTTTACATTGTGACTATAAAAGAAGTACGTATTGATTAACAATACAATCTCTAGTTAAGATTTTAAATGTCAGATAAATAAACAAAATTGAAACGAAATGACCTGTAAAATGACAAATTGATCATTGCTGTCAATAATTCGATTCAATATTTTAACCTGCGATTGTAAAACTGGCCCTTAGAATACTACCAAATGGAAATATGATATTTTCAGTAATAATATAACAAGAGAGTGAGAATAAATTGAAATAATTAGACAGATTTTTGAAAAACTTGTTGCCAGGCAATAGTCACGAAAACCCGTAGGACTTAGTGGCTTTTGCCAAATGGCAACAAGTTTGAGAAAAATTTGGAAAATTATTCTCTAATTTATCGAACTCTCGAATTATATTTAATTAGGTTAATTTTTGATTCACAAGTTTCAAACAACGGAATCAGGCTGTCATGCTATTGTAACGCTATCTTCTGTCGTAATTAACTAGGTTCATTCATTTACATGGCTCAGTTGGTAAGTCTGTTTTGACAACTGAAACACACTTTGGCAATGCAAAATAAATAATCAAAAGATATAATTACTATGCTCTGTTCCATTTAAGCCATTCAGTAGATGGCACTGGCAACAGCGCAAATCTGAAGTAGCCGAAATTACATTGGGTAAACTTGTCTCTTGTCTCTAATTTCAGCCAATCAGAGAGGTCAAAACTATTCCCTATACTCCGCAATACTGAATGGCTTAAATGGAACAAGGATCAGAAATGGCACAAAATGGTCTTTTTCGCTCATTTTACTTATGTGTTGATTATTATCTGACATGTCAACAAAAACAAAAGCTACAGAGATTATTTCCGGGAATAATCTCTTGAGCTTTATTCTCATTTATAATAATAACAGGATTGGTTAAAACGCAGACACGTGCCACAAAATGACAAAATGGTACATTACATTGGTTGTAAGAAATGTCAAAAAATAATCAATTTAATATGCGCTGCAATCTGTTCAAGTTATGCCTGCATTAACAGCATCTTACTTAAAAGTATAAAAAAGTTCATACCAGAGCTTCTTAAATTTTCATCACTACAACTTCTTTTTGAAAGATCAAAATTTTGACCATCTCGTGGGTATCGTTTGCAAAGGTTACATTCGGCTATAATTATAGTGAAACAAATAGTTATTGGTCAAACCAAACTAGTGAGTAAAGGGGTTTCTTTTTCCCACTCGACTTAATTGAGTGAGACATTCGAACTTCGAATGAGAGTAGAAGTGCTTTCTTTTCGTATTAGACATAAATTTTTTTCACGACATGATCAGAAAATTGAATTAAATAATAATTTGAGGAACTGCAAATGCGGTTGGAACTTACTCGAACAATAATGGTTTCATTATCATCTGCTAAATTTATTTCACGGCTCTATAAGAGATGGAATCTTTAATTTAAGAAGCGTTGGTTTACAGCCGATTTTAGAGTTGTTAGGACCCACAGAAAAATATATAACATCAGCGGAATTTTAGTGAACTAAATTAATGGCGGCCAGCAGGACCTGTCAAATATTTAGATAAACATCCCTAAACCATCGTTCCATTTACCAGAAAAAGAAGTTATTATGCTTTGATTTCATAAATTGTAAAATGAGAAATTAATGAAAATAAACTTAATGTACATTAAAAGTGCTGTGTTAAAGGCTGTACAAATACAACAAAAATTCAAGAAATATTCCATAATTTTTTGCTGAATGTATGGGAAAAAATAATCGTCGAAAGATCGAGTTACTCTACAAGTCCTAATTAATCCCAAATTTATGAGTTGTTGCTCTTCAACTAGGTTTCTTCACCTTGAGCTGAATTGTTTTTTTGTGTCAAACAGCATTCAGTTAATACGTCCCAACAGCATTTTTCTTTACTTACCAATTCACAAAAGAAATGAGAAAGTTATGGCGGACAAGTATAGACCAGTCTCTATTACATATGTTTTTTTTTTAAAAAAATTGAATATTCGTTCTTACTTAGACTACAAGAATTTGTAGATAAAAACAGAATAATTAATAGAAATCAGTTTGGCTTCCAGAGAAAATTATCAGCTTCAGATGCTTTACAGTCAATGATAAATGAAATTACATCAAGATTAGAGAATATCGAATGCCCTATAGTTTTATTCTGCGATTGGAGTAAAGCATTCGGTTGCATAAATCACAACATATTAATAAAAAAATTGGAATCAATTGGTATCAGATGGCTGCCCATCAAATGGTACCAAACATTTCTAATTAAAAGAGAGCAGTATGCTACCCTAACCAATCCCTCAGGACAAAAAGTAAATTCTAACAAAGTACAGGTAGGGCAGTATTCTTGCTCCTATTCTCTTTTGCATAGATACCGATGACTTATTTGACTCGTTAAAAGATATAGGCACAACTATAATATTTGCCGATGATGTATCTTTATTTATATCTGATAAAAATAATGATATTTTAACAAATTCATTGAATAATGCTATTATGATGCTTCAAGGTTGGTGTGAAAAGAATCACCTTAAATTAATTTTTGCCAAAACTAATTTTGTGCATTTTCCTACGAAAAATAAACAAAATATTAATATAAACCTAGATAACAATCTAATTCATGAAATAGAAAACACTAAAATTCTAGGACTGGTAATAAACAATAGCCTAAATGGAAAGCACCATTGTGAGTATTTGGTTGCAAAACTAAATACTATTGGAACTCGCAGAATAGCATGCGACATCATCAGAATTTTAGGGAACTAAATTAATGCCGGCCAGTAGGACATGTCAAATTATGTAACTGCAAAAATCATTGTTTCGTTTATCATAAACAGATGTTCTCACGCTTAGATTTTATAATTTCATTTGAAACTGTGCGAAAAATAAGCGAATTAAAGAAAATGAACATAATATACTCCAAAAAGTGCTGTGTTAAAGTGTACGAGTACAATAAAATTTCAAGGTATATTCCATAATTTTTGGCAAAGAAGATAAAGTTGATCGATTCAACGTATGGAAAAGAAATTTGGCTGGATTGCAGTTTATCCAGAATAGTAGAAATTGCAATTTTTTTGTTGTAATGTCTTATTTTAGCTAAAATATAATAAGGAAACATAAAATTGGAGCGCAGAAACATTTATTTATATATTTTTTTGGAAGAATATTTAAAAAAAAATCCTTACAAAAAGAACAGTAAAGTTTTAAATTTTTTTTTAAAAAATCCTAGCAAAAATAATGCCTAACGCACACGTATTTTTTAAAGAAATTTTTATAAAAATCCTGACAAAAACAATACCTAACGCACACCAGGCACAAATAAAAAATGTTATAAAACGTAAGATAAGAAGGAAAATAAGACATAATTTTGCAAATATACATTAATTGAAACAGTATTATTCGTATGAAAGGGCAAGTACCTACTTATTTTTTTCAGAAAAAATGCCAAAATCTCTGTAAATATAGCTTTCCGCACCCAATTTTTAGCGGTATTTAGTGTTTTTAATGGTTTATCAAGTATATATAACCATTAATATATGTGACGATGGTCACTAGATTTGGATTTAATTTTCGTGTTTAGCACTATAGTTTTGTGGTGAACAAGTTATTTTTTTTGCTAAAGGTTATAAATTCAAATCTAGGTTCAAATCCCACCAGTAAAAATGTTGTATACATTTTTTTTATTTTGTATTGGATGAAATTACGCATACAATGTAATTGTTTGGTTATATTGTATGTCGTTTGTTGTAAAATGTATTGTTGTATTATTGTTTAAAAGTGCAAATGTTTAGTGTTGCCGCGAGACAAGATTTGTCGAGATTTTACATTATCTCGATCTCAACATTTTTTTTTTTATTATTATTAAAACCAATCTTGATCTTGAGCAACAATATTAAAATCCATCTCGAACTTGAGGTCGAGATCTCGACTTTTCGGCTATTGTCGTGCAAATTCGTTAAGATTCGTTCGCTCGGACGTATTGCATTTGCGCATTGGACATGTGAATGCGTATGTTTAGACCTGTGACTTGTCTGTGTGTAATATATTTCATGCGATTTCAGGTGTAACCGTGTAACTTCCATTCTGATTTAATACACGTGTTAAGTCAAGTCATCCTTGATCTGCCCTCATACCGCATAAAATCTGCACACATCCTACAATACTAATTAATGTATAATCAAACACGAAAGTTGTATTTTTTATTCTGATTTCACAATTTTTTGTCTGGGTGCAAACTTAAGTTTGGTTATGTGTATTTTTCACCACGGCCACACTTTACTAATCGGATACGTATTTCAAGAATATTTCAGGTCTGTAATTCCCGCTCGATTTTGACGTCACGGGTTTGGAGTTTATCAAAATTGCAAGCAAATAGACCATTTTCATTGGTGTTGTGCGCATGATTAGAGTGAGAGGTCAGAATTGCCCTGTTAAATTATTTACATGTCAGATGAGGAATGAAACTTCGTCATTTTCTTCACAAAATGTGTGTTAATAAAACCTTTTCGAAGAATAGGACAAGTTTCATTCATCGTCTGATAATTCCTTCACGATAACTCAGCAATTGTAATTATTATTTACATGTTGATGATATGGTCAACTAACTTCAAAGTTGTTTATGTCATACTGTCATCTCTAATTACCAAATAAATAAAAAATTATGGTTGGGATACATTGTTGTGTCCCGGGGTGCAAAAACAAATCAAATGAAAACAAAAATGTGTCTTGGCATTTATTATCTGCGGATGGTAACAGCTGACACTGTTGAGTTGAGAGATCAGCAGAGGTCTTGTTAAGGTTGCTTTGTAGAAAATACAACTTATTTAAAGTTTCAAAAATTGGTAATAGATGTCTCAATCTCAATGAAAATTGTATAAACGTATTCATAATAAAACTGCCTATATAGTATAATGTACAGTACTGATGAAATGAAATAAATGATCGAAAGTTGTGTATGAATAATTAATAAGTTTTTCAAGATCAAGATCTCGCCTAATCTCGTCAAGAATTGAAGTATGTAATCTCGTCTCGATCGAGTATTTGACCTTGAAATTTATTTGGATCTTGATCTCGAAAATTTACTTAAGACGAGACGAGATCAAGAAAAATCTCGTCTCGGCGGCAACACTACAAATGTTTATGAATTTGTTATTTACCTGTCAGGTATTGCGCGGTTGAGTGGCTAACATGCTCCTCGACATGCTCGACCAGCGTGCTGAGGATCGTGGGTTCGATCCCACAAGAGTTTGTATTTTTTAAATTTTTAATTAAAATAGCAAGTATTTGCAGGATGATTAGAATCTTGTTTAAACATATTTTCGTATTTTTAACGGTTTTTCGGGGGATAAATACGGATCCAAGCGACAGTTTTAGGCAGAGAGTGTGTGCTCTCTCAACAGAGCGTTAGCTCTTCATGGAGTCTTAGAGAGAGAGTATGTGCTCTCTCGGGGAGACGGTGTGCGCTGTCTTCCGCGAACCTGGTGAGTGCCGGGCGAGCAAGTTTAGGACCTTGGCTGCCTCTGACTCAGTGCTGTTGGTGTGTGCCGGCAGCTCGTGAGGGAGTGCAGAAGGTGCCTTGTACGGCTACGGATGCCGCCGTAGCCGAATGTTTCCGCACAGTGGGGTTTACCACTGTTTGCTGTAATCGCGATTGTCGATGAGTGTTGGTGTGTGTCAACACGGCTCAAGTTTCGAAATCGCGATTGTTGATGAGTGTTGTCGTGTGACAACACTGTTACCGCTTTGTTTTTCTCAACTTTGGTGTGTGCCATTGTTGCTCGTTCATTGTTGACCGTTTCTCTTAATAAACGAATCCTGCAAGTACCGCTGATTCATTTGTAGTATCCTATAGTAGGTTAACGATTGCTACTTTCATTTATTTGTTATTATTATCGTTTTAATATATTTTAATAAAATATTAAAATTCATTATGATTTCATTGTCAAAAACCGAACTCTGTCTCCACTAAGCTACCCGAGCTCTTTTGGCGTTCAAGCCACTCTTTTCAGAGACGCTGTAATCCTTCACATCTCCTGTGCTGTGTTATCGATCTTTCGATTGGCGCCCGAGAAACACGTTTTGACAGCGAGGAGAGTTGAAGAGAACGCCGAGTGAAGTTAACAGACTGACCATTTTGCCCTCACAAAATGGCGCCCGAACAGGGACTGTTGGCAGGCTGACTCTTCATTTTGTCATTACATATAAAATTCTTGAATTCTGGATAAACTGCAATTTAGCCAGAAATTTAAATATACCACAAAACTTTTCTTTGCATTTTACAAAAAGAACTTATAATAAAATTTTGCAGGTATGTAATTATTAAAACGACTATTGACAGTATTGATACATAAAATTTGTAGATTCATTGGTTTTACTAATATTTGTCTCTGTGGATTGCAGTTCCAAGCCAGAATTGCCATAGGTCAAATTACACCATAAGTTGTAATTAAGTCCGGATTTACGAATTGCTACCCTTCAACTACGTTTCTTGATAAAGGATTCGACTGAACAAACTTAAAAATTGTGTTGATTTGAACTTTTATCAATAGTATGGGTCAGAAAGCGCCCATTCAAAACGTAAACAAATCTGACATGTCTTACTGGCCGCCATGACAGGTGCGCTTACAGCGCCGCCAACGGATTCTGCGGGTCCCAATCTGCTTTCAAATAACATTTCTCAAATCTAAACTAGATCATCAACTGATAATGTTTTACCATGCTGTTGTAGAATCTAGACTCAGATATTGCGTAGGATTTTGGGGTTTGTCTACCAATTTCAAAATTGTTTTGCAAAGTCAAAAAAGAATCATAAGAACTATTGCTGGAATATCCAACTTTGAATCATGATGCAGATCTTACTTCCAAAAAATTAATATAATGACTTTAGTAGGTCGGTATATCTTTGAGATCAGTGTATATGTTCACAAAAACAAAAATAAATTTGTGTTCCATGAAAAATTCACAATAAAGACACCAGAAATAAAGAATAATTATGTAAATCATTTGTAAGGCTAAATTGTAGTAGAAATTCTCCTGATGTCTTGGGTGTGGGTATTTATAATAACATTCCACACGATATAAAAAAGAACTTGACAATTCTATTGGTTTGACTCAATTGTGCTTTTCTGACCAATAGAATGAATTGTCTTTGTTTGCGAATTAGTTCAAAATTCTCTCGCTATCGTGAATGGATTACCTTTACTCGAATATGGGTAAGATAAATATGTGAAATTTAAATAAGTACATAGTTGCATTCATACGGGTATAATTTGGTATCGATTGATTACGGAACAAAAAAATATTCAAAATAATTTTATTCTTACTTGGTCGTGGCAATATTTGTTTAATATCCTTTTTCAATTGTTTTGAACTTCGTTTCATAATTTGTCCTTTTAACTGTATTTTTGGCTTACGTGGGCCTCGTTCTTCTTGTACAGCTAGAAAAACAAATAATTTAGAACTGAGAATACTGTTAAAGAAAAATATCTTACCGGAAGTATTCATATTGACTGAGAAACATCTTTGAAGGCGGCAATACGGGCACCAATTTCTTCGGGCCTTATCAACAATGCAGTTACCGTCTCCAGCTGCTTGCACCGACATTTTACATTAACTAAAGGAAATTTTAGTGGAGAATAAAAAAAATACTGGATAATAAATTATTATATTTTATAGAAAAGTAGAAGAGAGGGCAGGAATATAAAAAGGGGTTAGATATGAAAACTACAACTTGACCACCAAGCCGTGACCCCACAACTCATGGCTCGGCGGTTCAGTTGTAATAAGATTCTTGGTCATTGTCATTGAATACTACTGGCGTTACTGGCAGATAATATTTAAGAAAGCTTAGAAAATAGGTGTTGTAAGATAAGATGCAACTTTATTATACCGTTTGTAAGGCTTTCGAGCTTTTCCCCATTTAGTTTTCTTATTAGGTTGATGTCTTTAGTGTCAGTTTTAAAAAAGCTTAAACTGGAACATTTCTGAATGACGGGGAGAGGTAAGAGGTACTCGTTTATGGTTTTATTTAATTCTGTTAGATATGTTAGATATGACCAGGAATATTTCTATGT
Source organism: Harpalus rubripes (assembly GCA_963082715.1). NCBI lineage: Eukaryota > Metazoa > Arthropoda > Insecta > Coleoptera > Carabidae > Harpalus > Harpalus rubripes. The sequence continues at coordinate 17,993,327 of OY720457.1, forward strand.
ATTTTGAATAAAATTTGTCAGAAATTATACAGGGTGTTTGGCGTAAGTCCGACACCAAGAATATTTCACTTATTTTAAGAGATACAAAAAATATTAATAAGCAAACTTAAACTAGGCAAAGGGGCTCATAAAATGATTATAGTAAGAATTTTGTACCACTTCCGGTTTTAGCGGAAATGGGTACAAGTTTGAATCTAGGATAGGGAATCGGTATTTTTTTTTCCAGAATGTAAATAAAATTAGCTTTAGAACGATACCAAAATGTCATAGTTTTTCTTCAACCGCTTCAAAATGGCGATCATTTATTTTCAAATTATGTATTAATAAAATTCCAAACAAAATTAAACATAGCAAGCTATGAAACAATTTTAATACCTTAAATTAAATCACAAAATTGTTAGAGCACTTCAACTTTATGTAGATAAATACTTTTCTTTTGTTTTAAGATAACAAAATTGTTTCATAGCTTGCTATGTTTAATTTTGTATGGATTTTTATTAATACATATTTTTAAAATAGACGCCATTTTGAAATCTTATAACAAGTGGAAGGAAAGAATGGTGAAGTATGAAATGTATTATTGTCGAAGGGAATTATGTACTTTGAAAGTATTTAAAATAAAATTCTGAAAAATATTAACCATGTGTCTTATTCTCAATTATTCTAGCGTAGCGTGATCCTTTTATTTTATTTAATGTAGTTTATGTATTAAAATTATAAAAAATTATTTTAGTATGTGGTTCTGTGTTCTTATCCTCTTCTCTACAGTTTATAAATATTATGATGAATTAACACATACAGATGCAAGTGTAGACACTATTTCGTCGTATGCTCCGTTTGAAGAAACATGAACATCCGTCGCAACAAAAGACGCCGTAGTGTTTTCCATATGAACGGTCACCACATACACGGCATGCTACTGGAGCTGGCAATGTACGGCCTAAAATCAAACACAAACAAATATATGTAGTTACTTTGCTATTAAATACATAGGAGCCCAGCCGCACATGTATTGGACCAAAGAACCCTTGTGCAGAAAATCAATTTTCAGAACTAAAATTTATTATATACAAATCATTTATACGAGTAGAAAAACAATCAAGTATAGTAAACACACTGTAGTTCTAGCAATTAATTAACAACATTTAATATACAGGGTGTTTTTTTAAGACACTATAAGTAGGTATCTCAGAAACGAATTTATGTTGTGTTATATCTGGAAATTATACCAATAGAAAAATTATTTTTGGATAAACACTATAATATTGTAACATTTTTATTTGAAATATTTTTCTTGGTAACTGATAAGTTAGAAGTAATTTGAAGAAGAAAAAAAAATACCAATAATCAGTTTTTCGTCATTATCTAGTGAGCCATGCATTTTTTTGAAAAAATAATTTTATTATTAAAACTACAGTGAACTTAATACACTTATCTGCCCCTCCGCAGGCAACCTGTATATAATAAATTTTAATTCTGAAAAAATAACCTTCGGCACAAAACTCCTTGGTCCTGTACATGTGTGACTGGGCTCGTATTACAAGGGAAATTCTTTTGTTTATTTTATACATACTTTAATTAATTCTTAGTGTTTTTTCAGACTTGAAGCATATTTCATTGATATTAATCTACATACTAAAATTTTTATAACCAGTAGTTTCAACTAGTTATTATTCTCATTGCAACTTTTTCGTCTATTCTATTCAATAGTATAATAGTATTTAATTGATTTATATCAGTAAAAATATGTATAGCTCCTAGTGTCGGATTTATATGTTTGTGAGGCAGAGGAGCTAATTATTTTGAGCTTCCATCAATTGCATGACATGGAATTATTTTATTGAATGTTTGTTTTGTACCATTTTTACTTCCTTGTACATAGTCAAGAAAAATCAAGAAAAATTTCGGTTTTCAGATTTCAGCAGTAATATCCATTTTCACCATCCCTGAATCCATTTTGACTAATTTCGTCGTGATGTCTGTACGTACGTATATGTATCTCACATAACTACAAAACGGTAAGCCGTAGAAAGTTGAAATTTTGTATTTAGAACTGCTTTAACATCTACATCTAGTTGTGCACCTCCCTTTTTGGTTATTACATAATTTCCAGAAGTGGTATTTTACTTGAAGTCTATAATTGATTATAATGAAAAACTATTTTAAAATATAATCCAAAACTTTTCAAATTTGGAATATACGACTTTTCTATCAATGGAAATAACATAATAATAGATTTTGGTTAAAATAAGCTAATCGGAAGTTGTTAACAGTTTTTCTAGAATAAAATGGTTATATTTTTATTTTCGAAATAAATGTTTCAAATAAAGGTTTTAGAGAATTAAATTCTGCATCTAGCACATCAAGTATTGTTAAAGTAGCCCTTTGCATAAACGAGATATGTAAATTTAAAAATTGTATTCTTTTTGGTTTTTGTAATAAATCTTGCTATGGATTATACTGTATTTCAGATATGAATAGACATAGGAGTTAGTTAGTCTACACGCAAACCAAGTTTACAATAGCAATATGTAATATAATAATAATAATAATAATAATAATAATAATAATTTTATTCAAGCATAAATACATACATAATGTTTAGCCAAGTCAAAAAAAGATATTTGAATACAATAATAAAATATAAAATTATGGTACATAATCAATAATAGTATACATTGGATAATATGCTATTCTAGCATTTCCTGATACTTGTAAAATGCCTTCTCAAGAAGCATATTTATGACGGTTGTTTTAAACTTTGCATATGGTAGCATACGTACATCAGGCGGCAATTTATTAAAAAATTTCGTACAAAGGAATTCAGGACCATTTTGAGACGCAGTTAATCTTTTACTCGGAATAATAATATCATTCTTTGTGCGAGTATTATAGGTATGGCATTCTTTATGCATACTGAATTTATTTAAGTTACGCTTTACGTACAATAGATTTTCTAATATGAAAAGTGAGGGCATAGTTAAGATCTTATTTTCTATAAAAAGAGGTCTACAATGTTCATGTATACTGGTTCCACACATTATACGCACGACTTTTTTTTGAAGAAGAAAAACTTTATTTGCATATGAAATATGTCCCCAAAGCAGTATACAATAGGACATAGTAGAATGGAATAATCCAAAATAAGTTAATCTTGTGGTTTTTGCATCAGTATTATTCCTGATGTTTCTTATAAGGTATATTATTTTACTTAATTTGCTACATATCTCATGTATATGGTAATTTAATTGAAGTTTTGGGTCCAAATTCATACCCAAAAGACAGACACGTTGAGTTTGATTATGATTTGATTTCGTTAAGCTAAATATTAGATCTTGGCTTTTGGACTGATTTATTATAAGTTTATTATTTATAAACCATTTACCTGCTTCTTCATTAACTTTGTTTCTCTGTAGATTTAGATTTTGAATATTTTCATCAGCACATAAAATGGTTGTGTCGTCCGCATACAGTATGGTCTCAGCATTTACAATATTATACGGTAGATCATTAATGTATATTAAAAAGAGAGTCGGTCCTAAGTGACTGCCTTGTGGGACGCCGAAATGTAATGATTTCGGACAAGATTTATGACCTTTATGGGCAACAATTTGGGATCTGTTTTGTAGATATGATCTTATAAGCTCAAGTGGGATACCTCTAAATCCATAGTATTCGAGTTTTTGTAACAAAATATTGTGGCTAATGCAATCAAATGCTTTGGACAAATCGTACAGTATTGCATTAACGTGTATATGTTTTTCAAATTTATCTAAAACAAAATTAATAAGGTTATTCAAAGCATCTGTCGTGCTTGTGTTTTTCCTGAAACCAAATTGTTGTTTGCATATTATGTTTCTTTTATCTAAATAGTGAATAATACGAGTATTAAGGGCTATTTCAAAGATCTTAGATAGTGCCGGTATTAGAGATATTGGTCGTAAGTTGGTCAATTCAAGACTTTTAGCATTTTTTAATACAGGTATTACCTTACTAAGTTTCAATATATTAGGATAAAAACCAGTACTAAAGCATAGATTTATAATGTATGTTAATGGTTTTGAAATGAGCTGCCCCACAAATTTTATACAGAGTGGACTGGTGTCATATATATCTAAGCTTCTCGAATTGGACATATTACTAATAATTTTTAGAATTTCAATTTCTGTAACTGGCTGAAGAAAAAATGATGTAGAATTTTGTATAGTTACTTTTGAGAGGAATTGAAGGAATTTATCATCGTTTTGAGACGAGAGCTGTGAGATTAAATTTTCAGCAATATTTACGAAATATTCATTAATATCATTAGCAGAAAATTTTATAGCAGAAATATTGTTACTAACAGTATAATTATTTTTATGTTGGTTAATAATTTGCCATGCACCTTTACATTTATTTTTACAATTGTTTAGAAATTTTGAGTAGGCAGTCTGTTTTGCTAACTTAATTTCATATTTGTAATGTTTTTTATATTTATTTATTATTTGACTTAATCTCGGATCTTTATTAGTTTTATAAATTTCATTTAGAAAAAGAAGATGTTCGCGCTTTTTTCTAATTTCTTCAGTGAACCAACTAATGTTTATATTGCCAGTGTTGTTATTAATTTTAATTTTTTTGTATGGGAAAGCAGTATTGAAATTGTTATAAAATAAATTATGAAAATACTCAAAAGCTAAATCGGCATTTTCTAATGTATATATGGCCTCCCAGTTTTGTTTTTCTAGGAGCTGGTAAAATGTACATAAATTATTTTCAGTAATAGACCGACTATAAATATACTTATAATGATTTGTGTTGTTTTTGACAATATTGAATTTAAACACTAAACTGGAATGATCTGAGATTGTAGGGTCATAATTCGAAATACTAAACATTTCTGGATTAATGTTAGTTACAATGTTATCCAAACAAGTTGAACTATTGCCTGATATTCTGGTTGGTGTATTATTTGTCCATATCAAACCATAACAATTTAACAGATTAGTAAATTCTACTACCCTAGAGTTATTTGACAAAAAGTCTATACTCCTATTTTTTAATCTATTTTGTTGTGTTCCCACGGAATTGTGATGATTGTCTGGAGCCTCGAAAAAAATTATATTTTTTAATAATTAAATCTTTGGGCCACATATCTGGGTTACTGAGATCAGCAAGCATATTTAGGTCAACGCCTACTTTAAAGGATTTATTTAAACTTTTATTAGTTTCATGTTTTTTTATTTCTTCAATACTGAAGTTTTTATTTCCAAATTTAGCCTGTAAATAATTTAATATATCATTAACAGTAGTTTCAGGTTGAGCACGCCCAACATATAACCACGCTTTTTTCTCTGCAGCTTTGAGAGAATATTTTTCCGAACTTGTGTTTGTTCCTGTAATTTTGAGAGAATTTTCTTTCTTTTTTGTCTTACTATTATTGTTCTTATTTTCAGATATTTTGTGTAAATCTGTATCTTCCACTGTTATAGCCTCTTGTTTTTGTTTATAAATTTTGGCAGGTTCAATGTTCGTGCTTGTAAGATCTACGTCGTTATCGGCAGAAAATTGAACATTTTTTTGTTTCTTGTTATTGTTTTTAATGTTAGATGTCTCGATGTGTTTATTTTTAAGTAAAGAGATAATATTTTCTAAATCATTTGTTCTTGCTTTTAGCGTCATAGTATTTTCTTCCAGGTAAACCTTTTCTTTCTTCATAAATTCATTTGAAAGCTGGTTTATTATACACTGTTTTTTATCACACACATTGAACTTGTTACTGATAGTTGCATCTTCACAGTTTTCTTCACCTGATTGATTGTTTCTACAGTATTTTTCTTGTAGTACACTAACTATTGCTGGATTAATATTTGTTGGAATTTTATTGTAAACAATGAAATCAATAAGTTCATTTTTCTTGCACTTATTTAATTCACTTACTAGTACACTTAAATCTTCAGTCGCCGCCATTTGCAAAGGAATATTATTTATTCCATTTTGACTTTATAAACTATTTAACAACTTTAAGTAACTGTTTATTTACTAAATAATTTAAAATGATCATATTTGACGTTTCGAGCTGTCAGTCAAGCAGAGCTGGGCAAGTTACTTTTAATATGTAACTAGTTACAGTTACAGTTATCTTAAAAAAAGTGACTAAGTTACTTAAGTTCCAGTTACTTTGGTGAAAGAACTAAGTTATTTACTAGTTACTCATTAAAAGTAACTTAGTTGCCTTGAGTTACTTTCTAAGTACTTTTAATGGAGTGAAGTGTAGACTTAAGACTGTTGACTTAGATATTCTGTAGTATACATATCAGGGAGTTTTTGCACTAACTACGTTAACCTAAATTTTAACTTTATTGCTTAGCAACACCCAATCAAATTATTATTGTTAATGTTAACGGTTCTACATTATAATATAAAATAAAAATTAAAAGTGACATTTTATTTTGTGAGAAGGGAATTTGCAAAAATGAGACGAATTCTACAACCAACATATATGTTCACAGCCATTGTAGGTAATTATTTATTTCTAAAAATTATAAATATGAACAAAGCAAAACGTCTTTACTGCATCACGTATGTCATATGACGGGAACTTTCGAACTTTGTTTTCCTACGTACACGAACATTTTGTGCGCTGATGCTGCCATCTACATTCAATTTTTTCGCGGATAAATATAGCTTAGAAAATGAAGGGATACCCCTTGCGATTTTTTCAGTTTTTAGACTTTTCGGGCATAGATGTTACTTTCAGGTAGCATCTATGCAACTCTAAAAAAATTTTTTATCGTGCATAGATTCTACTATCAGGTAGCATTTATGCACCCAAAAAAAAATTTAATCGTGCATAGATGCTACTTTCAGGTAGCATCTATGAACCCCCCCAAAAAAAATTTTCAATCGTGCATAGATGCTATTTTCATGTAGCATCTATGCACCTCTAAAAAACTTTTTAATCGTGCATAGATGCTACTTTCAGGTCGCATCTATGCACCCCAAAAAAAATTTTAATCGTGTATAGATGCTACTTTCAGGTAGCATCTATGCACCTCTAAAAAAATTTTTTAATCTTGCATAGAGGTTACTTTCAGGTAGTATCTATGCACCCCTAAAAAAAATTTTAATCGTGCATAGATGCTACATGAAAGTAACCTCTATGCAAGATTAAAAAAAATTTTAATCGTGCATAGATGCTACTTTCAGGTAGCATCTATGCACCCCTAAAAAAGATTTTAATCGTGCATAGATGAGACTTTCAGGAAGCATTTATGCACCCCTAAAAAAAATTTGAATCGTGCATAGATGCTACTTTTATGTAGCATCTATGCACCCTTAATAAAAAATTTAATCCTGTATAGATGCTACCTACTATTAGGTAGCATCTATGCACCCCAAAAAAATTTTAATCGTGCATAGATGCTACTTTCAGGTAGCATCTGTGCACCCCAAGAAATTTTAAATCGTGCATACACCGTTGAAAACTACAAAACAATAGCAAAGTATCTACGAGAAAAAGACACATACTTCCACACATATCAACTGAAAGAGGAACGCAGTTTCCGAGTAATTATACGAAATCTACATCCCTCAACAGACCAAAATGATCTCAAAACAGAAATAGAAGGAAAGGGTCATAAAGTCATCAATATCTCTAATATAAAACAAAGGATTACAAAGAAATATCTTGCCCTCTTCATCGTAGAGTTATCTCCAAATCCTAACAACAAAACAATTTATGATGTTGGGGTTCTTCAGTACACGAAACACGAAAGTTCAAGTAGAGCCCCCTCTTCCAAAGAAAGAAATACCCTAATGCGGCCAGTGTCAATGATAGGGCACACTAAAACTTACTGCTTCAGGGAGCCTCGCTGTGTTAAAATCACTTAACTAACGAATGCACTAAAGAAAATACACAAGTAGCTAGATGTGCACTTTGTGAAGGTATCCATCCGGCAAATTACAAAGGCTGTACTATCTATCAACAAATATACAAGAGAAAATTTCCACCATTGCGTGAAAGATACGTTCGTGAACCCCAACCCTCCAGCCAAACATTTGAAAATAATCAAGAAACAACCGAAAAAGAAACTCGTCATATGCCCACATAACAAAGCAAAATTTAAATCAAAATCAACCACAAAATAATAATTTGGAAGCAATACTACCAAAATTAATAGAGAGAATGGATACTATGTTAAATCTTTTAACCACAGTCATATCCAAACTAAAATAATATCTCAGATCCTCACTATTGCAGTATGGAACGCCAATGGCCTGGTTCAGCATAACCAGGAGTTAAAATCCTTTTTAAATAATAATAATATTGATATAATCCTCATCTCCGAAACACACTTCACCGACAGAACGTACTTTAAAATACCGGCTTACACTTTATATTAAACAAATCACCCAGATGGTACTGCACACGGACGCACAGCTATCTTAATTAAAAGTTCAATAAAACGTTTCCAATTACCGGAATACTGTATGGACTACATACAAGCTACACAACTAATAATAAAAGACTGGACAGGACCTATAACTGTATCAGCAATATATTGTGCTCCCAAGCACAATATTAGCGACGCAACCTTTGAATCATTTGTCACAACTCTTGAAAATAAATTCATAGTGGGCGGCGATTATAACGCCAAACACACAAACTGGAGTTCACGGTTAATTACTACTCGCGGATGACAATTGCTGAAAACAATTCAAAATAATAATTATTCATATGTCTCAACAAGAGAACCAACTTATTGGCCTGCCTACAGATAGGAACAAAATACCTGACCTACTAGACTTCTGTGTTACGAAAAACATTGCCGATAATTATATTCGGGCTGACACATGTCTTGATCTTTCTTCAGACCACACACCAATTATAGTCACATTAAGCACAATGTTGCATAATAAGAAAACTGATTGGATGGCATTTAGGAAAATAGTGGAACAAAATATAGAATTAAATTTATCACTAAAAAGCCAAGAAGAAATAGACAATGCAGTTGAACTCCTAACACAAATAATCCAATACGCGGCATGGGACTGCACCCCTACAAAAAATAATAACAATTGCACTTCCACAATACATTACCCTATCGAAATCAAACAAAAAATAGCCGCAAAACGACGATTACGCAGAATTTGGTTCACGTCATTCGAATGACAAAAATATACTGAATCAAGCTTCTACTCAATTAAAAAAGTCCTTAAAGAATGGAACAATAAAAATTTCGAAGATTATCTTTCCAATCTTACAGCGACACAAATGACTGAATACTCTCTCTGGAAGGCTACAAAACGCCTCAAACAACCGAAGCTGGCTATACCCCGGATAAGAAACAACAACTCATGGGAAAGAAATAATAAAGAAAAAGCAAAAATTTTAGCCTCGCATTTCGCACAAGTTTTTGAACCATCACCAAGAGAAATTTCACAAGAAGAAGAAAGCGAAATATATGAATATCTCGAAAGCCCGAATCAATTCCCGCTCAAAAAAATTTATGTATCCGATATAACAGCAACGATTAAATATAAAATAAGCTCTAAAAAAGCCCCAGGGTACGATCTTATAACAGGAATAATCCTAAAAGAATTACCGGAGAAGGCACTGAAACTAATAACTTACATTTCTAATGCAATTCTCAAATACAATTTCTTTCCTTCTCAGTGGAAAGTAGTCCAGATTATCGTAATTCCACAACCTGGAAAACCTGTAGAAAACGTAACATCATACAGACCCATCAGTCTGCTCCCAGTATTATCCAAAGTGTTTGAAAAACTCTTCATCAACAAAATAAAGGATACAATAGAAGACTTGAACCTAGTACCAGATCACCAGTTCAGCTTTAGGGAAGAACACGAAACGATCGAACAAGCTCATAGAGTAATGAACAAAATTAACGAAACATTACAAAATAAAGAATACTGCTCAACTGCTTTTCTAGATGTAACCCAGGCGTTCGACAAAGTATGGCACACTGGGCTACTTTACAAACTTAAGAAAGTACTACCAAGCAATATTTAAAATAAAGTCCTCTATTACAGAAAGATCGTTTCAAGTTAAACTGAGCGATGAGCTCACCCCCCTACTACCAATTAAATCCGGTGTTCCGCAAGGAAGTGTGTTGGGCCCTATCCTTTACTTATTATACACCGCGGATATCCCCACTTCCGAAAATGTCACAGTAGCAACGTATGCAGATGATACGGCTGTCCTAGCGTCCAATACCAATCCACTGCAAGCCTCCGCTATCTTACAAACACACTTAACGAAAATTGAAAACTCGGCCAGAAAATGGAGAATTAAGCTAAGCCTAAACGAAACGAAATCGGTACACGTTACGTATACCATGCGAAGAGAAATATGCCCACCGGTGTACATTAATAATAGTCCACTTTCCCAAGCTGCTGAAGCAAAATATCTTGGCATGCACATCGATAGGCGCGGAAATTGGAGAAAACACTTACAAAGTAAAAGGTTACAATTAAATATAAAACTAAAAAATATCTACTGGTTGATAGGACATAAATCTAAATTATCTTTAGACAATAAACTATTAACATATAAAATCATTATAAAACCTATTTGGACCTATGGGATAGAATTGTGGGGAACAGCAAATAACTCTAATATTGAAATTATCCAAAGATATCAATCAAAAATGTCAAGAATAATAACGAATGCACCGTGGTATGTTTCTAACTATACGCTGCACAATGATCTAAAAATTCCAACTGTAAGAGTAGAAGCCAAAATTTGAAGTGGAAAATACCTAAAGAAACTGGAAAACCACCCAAACTACACTGCTGTAAATCTGTTAGACAACAGCACCCAAACATCGAGACTCATAAGATTTTCACCCGTAGACATAAAAAATAGATTCTAGCATTAATTTTTATCGTCTATTGCGCTGATAGAACTTGGCTTCATTGTTTGCCACCGACACTCCCTCTATATATGTAGTATAGTTTCTATACTCTATACGGTCTCGGTAAAAGCTAAATCTGGACTAGAAGATGACCCTTAAAATACCGGTTGACCTATTATCACCAGTCATTCGGCCCACAATATTTTTAAAGTTTTAAGTCTATGTTTAAAGTAGCCGAAAGAATTTTGTAGAATTTTCTAATCATTTCTGTAGATTTTATAATTTGTTGAAAATGTAAACCGGCCCAACTAACATGAGTTTGGGCTCGTGGAATCAAATGGGTCAAGTAAAATTAAAATTAACCATTTTAAATTATTACTTTTTTTTATAATTCTATAATAGTATATTGTGTTATTAGGAGTAAAAGTGATACTTTGTGTGGCGAGCATGGAAGTTTGCACGACGAGCGAAGCGACATTTGCATGCGAGGCACACAAAGACACTTTTATTCCGAATGACACATTAAAATTTTTTTTCAAACGCACTACTTTTCTTCTTTTTCTCTAATTCTATGTAGTTTCTATGGATATTTATTTATTTTATTTCTATACGCCGCCGGCGTAGAAATTAACTATTCGCCGGCGTAGAAATTTCCAGCGGCGTAGAAATAAAACTTTTACCTTGTAAATCAAGTCACAAAAAAAGCCATTTCTACGACGTTTGAAAAAAAACAATTATTTTTCTTTAGATCGTAATAAAACTTTAATAAAAATTCATAAAAATATGTATTATACCATTATTTTTCAATTTTGGATGTGACAGTTTTTGTTAATTATAATATATAAAATTGTAACAATAAAAATTAATTAAAATTCATAAGCAAATCCAGATCCTTTTGCGCCTACAGCTTTGCTTTATGCACAGCACAACTGTTAGTTAAGTTGCAGTACACAAAAATTGTTTTATGTACATACATAACAGAAATTAACTATGCTCTTATTTCTATATAATTATTATTATCAAACAAAAATATTAATAACAAACAAAAGTGAGTTTTTTTCTAACTCACCCATGTTCCTCTACTTCTTGTGTTGTTGCGTGAAAACCCACCAAAACACTGTCTTTTCCTGCTTGTTACCTCAACTTATAAACATTCCCACCCTCTGCCCACAAATCATCCCCCGAGTAGATCTTATTCGACGTCAAAACGTCGCCATCATTATGCCTCCAGCTGTCAGAATCTTTGACAGCTACTGTTCGCACCATGCCCTCTTGAACTCTGTTATTCTGCTAGATAATGGTGCTGACCATTCGTTAGCGGCAGAGAGTGAATATTTTATGAGCCGACTTCGTAACTAACGAAATGAAAATAAACCCCAAGTGTGTGTTTGAGGTTATGTGATGTTTTAACTCGAGCAGGAGTGTGTCATACGCGATAATGACTGTTATTTTTATTCTGATTTGATGGGTGATAAGTTGTACTTACAGGATTTATTTATTTAATATTTTTTTAAATATGGACATGAGGATTATTTAAAATGACAAGTTTCTGGATAGAAATGTTGATTAATAATTGTTGATAAAATAAAGAATTATTTAAGTTTTATGTAAGAAAAAATGTTTTATGTATCTAATTCAGAAAGTATCATATTACTGTTACTATAGTTCAGGTAAGCAAGTTTCAAGATGTCACAAGCGAGTTAGGAACGGAGAGTTACTGGACCACCATTTTGTAACTTTTAAGAGGAATATATATGAATCGAAAATTCAAATAAACTGTTCCTGAACTGGAACTATTAACATTTTAAAAAATTCAACATTAGACGAACATGCTTCTAATATGAACCTGCATTTAAAAAAAGTATTATTGAAATCTATTAGTATTAGTATTTGATGGGAGGAATAATAGCAGGAATGCAGTCTAAATTTGTTTATTATTTAGTCTGAGGCCAACGTTTCGCTGCCACTTACAGCTTCATCAGGGCAAAAGACTAAGGCGTTAAAAATAATAATAACGCCTTAGTCTTTTACCCTGATGAAGCTGTAAGTGGCAGCGAAACGTTGGCCTCAGACTAAATAATAAACAAATTTAGACTGCATTCCTGCTATTATTCCTCCCATCAACATCATCAGTCGTTTATTCCATTTTACATTAGTATTTGACCTTGATTTTATAGGAAAAAAGTTTTTTTCATAAATTTCAATAATACTTTTTTTAAATGCAGGTTCATACTAGAAGCATGTTCGTCTACTGTTAAATTTTTAAAAATGTTAATAGTTCTAGTACTGGATCAATTTATTTGAATTTTCGTTTTATATAGTAGGCAGGGGTTCCATTCCTCTTTTAATTCTACTGGATTTCAAATTCAAATTATCGACAATTTTTATTAATATTACAGACATTTTGTGGTTCTGTTGACAAATAGCAAGATATATGTTTTCTAAAATATTTTATTTGTTCTAATGTAAAATTAAATATATTTAGTTTTACCAACTACTTAAGAAATTGTTTTTAGTATAACTGCATTTGATTTTTAATTTCAACATGACGTCACGGCGACACATAGTGCTATATTTTTCTCTGGCACAAGCTCTATAGTAGGCAGCGAGAGAAAGGTAGCACTAATGTGACTTCACAGCCACACTGACAACAAACCTCAAATATCTCGCAAAGTAATTATTAAAAATTGTTTTTTTCATCTTAATCACTATTTATTCACTAACACTTTAAGTATAAAATATACATTTTATTACTTCCTTGTACATAGTAAAGGAAGTATTGTAATCGCGAAAAATTTCGGGTTTCAGATTTCAACGGAAATATCCATTTTGACCATCCCTGGAATCCATTTTGACTAATTTCGTCGTGACGTCTGTGCGTACGTAGGTACGTATCTCGCATAACTCAAAAACGGTAAGCCGTACAAAGTTGAAATTTTGTATTTAGGAGTGCTATAATATCTAGTTGTGCACGTCCTTTTTTGGTCATTACATAATTTCCAGAAGTGGTACTTTACTTGAAGCTTATAATAGATTATAATGAAAAACTATTTTAAAATGTAATCCAAAACTTTTTTGGTATATAAGACTTTCATGTCAATGGGAATAACAGTAGTTTTTGGTTAAAATAGGCCAAAATGATATATTAACCTGAAGTTGTTAACAGTATTTCTTAAATAAAATGGTTTGATTTTGATTTTAGAACATCAAGTATTATTAAATTAGCCCTTTGTATAAGCGAGATATTTAAATTTTAAATTATATATTTTTTGGTTTATGTAATAAAGCTTGCTATGGATTAGGACAAAAAATAACAAAAAAAAAATTAATGTTAATGTCAATACGTGCAATTTTATTATTGGGTCTATACTTCATGTTGGTCTTGCGTACAAGGAAGTCATGTGGTGCCCACATCAGATTTTTTTGTTATGGTGCAGGACCCCGTTTTGAAAAAAATATTTAATGATAATCTTTTTATTACAATGTAACTAAGCGGCTGGATACTTCAATACAACAAATATCTGTTATTTTGGTAATAGACTGCTAACACATTGTCGATTTATTTTATAAATTTTTAAGCTTTCCAAACAAAACATGCATCTTGCAATTTTAATTGCATTTATTAAATACACATTTGACATTTTATGTTGATTCGATATTGTTTTCGATATTGTTGACTTAGACTTAAGTTATATTTAAATTTGAAAAATTATTGGTGAAGTCGGCAGTTAGGATACCTCCGATTCAGATCTGAAATGGTTAGACGATTTGTAAAGGTATATTTTGCGATTACTTTAATGAACTCTTCGTGTGCCACAAAGTACAAGAAACTTTAGATTCAGATTATTCTGATTGAAAGTTTGTCCTGCAGGCCACTTGTTCCACTTCAGGTACTCAAGTTGAATTATGAATTATACTTGCATAATATTGGTACAAACAAAATATTCAATTTGGCGTCCTAAGAAAGGGTTTATTTATTTATTTTTTTATTTAGTTCCACACAGAAGAACAGAAGATGAATTAAATGTACTCGTAGTTTGATTGTCACGTTACTGAGAAGAGCTCATAGTTTCCAGTGTATTGTCTTCCATTATGAATTTTTGTGTAATTTCCGTTGTTGGGTACCTATGTGTTGTGTATCAGGTGTTGAGTTGGGTTGTGGTGAGAAATCGATAGGCGAGTAGAGTTTTGTAATTTACGGTTGTAATTACTATTGGCGTTAATGATCGAATGTCATGTCACGGTATAACGCGATGCCAGGAACGCAGCAGGCCACGGAAAGCTAATTTCCCCCCGGCCAGCTCCGAACCCCTCAGGCCCAAGAGGATGAGATGCCGGCCGACCACTGGATGCGAAATAACTATAGATGCTATAGTTTTTATACACGGTACGAGTAGTTAAAGGATAAATGCAAACTGAAATTATTCAGAACTAAATTATATATGTACATACATGTAGTAATAATTAAATGTAGAAAAAAAATGAATATCATACTGTAGGTGTGTATGTACTCTAAAAACAAAACTACTACCTATAAGGCAAGTTAAGAAAAGTCGCAAGTAGTCTTGAAAATTCGAGGCGAGCTTATTCAATTCTGTCTTGTTATTCTGTGTTCGAGAGTCTCGAACATTTCGAATTTTGTGATTATATATAGTTTTGTTGATTACGTGTAATTTATTATATAGATTTGTTAATTTTGTACATGACAGTCGATAAGCAGTTATTTATGTAAAATTATATTCTATAACCAATACGTACTTTTAAAGTGATACTTTATCTATTGAAATCTATTAAAGCAACATTTTAAGGATGAAGATGTATATTTTTTAAATCGTTAATGATACAAAACTTCAAAAATAAAATATAAATACATATAAAATATAAATGAAGACATATGTCTTTACTCACTTGTTCCATAACTTTTATTATTAAAAATTATATGTATACGATTATGAAACGAAGAATTTATAGTTGAATAGTTTTTTTTGTTAAGGCTATTTTTAGTAAATGCACAATTATTTTTTTATTTAAATATCATTACCTCCTGTCATTCGATTAGAGAGACTTAATACGAATCTAAATTTCGAGGCGAGTATTATGTTATTCGAGATCATCGAAACGAAATCTCGACAAGGCGAAATATTGTGAGATAAACATACAATAGGGTATTCTCTCATATTTTTTTATTTATTCTTCTTAAAGAACAGTTATATCTAAGAGTATCTGTGAAAATCCGAGTAAAATATTCCTTTTAATAAGCGAGATAATAATTTTTAAAATTTGATTTTCTTGTGTCACGTGATAGTGACGTACTAGTTGTACAGTACCAGCGGTGTGCTATCAGTGGTTCATGCGGCGTCTTATCACATTCGAACATGGAGTAAGGATTTCAACTGGTCTCCCATTGGAAGGTCACCTAGTACATCAGCAAAATTTAAATTCTTTATATCTTTTGTAACAATCAATTTATATTATGATTTTTTGTTTTTTCCCTGTTGTTTACCTATCAACACTAATATTTTAAATAAATTTTTAATATTAGTAATCCTCAGAGAATACCCTATTGTTATGTTATTTTTGTTAACCAAATAATATTACAAGACGTCTTGTAATTTATAGTTGTTATTTAGCACATCAGAAATAAGTAACTTTTTTTTCAAAATCTCAATTTATTTTAAAGGATGTAACAGAAATAAGTACATTAAATGGGAGAACTCGTAGAGAACAACAATACTCTTTATAGTAAGTTTTTTATGAAATCTCTTTTTTAAATGTTTTTAGGAAAATAATGTAATTTTTGGCAAAACTTTTGAATTTTTTTAACCCAATATCTAGAAGTTACCTAGAAATATTGTTGTTCTCAATGAGCTGTGTTACTAGTTAAAAAATTAGAACAACTGTTAAATGGTATTTATTTATCTTCTACTCGTAGTTTAATTCAATTTCAAATATTTTAAGAAATATATAGTAATCATAAACATGTTTCCTTTTGTGATATATTGTCTGACAACATTGAATTTCTAGCTGTAGCTGTAAATGGCAGCGAAACGTTGGCCTCTGACTAAACAATAAAAATTTGGACTGCAATCCTGCTTATTATTTCATCCCATTGAATTTATAGTTTTTAATTAATATAATTATTTTAATTAACCATGTCAAACGTTTCTACGATAAAATGTTATTTACTAACACCAGTTTATTAATAGTATTGCTTTCTATCATAATTTCAACAATATTATTACATAGGGTGTTCATTTTAAATGGGCCACCATTGCTATCTGAATTATAAGAGCTGCAAAGATGAATAAAGGTGGTAACAATTTATATTTCACAAGACAAATTTAAAGAAAAAAAAATATTCTTTCAATGGTTCTCAAAATAAAGGACCGAATTTTTTTGTTATTTTAAAGGAGAACATTGCTTATTTGTGGTGGAATTTAATTCTGAATTCATTAATATAATATTTTTATACCATTACATAACGATTTTTTTTTGGAGAAAAATACAAAGTTTTATATTACTTTGTTT
The DNA here is from genome assembly GCA_963082715.1 of Harpalus rubripes. NCBI lineage: Eukaryota > Metazoa > Arthropoda > Insecta > Coleoptera > Carabidae > Harpalus > Harpalus rubripes. The sequence continues at coordinate 18,010,714 of OY720457.1, forward strand.
AAAATATGGCTATAATAAGAGTGCCATGAATGGAAAAAATGAATACGTTTATTTTTACGTAGAATAGGGCTAATGCAATTTTTATATGTCTTCTAAGTATTAAATTTAAAAAGATATCATTATTTAAATAACCTCAAATTTGAAAATATCACCAAATATCATACATACATACACATACATAAAATCACGCATTTCCCAGTTAGTGGGTTAGCACAAACCCGAAAGAATAAAATATCCATTAGAAACAGAATGTGACATTACAGCACATACATCTTGATCGACTCTAATTAGTCCCTTTAAAGTGTCAATTCTTTGTGTTTTGTTACAAATATTGATAAATATATTGTGTCAAATTTCGTGTTAGATATTAAAAAAATTAATATAAAATGAGTAATTTACAATATCGTATTGTGCCTACTTGCAAAAATGCGGCTAGGAGCAAACCTACTATTGAATTTATAAATATGCCAAACGATGCGAAGAAAAGCAAATTGTGGCTGGAACAAACAATCATTTTCTGATATAAATTTAGCCACCATCCAGCTACCAGCTATCGACTTTCGGTAAACTGTCCGACTTAACTTGAGTGTAGTCTATTAGCCATTATTAGCTGTATTCTTTTTGACCCAATTGTAACTCAGCTCAGTACACAACTGAGTTGAGATGAAGTGAGTTGTGATGTGTGCAAAAAGAACATGTTTAAGTCCATTTTATCATTTCCTTCTTTACCGATAGTATTTGCTGTGGCAGCTGTCAAAATTATTGACTTATTTTCTGATCTATGATACAGTTTATAAACGAAAAATGGATAACGTTGAAAATATATTACTGTAAGTATATGTGTATATGGGAATATAAAATTTGTTGTATTATATAACTTTAAAATGCAAACTGAGTGTTTCAAATCATTTTGAGTTTTGTAACGTGGTAGAGTAGCATCGGAAAGGGGGGAAGTAAGTTTACTTATAACAACTCAGATCAGTTGTGCCAAAAAGAATAACGATTTCCTGAGTTTATCTGAAGTGATCTCAGATGAGCTGAGATTTTGTCCAAAAAGAATACAGCTATTATTTTATTACACATTTATAATGGAAAATGTCAGCGTCAAATGTCAAATTAGAGGTTTGTTATTAACATGTGACAAACTATTGCCTACGTGTATTTATCTAAATAATAAAAATAAACGAATGTGATGGAAAAACTGTTTTTCTATTGGCTATGAATGACCTAATGTATGTGCTTCTACGACACAGGAGTGGGGGGTTGTTTTTCATAACTATTTTTGGCGCCAATCTTTTTATTTAATTATCTATGAAAATAACAACAAATTATTAAAAAATAATTATTACTAAGAAAAATATTGCATAAACTTTCATTTAAAATAAGTTTTGAAAAATGTGAAACAGGCTCACTAGTGTGCCTTAAAAGAAAGAAGTGAATATTTTGTTCTTTTAATTGATAATAATTCATAAATGTCAACGCAAACAAAATATTTTTGTCCATCCAATATTAATCATTTTACTATTACTTGCAGTCTCTTTTGCTATTTTTTTTTAGTTTTACATATTTTATTTATTTTTATAATAATTTCATAATAATTAAGTTCTGTCTCACTTTCTTCTGATAATTCAAATTGTTTGTCTAACTCAGGATTTCTCAAACTTTTTTAACCTCATTTATTTTAATAGTACCTACGTACCTAATTATAATTAATGCAAAATAAAAATTAATAATAATTATATGTATGAGATAGTAAAATAGATATAATTCGGAATCTTTTTCAAATTATTTATATAACATAGATATTTATAAATAATTAAAATGTTTACATATAACTGTGTGGTTATTATATTAGTGACATTTATTTTTCCTTTGACTCCCCCAGTCCGAATTGATCCCTGACGATGTCATATTTAAAATTTATGAAACCAAAAAATATTCAACATTTGAAATATAAAAAATACATTATTGGTCAAAGAGTTAAAGCTAATCATTTATGTACCGTAATATTTTAAATTTTGTTACGTATAAAATTCGTATTAAATAAAAAATACCAAACATAACATTCGTGTGCTAAAAAACCTCAAATTGAATTTTTTTGTCAAATTTGATAAAAATTGCATGATCCAACCCCAAATTTCTTACAAAAAAATCTATTAGCTTCTAATACGTGCTAATTCCCTAACAACTTCCTCCTCCTAAATCATCGTGTGATCCTCTAGGTGGGTAAACTAACCAGGGTGCCGATGGTCACGCTATCCACCGACAGAGGCACAGGGTAGGCTGCAGGCGGTGGCGGCTTTGTCTCTGCCTATTAGCGTGATTAACGGTCCCGAGGTGTCGGTTTCAATTAGCCGAGCCGGCCCTGTAATCTGCCGCAGCCGCAGGGAGATGGGAGCACGCAAGCGGTCCCACGGGCGACAACGACCAGGAATTTTGGGAGAAATGAAAAAATTGGAAATCAATTTGCCTGGAGATGTAATTTCTAACTTAAAATAGAAGGGTTGGCCCGAGAGAATTAATAAGGCAGGCATATTTATGGACGGATCTTGTAAATTTTAGTTTTGGAACGCTAACTAGCCAATATTTACAATTTGAAATGCTGTTTACAAGGCTTGAGAATTTTGGAAGAAGTTGGCAAGAAGTAATTTCGTTAGTGTCACGACAGGCCTGGAAGGGTAAAGTATTTAAGTACTAAAGGTTATTGTGAATATCAGCAATAATTGTCGAAAGAATCAACCTATTTTATAGATTTCGTTAATGATAATAAATTTTATAAATCATACAGCGCGTTTATATTATTTTTCCTACGGTCACGGCCATATCGTAATTTAATTTTTATAATTCCGGTACCCGTTGCATTATGACTATCATAATGAAACTACTTTTCATTATTCAATCAGAATAGGACTTTTGACTTTTCATTATTTGACGGGCAACAAGAGTTGAGAAACAAGCACAAGCCGCTTGCTAGATCTTAGCCACCGCTTCGGTCAATTGTCATTTTGGTTTGGATTACAAATTGAAGAACTATAAAAATGATGACCGATGAGTTTAAGTTGTTATTAAATCACAAATCGTTCATCGGTAAAAATCGTATTATGCATGATATGAATTCAAATTTTCAAACCGCGTTATCGTATCTTTAACAGGATCAGAGTAATAGTAAAACCTATTATACTAAATATTAAATACGTAATATATATTTTTTGAATAATTTAAATATCTTTCACAATTGTTATGAGCAAATGGCCAAAAACTTAAATATATCGCAATTTTTCACAATTGGCGGGAGATGCCCATGCTCCGAATTCCGAAATAAAATTCTGGACAGGAATTTGCCCAAAGATCATTGTTGAAGAGATATTTTGAAAAAACTGATTTTTCGCGTCATTTTTACTAAGTTTGCGGTGGTTTCCGAGGGGCCTCACGGTCGAAAACTTGTATTTTTTATTAGGACCCCTAAATATACAACATATTCCAAAATCAAAAATCTCCGACCTTTTGTGAAATAGACTCTTATTTTTCTACCCAATGCGTAGACTATATTAGAGTATTTTAATAAGAGAAAAATATTTATTTAAACGTTTTCAAACTGTGGGTTTCAATTTTATTGTTTTAAATGGGACTATATACTTTTTATTTACTTATTAAATAGATAATTTGATTCTGAATTCAGTTATATATCGCTGCATTTGCATACCCTTAGATAACATTTTTTTTTTATAAAAATGCATATAAAGTTTTATGTGAATTAAAATATGGCTACAATAAGAGTGCCTCTAATGAAAAAAATGAATGGAGTGTCTTGACAGAAAGAAGAGAATATTTGCTCTTTTAATTGCTCATAAATGTGAACGCAAACAAAATATTCGAATATTTCTTTCATGCCATTCTAAGTCTATGTAAAAAAATTAAGACGTTTTCATTTTTTTCATTCCTGGCACTCTTATTATAGCCATATTTTAATAAAATGCATATAAAATTTTATATGCACTTATCTCAAAAAAAAAAAAAATCGTTACGTAAGAGTATAAAAATATTAATCACTGAATTCAGAATAAAATTCTCTATCGAATAAGCAGATACAAAATATATAGTTCTATTTAATATTAAAAAAATGGTCACCAGAGCTTGTAAACCACTAGTTAAAAATTAATAATTTTATACGCATTAAAATAGTCACACAGAGAAAAATGACTGGTTTTTAGCAAATAAATATTCATAATTAAGGGGTACTTCATTCATTCAATTATTGCAACCTTGCAACAAATACAATTTAATCTTTAATATGAAATGTATTTTATTCATTCAGTTATATTATTTATTTGACCATGATTTATTTCATTTAAATTTAATTTAATTTTCTCAAATAAACTAATATATTTATGCTTAGTATTTTAAATTGAGATTTTTAATAAATAAATTTATAATTTTCTGAAATATTTACTTGTTTCCTACAAATATGTAATTGTTTTGAATTAATTTCATAATATATTTGTGTAAACTTTATATTCATTACAATGAAAAATAGTTTTTATTGTGTGAATCTACATTTATTTGTCACAAATAAATATTATTTGTGGCAAAATAATATTTCCATTGAGTGAACAATGTTCTATTTGTCAAATGGCGATTTTAAATGAAGCACTTGTATGGAATTGTTCATTTGTTGTACGTTTCATCTTGTTTATGGTGGTGCTCATTTCTGACTGTGTTCATTTCTGTCGATTTGTATTTCATTCGTGTGCTAAAAAGTAGTGAATATGGACGACGAAACAGTGAAAAATATACTGCTTGAGTGGAGTTTTGGATATTTGCTTTGCACTTTCCAGTGTATCTTTTATGCCAATGCACATGCACCGGTATCTCTACAGAGTGTGTATTTATACTTTTATAATTTTTTATATGTACATCAACATTCTTAAAGATGTAATTTGATAGTTAATAAAAATATAGTGTACGAAAAAATATATGCTAGTCTTTATTTAATTGTTTTCCTTTAGTTTTAATCTATTTAGAGCGGACAGGTTACGAGCGGTAGGTATATAAACTTGGTTCAAATAATTTATTATATATCCAATAGTAATGCAATAAATTTAGCGCAATTAAAATAATTCTTAACGTAAATAAATGCATAGTTCTCATGAAATAGAAGATAAAATTGATCTCAATATATATTTATTTGAGACAAATAAATGCTTCAAATAAATTGTTACATTGCTTCAATTGTAGATATATTTGGATCTATTCAAGCTTAGGATTTATTTGTAACAAATAAATTTACAGTTCACGTAATTATATCTTTTTCTCAGTGCATGTAAAATAAATTTTTTTTGCTAATTTAACCGACCTCGTAGCTCTTATAGTTCCGGAGTTAGCAATAGTGGACAACATGAAATGAACACCCGTATACATATAATAAAATGGAGTTATAATATTTTAAAGTTTTGGAAAAGATAACAGAGACGGTATCTTCTTCTTTCACTAATATTTTTTGTTTAAGTACGTGCTTGACACGCGCTATAATATGTATATGCATATTTTAGAACTTATATTCTTTTAACTTATTATTCTTTGTACCTAGACAAAACTAGTTCATTTCTGATTTAACATTTCAATCATCTCTGAAACTTAATGGCCATTATACCATATCTACAACAATGGGCTTGTAAAATAAAACTTTTTCAAGTAAAAATAGTATATGATATGTTTGGTACTTAGATCTTTTGGAATTTAAATGTTTCATTTATTAAACGAATAGAATCATTACTGTTTATTATATAAAATGAGAAAGGAACAAAAAGTAACATGGTAACTGCAAAGTAAAGTAAATGTGATATCAAACGAAATGACATTTGCAATTAATAGTGTATTATTTATTGTTTGAAAAATGTCACTGTACTTTCTAAACCTCACAAAAGTAATGGCTTATTTACAAATTTTCTTAAAAAAAACCTGTAATTATTTTTAACGTGATGACATAACAACCTTCTCTTGTAAAACGATATTTATATCACTATTCAGGTGTAATTTACGACTAGAAACATTCAGTATATTTACACATTTCTACAAGTAATAAATATCTTAATCTTGAGTGAAAATCGCCAGTTAAAAATGAAGGAGAATGTAATGGCAAGCGTAGGAGAGGAGTCCTTAAGTTTTTCGGGAGTAATTCAACAGACAAATTTATTCCAGGCCATATATTTCCTCGACACAGAAGCCACCTGGAGGAATTTTTCCTCAATTAATAAAGCGCATCACTAATTACATTAGCTATTAGCAGCACCCTTATAATTATCCGTTCCACCGCTAGGTGGTGGAGTGCGTCAAGCGAGTTGTGCACTTGTTTTGTTGAGAAAAGTACGAGAACTTACTTGGCCGACACGATCTCTAAGCTGCTCGATCTTTCACAGCTCATTTGCATTTGAGAAGTGCGGAATCCATCTTGGCCGGTTTTTGTTTTAATGTCATGGCAGGCTGCGATGCCGAAACTTTGCGAGCCGCCCTTTTTCTCAGCCCAGCAGAGCGCACGGATGAAAATTTTCGTTTCTTTGAAGATCCCAGTTGGGCTGTTTGATGAACTAATATGCGTGAAGGCGGAGTTTTTCCTCTGTAATCTAAAAGAAAATGAAATTTATATTAATTTTTCCCAAGAACTTCCACAACTTCAAATGCCTACTTAATTCTGTTAAATTTGATTTTAACACGGTTCATACTTAATTAAATGTGCGAAGAGTTACCAACCGGTTCATCAAATTACGTTTTAAATTAAATTTCATACGTTTATATCATTGGTATAATACTGATTCGCATTTTATACATGACGAAAAGATATTCATTCGTTTTACAGTTCTGATTTCATAAGCGTTTACATTTTTTGAGTATTTATTTATTTATTTTTTTGAAGTATAACTTGATCTAAGTTAAGAACATGATGATAAAGTGTAATAAACATTATAATGAGGATATACTTTTTCAAGTTTTATTGAAGGCTTAAATTTTAAGCTAGGTTTAAACAAATAAATGCATATCGAAATTTGATAGCAATATGTAGATAATAATTTATTTGACATTTCATTTCGAACAATTTAAGAAACGTTTAAAATTTACGATGTTGCAACCGGCCTTTATAAATACTAATTTTACATGGTTTACGGCCGGGATTCATATAAATTCATAAAATTAAAGTTTACATAAAGTTAAACTTTATTTTAAAATGGCTTCAAACACACTTTAAAATACACTTTAAAATATGTGCGTTTCTTAATAAAAATTTCCTTTACTTTAAGTAGAGTAGTTCTAAAAATGATTTTAGAGCTGAGCTGTTGAGTTAAAACTTGTGTGCTGTGTGTAAGAATAATACATTTTAATTATGTCTAGAAGAAATTTCACATTTGATGAATAATACACCTTGATTTACTTAATACTCGTATATGTATAAACACAAAACATGTGTTGGAATGTAAGAAAAGGAAAACTACAAAATTCAATGAAAAGAAAAGGTAAGCGATTTTATAGGTTAGGTTACTGAATATTTTAATATTTATTTACAAAATTTGTAGGATTTAGCTTGGCAAAAAAATTAACACGCTGTAATGTCTAAAATAACTTGAAAATAGCTAAAAAAATATGGTTTGGAAAATAGAACAGTGTCACGAAAACTAGTGGTGGCCCGCCAATAATAAAAGATAATGTTTTATTATATTTAGTACTAAAAACATAATGTGATGTGAAATCACGTCTAAAAATCTTAATAAATATATTTTTGATTTATTTATTTGTTGCTAATTTTATTAATTCTTCTATTTGTTCTAATACAAAAAAGTACTTTCTCTAACGCTACTATAGAATTCATATATTCTATAACTGAAAACTGTTACAGAATGAAGACATTCTGTCATACTGTTATGAAATAATATTCCGTAATAGGCAGTCACAGACCACTAGTTTTTCAATTCACCCATTTAAAATACATGGGACACGCAATTGTTTTCAAAATCAAGACGGCTTTGCTTGGCGCTTTATTTCTTTTATTTTGTCACCTCAACTGCCTTAACTGTCAAATTATAAAAGAAATGATTACAAAATATTATTATACGCCTTGTTTTACGCGTTTTGAAGCTTTTACATGGTAAGTTAAATAAAAATTATTGCTTTTATAACATACCAATAATATTTTATTATTTTTTTAGAAAAATGTCAAGTGATGAGCAAAATATATTTTTTAAATTGTGTTAGAGAAAGTATAGTCTAAAACTCGTATGGAATAGTATTTCCGCCACTCGCGAAACCGTAGACCTCGCCTACGGCTCGGCCTACAAACTTTTCGCTCTCGCGGAAATTATCTATTCCATACTTGTTATAGAATATACTATTCCTTAACTTAAATCTGTCAAATTTCATTTTCGTTCCACATATTCAATTTATTAATTCGAAAAAATTTCATTTTATGACACCAGTGTGACAATCATTGTTACTTTTAACGATACTGTTAAAAGTGAATTAGTTACCTTGGTAATAACGGATGTAATAAAAAATTGACATTTTGACACATGCCAAAAATATTAAAATTAGTATATGGTATTCGTGTTAAAAGTGATTTTATTTTGTTCGAAGGTTTGGACTTCGCGTCGTGTTGCAAGCTTCCTTCTCACAAAATAAAATGACACGTTTCACACATATCATAAACAACTATTTTATACAAAAGAACACAGGTCGGAAAGAAAAAGAGTCATGCCGGCTAATTCGGCTCATGTAAAATTGTTGAATGTCTGAAATGAAGCCAAGACTTTTCCTTACTCTATAAGCTAGTATTATAATCATTGTATATGAGTATAAATTCAAAGTTTTTTTATGCATATATACTTAAAATATGATCTTTATAAGTTTTTACATTCTAATAATTTTATATCTCCTATTTTTTATGGTTAATACTATATGATTATGTATTTTATGAAAATTAAATACTTACTACACCTTTTAACTATATGTAAGGGACATACTTTTTCTAATTCTCAATGATCGTAACTATTTATTAAAGTTTATAAATGCATCGAGCAAAAAGTAAGATTTCATTTCGGTTAGTAAAGTAACATGCTGTCCCTAACGTTTACGTTCAACATTCACAAGAACAAAATTATAGTAGTTAGTAAATATACTTATAAGAAAAAAAGCGGTCGTTTTGAAAGAAATTATTACGTTTACACAGTGCCATACGGCAGTACTTGAGCGTTCGTAGTGTATAATTTGTATTCTTAACCCTTTTCAGGGCACAGGTGTTCTCGGAACCCGAGGTAACTGTTAAGAAAGGGTTGAATTGTAATTAAACGTCATTTTGGAACTGCAGAACAAACACAATGCCATGCTCCTAACCTAACACTAGCACATGTGGAGGTAAATGTTACCGAATTACTCGGGTTTGCTTGCGGTTTCTGCTATGAATTATAATTACTACTTGCTCATTATGGTTAGGCTTCTGGTTTGCATATGTTTAGCTAATTTTATATACTAAACCGCTAAAATATTTAATAGCTTTAACTTGCTTATTTTATGTAGACTATTTTGGCAACAAAGTATACATGATTATACTTATCTACACTCTATGCGCTTTCTTTTTAGGGGGAAAATGAACTGATCTTACCTCGTAATGAACTGAACTGAACTACTCCTAAAAAGAACAATATATTTTTTAAAATAAAGGATAGAAGATAAAAACATATATAGCATTATATTTATAATATAATAATATAGTGAATTTGCTTGTGGTTATAGTCTGTTGTATAAGTGATTTGATTTTGACATATTAAATTCATTTATTTTTGAGTATTTAAATATGGATGTATTTCTTATGGTAATGAAACATGATATAACGTTTCAAACTAATTAATTTTTTCTATTCATGTGATTTTAATATCAAATACTTACAGAAAAGACAAAATACATAGCAGTCAGTCATATTGACGTGACATTGACATTCGGGATCAGTTCAGGATCTATATGATCCTGTTTCAAAGGTGGTGCTTCGCGGGGGCGGGGACGAAGAAACTGGGTAGTACAAGATCATTTATCCCCTTTCAAAAAGAACGATTTAGGGTAGATGTGTGCTACTCGGAGTTGATCTTCTTGATAAAAAGAAAGCGGCTCTTATATCTTCCAGTTGATCCCCACGTCATCAATTTCTGCTCCAAAATTACAAAACTTTTATCTAGCATCTTTGTCGTACACACATGGCATATAACTATTATTCGCTTTCGCATTATCGTCGGGTTTTCAGAGGGGTATAAGCTATCTCCGTCTAACCAACGGCAAAAAATGAAATACAAACTGTATTGTAACCGTGGTAAAGAGTGTTGTTTTCAAATATTTGAATTATTTGAATATTCATGTCATTCTGTCATTCATGTGATTAAGGTGATTTTGGCGTCAATAATAATTTGTGCTTCGTTGTGTGTTCGTCATTTTGTTAATTCTTGGGATTATACATATTGTGCATCTTGCTATTGCAAAGACGGTGTTTCTAAGATTTATGACAATTATTGCAACATATTTCTTTTGGACAATAAAAATCTGATGTGGCCAGCACATAACCTCTCGCCAGATATTTCACCTGGTTGTACGCATAAAACGAAAAATATTATTAAATACAAATACATATATTCATGTCTCACTACAAAATAATTCTTACATATATTTGCAAAATCTATGGGATATTTTAATATAAATTATGTACAATACCTACATTTTCTTTATATTCAATATCCTGAAATTTTCTTTTTCTACTTTCCTTTTCTTTTTCTTTATATTCGTCATTTTTTCGCAAATTTCTTTTATATTCTTTTTTACGTATATTCTTTTGCGTTGTTGACTTTTTTTTATTTTCATAATCTTCATAATAATGTACAAATATTTTTGACAGTGGCATACATATATTTTTGACAGTGACATTTATGTGTCAATTACAAACATTTGAATTTCTTGCTTTGTAGTAGTTTGATCTGAGATTTTTACATCAAATTATTTTATATGCATTTCTTTATCTCTTAGGGCCGGTATTTCCATCTCCGGGTAAAGTTCAGGATAACTATCCGTCAGATAATGATAAAATATCGCATCGAAATAAAAGTATAAATGAGGTAAATTATATTGAATGTCATTTTATGATGCGATATTGTTCATGTATCTGACAGATAAGTTATCCAGCAGTTTATCCGAAGATGGAAATACCGGCCCTTAATCTATAGAAGATATAATAATGAATTTATATTTATCGAATAAAGAATTTAACGTTCTTTAATATAAGTATTTACATAAATTTTCGATAAATAATATTTAGTTGTTTTTTTCTTGTAACTACTACTTCCGGTTGTCCAATTGTTACCAAAACTTACTCAACTCTTCCCATTATTGTTAGATTGAGGAATCCGTAGTTAAAAATGTCTTAAGTCTTATAGTATTTGAGAAATCGTGAATCCACACATCCACACACACATACGGAAATCATCGTAAAAATGTTATAATCGGATTCTAGGGACCTTAAAACGTGCTTATTCACTAAAATCTGGATATGCGGTTTTTAGCATGAATACAATACCTCTCTTAGCGAGAGGTAAAAAGAGGTATATTTTATCCATTATACTTATATCGTATTTATTCAATTGGCTTATTATTTCTAAATAAGTATTTATAATTCGAATTTTGATGAATAACGAAATTGACAATATAGGTTATACTGTCAGTTTTTACCAGTCTTGACATGACATCATAATTACTCAATTGCGAAATATGTAAGTGTCACTTCAAATTTTGATGAATAATAATATTCTCACAGTAGATAAATTAGCAAACAACAAAATTATTGCAAATAAAATATTGAAAATGTCAAACATGACAAAGTCCTGTCATACTCCACATTATACCAGAAAATTAAATCCCTATAATAAAACCAAGGTAACAATACGACGTCATCAATTCTCTCCCTCCCCTGGCGATTTGAACCATATGTTTACTATTGATGACGTGGGGATCAAGTCGTGGAAACGGACTTTACATAATATATACAATCAAATTTATGTAACTGTTTTTACACTTCACAATAATTCCGATACCTTTAAATTAGTACTGGTGAGTTACGAATAAACAGTTATTATTAAGTTTCTGAGTAATGAAAATGATACGACAAAAATATTGTTGTAAAAAATTCTTTGCAAGTTTGATGTCCTATCTAAAGTATCTTGAATATCCTTTTAAATTTGTTAAACAATAGAAATATTTCTGTTCATGTTGATAAGTTTACTAACAGAAAATTGTTTTACTAGAAGTTGTGATCTGTTTCAAACTGCTTGAATTCTGAATTCTGCACATTTTCAAAGTATCTGCATCACAAAATTTCAAACTATTTATTATCTCTAGAACAATAAAATGGTATACGTAGTAGTAAGTTTTTCGTTTATTTGTAAAATTAGTACTTCGGTAGGTAACTAAACAATAGAAATAAACCAGTATAGTTTATTCAAATATTTAGAAATATAATGGACCTTTTCAATTTAAAGAGATAGAAGATATGCGCAATGGGGATCTGCGCATAGTAAGACCAAATGAAATCTATGGCGTTTCTTTCTAAAAAATTTAGTCGTATAATGTCAGAATATCTCAGATAACTTTAAAAAATCTTATCAAAATAAGTTACAAAAGCTTTTATTAAAGTTAAAATGTCTAAGGAAGACAAATTTTCACTGAGTATACAGGTGTTTTAATGATTGCAATATTTTCGTTTGACAGCCCAACTGGCAGTTGTTCGCGCCATTTTCTTACTATTTGCAACGATAGAAAGAGATAGCCGTTAAATTGAAAATAATATAATATATAATTATGTTCTTCAAACACAGTTAGATACCTACATAGTAGTTATTTATGATATAAGTGTTGAAAATGACATTTTATTTTGTGAGAAGGAAGTTTGGAACACGACGCGAAGCGGAGTCATCCAAACCTTCGAACAAAATAAATCACTTTTAACACGTATATCATACACTATTTTTTCTACAAACATTATTTTTTAAGTTATATTTGTATTTCTAATATTTTTTTGACATTCACTTTTAACACTAGTGTCAAAAGTAACAATGATTTGTTACTTTTAACACTGGTGTCATAAAATGACATTTTTAACGCTAAAAACAAATATTGAAAAGCCCACTTTTAATAGATTTGTAGAAAAAATTATTTGTTATATGAGGTAAGGATAGAAATTATTTTCTCTGTTTTGAATAAGAATAACATATTTTAGCACGCTGATTCCATAAGGAGCGTCATTTCTAAACGATTTTTAGTGCTTTCATTTACATTATTATTAAATATTTGACAATTTCCATTAAGGAAAAATTTTCGTGGAATTAGGTTCGTGACAGTGATTTGTGCTTTTTATTCTGCCCGTTGCCTAGATATTTAGTGTATTTATTGCCAATCTCAATATCTCAAAATACAAATAACAAAATACCACCAGAAATCGTTTATAATGAAGCTCCTTCTAACATCAATATGCCTGCTAGAATGTGACATTTAAATTCCGTAACAGAGAAAATAATTTACTATCTGAATCTCAGTTATTGAAAATTTTTAGAATCACAAAGGCGAGTTGGTTCATATTTTGAAAATCAAGTATTATTATTATAAATGTAAATAAAATTTTACTATTTCTTCCGGCATTTGGTCATAATTGATATATAAAATTGTACCTAATAAATCTTTGTTTAATAAATTTATTGTGTTTTTTCTTCTTTAAAATCATAAATGGAGCTAAGCTCCATTTTGCCTCCCTCTGCGGGCACCTATATATGACTGCTTTGTACACAAAATATCTAGGCAACGAACAAAATAAAAAACGCACATCACTGTCACCAACCAACTACATTTCAGCCAAAAATTTCCATTTCCCTTTCTTGCTACGTAAGGACTTATTGCCAGTTTAAAGGTGATAAAATGTTGATGTTAAAATTCGTATTCACGTGTTAACAAATAAATAAATATAAATAAATATATCATCACGGTATATTACCCATTACTGGGTATGCCAATCTGCTTTGTACGGAGATATCGGTAATGATGATGACATATTTGTACCGTGCGGGCGTTTACCAGGCTTCACCTCACGGGCACTCATTGCTGGCGTAGAGAGTGCATCACAGGGGTCAATTTTGTTCCATTTAAAATTCGAAATATTTGGCGTCGGTCGGGATCTCACGCACGCGGCCATAGACCCCAAAAAACTGTAATTTAAATTGTAATTTTAATAACCTTTATGTAAACATCATTGTTATATATATATATATATATATATATATATATATATATATATATATATATATATATATATATATATATATATATATATATATATATATATATGTATTTGTGCACTTCATTTACAATTTTTTTGTGTAAAATTTCAAGTATTACACGTTGTAAGTACAATACATAGTTTCTAGTCCTATAAGAACTCAAAAATTTGTGGAAAGTGTAAATAAATATAACGACAGCTGTGAAGATGTCCCGATTGAAATGATACTACAGTGTATTGTACTACAGTTTGGAGTAATGGGTCAAGGCAGAAGCGTTTCGTCGCTACCCCGGTTATTGTTTTGTACAAGTAATTAATTCTGCTACTACGAATCAAACAGTAAACAAACTTCCAAACAAGTAGTGGATTTGCAGATTCATTGGTGAATAAACCAGAGCATAGTGACTGTCTTAATATTATACACTGCTTACTATAGCACTACTTTAGTATATTTGTAATTCGATACGAATAAATAAATAAATAAAACAAACTGTTGTTATTTTAACAAAAATTCTTCTGACTACTTGCCGAGTTGTCAACAATAATTATTGTCAGAGTAAATTGAAATGGCAAATGCTCATAAATGCTTTGGAAAATCGTGAAAGGTAATTTATTTGAATTTAAACTTAAATCCATAAACAAGGATGCGTAAAAGTGATGTTAAATATAACGGTACGAGATAATTGGGCGCTTCAAAATGGACGATTGTCAACTGGACGATGGTTCTGGGCGATCGTCATTTGGGCCACAAAAACACATAATTTTTGCTCCCTTGGAAGAATATTCGTATAATTTGGGGAAAAATGGCGCTCTCATTTTTCTAAACATACTTTACATGCATTTCTCGCGTAGCTGTGTGTGTTAGGTTACCGGTTGTAATTTGGACGGCCCGGGTTCATTTCCGATCGCCGTCAAACTTGAAAGTTGAAAATTATTTTCAATTTTAAAATAGCACAAAAGTGACCCTGTATGCTCTCTCCACGATCACTCAAAGCTTGTCAGGTGACGCTCTGAACGGTACAAATACCTATGTCGTGATTACCGAAATTTGCGAATGAATAGAAGCACATTATGTGTTTGTTTATTTTTTACATGTTTGGGTTATTGGGTTTTTTAATGTTTACCGATAGGGTTTCTAAGGCAGTAGGTTTTATTTACAAATTACTGATCGGCAAGGGCGGACTGGCCATAAGGCTCACCGGACGATTCCCGGTGGGCCGGTGTCTTATGGGGCCGATTTGCCGGCACCCAGTGTCTTATGGGCCGATCGGCGGAACGATTTTTAAAATAACGATATAAACAATTTTGAAATCAATTTTTCAATATTACGTTTACTTAATCTTTAAACTCTAGAAATAATAAACATATTTAAGACTCTTTGCAGAACTAGGTGCTGCAAATTTTTGCATTCGTTGTTCGGCAACGAATTTTATTTATGAATTTTTATAGAACGTTTGTTGTTATACGAGTAGATACGCATCACAAATACAAAAATTAACAATAAATGTCAAATTATTTCGAAAACATAATTCTTTGCTTCCTTATATTTTTATCTTGCAGGAGTAGGATAAATGGTGTGTATAACACATGTTGAAAATCCTTTGTCAAACACAAACGATTACAGCCCTTGCTTCGCTCAAGCTGCAACTTTCATTTTGGTTCAATAAAGATATACTTTCAGCACTTGGTACACGAATAACTATTCCGTATGTCAAATTGACGTTTGACGTTTATAAATAATTTATGAAAACCAGGAAAAAAGAAAAGAAGTGTCTTGGCTATAGCTGTTAATAAATTGAAATATTAAAATTTCGTTTTAAAATTGCGAAGAAACTAGACACATAATAAATGTAAAAACAGTTTTATATACAAATTTTAATTCAGTACAACTTTGCACTTTACAGTTGTTGCCGTAAAATAATCAGAAGAGCAGGAAATCTAAAATCCCATGTTAAATCCCTATGTTCGCACCTGACCGTTAACACCCTGTATATCTAATCCTCCAATGAGACTCAAGCAAGAAAGTCAAAATGAATTATATTAATTACCTAAATAAAATATAATTAATAAAAATAAAGTTTTTGGGAAAATAATAAAATTCAGGAGAATAAAGCGAAAAATTAAATTTTGGGAATAAAACAAATGCAAAACATAATAATATTTATATCATCAAAAAGAGAAAAAAATGTGCATTCCATTTTAAAAAATTGACGTTTGTCATATCTTGAAATCTTACCAATTATAGGTATATAAATATTTGTGTACGCTACCGCATGGACACTATAATACTGGAACATTTTTCTCGATAGCTGATAGTTTAGAAGTTATATGATTTCTCGGCCATGAAATACAAATAACTATTTTAGACGATTAGGGCAAATACTAAATTGTATTATGTCTATATATACCTATTTGATTTAAAATAGTCAAAATCTAACTAATTTATTTACATAATCTATGCTGGATCAACGAAATATAAATTATTCGATCTACAAAATAATATTTTATAAACTACTCATATTCGACAGCTAAGTATTTGAAATAGAATTTGTTATTTCTTAGTAAGTTTCAAAACAAACTCATTCATATTTCCATCTTTTCTTGAACACTTATTTCCGGATGTGGCCACCTAGGAGTGTCACCCTTCATTCATCTAACTCTATTCTACATTTCCCTGGTTAGTGTAACCGAAAACTATCGGCATGGTGCATCACAGCCGGGTCCAGACTGCCCACGAAGACTCTATGCCCACAACACACCTGCAGCGAGTACTCTGCCCCGCGCTCCACAGACACGGCGACGTCCCGTGGGGCCGCTACCCATTTACAACTTTTAGGAGCACAAGGTGACATAAAAAGTTAATCATGTAGGGAGAAAAGTGATGGACTGATGGGAGAGTTATTGTTATTAAAAATAAATGGGTGGTTATAGTTATATAATGTGCACAATTTTTCTATTAATAGTTCAGCCAATTTTCCAGTAAAAATATGCTGTTGACTTTTTTTTAAACTTACCAACCAATAGAAAAAAAACTTTAATTTTTGAAGCTCGTTTTATTCGGAATTTTTATTGTACGAGTTCACATGAATTGAACACAATATTTCAAATATAATTTCAGTATGTACAGGCTGTCTCATTTTCGATGTTTTTTTAAGGTACCTCGGGTAATATTAATAATAGATCAAAACCGTTTGCACATTCCTGGGTCAACTTTTCAAGAAAAGTTTAATAGTCACCACAGGAATTTTCGATCTTCTTTTGTTTCTGAGCTACAGGCAAAAACTCGTTTTTCGTTCATTTTGAAAATATATCATACCTTATTTATTACGATAGTTAGAGAAAAATTGTTTTTACAAAAATTTTACTGTTTTTTAGATAGAATAAAATGGCGTAATTAGATTTTTTGAAAACTTAATAATTCTCGAGATATAATACAAACTTATGATTTTTTAAATGGGAACCTATCTTGAAAATAGTCTCGCCTTTTTGCTTAATTTATAAGGTTTTCAATGATATATAACAAGTCTACAAATGAAAAAAATTATTACATATCATCATTTGTTTATTTTGATTCTATATCTATTAAATATGTTCTCAAAATTATTCTTAACCAATTATTTTCGGGTTAGTTAAATTACTATTTATCTACGTTATAGTTGGCTTTGACACAATCCGAAAAAAACGCTTTTAATAAGCCCTTGAAATAAAACAAATTGAAAAAATTAGTAAAACTGAAACAAATGCTATTAGAAATATGCAAATGATGATCTGTAAAAGATTTTTTCATTTCTTTCTTAATAATTTCTAATATTTTCACCCCAATAAATTAATAATTCGTCTTTTATTAATATTTAAAACAAAAGAATGTAGACTTGTTATATATCATTGAAAAGCTTATAAACTAAGCAAAAATACGAGACTATTTTCAACAGAGGTTTCCATTTAAAAATTATAACTTTGTGTTATATCTCGAGAATTATTAAGTTTTCAAAAAATCTAATTACGCCTTTTTATTCTATCTAAAAAACGGTAAAAATTTTGTTAAAACAATTCTTCTCTATCATAATAAATAAGATATGATATATTTTCAAAATGAGCGGGAAACGAGTTTTTGCCTGTAGCTCCAGAAACAAAAGAAGATCGAAAATTCCTGTGGTGACTATTAAACTTTTCTCAAAAAGTTGACCCTGCAATGTGCAAACGGTTTTGATCTATTGTCAATATTACCCGAGATACCCTAAAAAAAACATCGAAAATGAGACACCCTGTACAGGGTGTTATGTAAGTAAATGCCCATAGCTTAATAGAATGTTGAGATAACGGCGTGGAACATTAACATGCAGTTATTCAATGTTTATCTCTTTTCATAGCATATAACATCAGAATAATTTTGAACTGAAGTAATGAGCAACAATTTCGATTTCATTGAAATAGATGTTGTCTAACTAAGAAAGTACAGAACTGTCACAATTCGCAATGAAAAACCTCAGGTTCACCAACTTAATTAGTGAATGTAATTGGCATTTTGATATTCAATAAACCGAATATAAATTGTACGCTTATGCAAAAAAACGTTTCATGTCAGTTTTGTAATCAACTTTTTTTACAGGGATACACATACACATTGATTTTTTTTTTTTACAAAATTTTGAATCATGACCTAATTTGTCAATTTTAAGGAACTCCAATTCTTACAGTAAAACAAAAATTATTGCCGTATTTACTATCTTTGTGGTTAGTTGTACCATAGGTAAAGCGTTGTAAGCTTACTTAAGTAACGTTGTGTATAAGAGGGGAAATTTTTGAAACAAAACAATTGTATACAAAGTAATATTATATTTAACAATGAGTGCCCGTGAGGTGACGCCTATAAACGCCCGCACGCTACAAATATGTCATCATCATTACCGAAATCTGTGTACAAAGCAGATTGGCACATCCTGCAATGGGTAATATGCCGTGGTCATATATTTATTTATTTATTTATATTCAGTTGCTTCTCATATCCGCACTTCATTTGCCATCTCTAAAACTTTCATGCTTCTTTCTATCAAAATCAATTTTCAATCTTTTTGTTATTTTCCTATGTACTTGCTTCCATAGGCCTTTGAGTTTTTAATAATCGTCAATCGATCATGGCCTTATCGAAATTAATTAAACCAATATTTAATTGCAAACTATACTGCAGCTTCTCCCCTATACCGTGTGTCTGTCTTAAAGGTGTACATAGGAGATTAACATGGGAAATCAGTTTTTTGAAATTTCCTGCTCGCTTAATTATTTTAAGCAAAAACGCGTCAAATAAAAGTTTTAGGGAATAAAATTCTGCATCTAAATCAATAAACAGAATTACATGCTTTATAACGACAGAAATTAATTATGAAAATGTCGAAAATTACTTTGAAAATATCGACAGCCATGGAATTGAACAAAAAATAAATAAATGCGGGGGCGTCACTAGGTACTTTTAGCAGGGAGGGCGCAACAGGGCGCACCTTTAGAACGAAATAATTTTTGACAGTCTGATTCTGCATTTAAATTTTGTCATGTTTAAAACATAAAAATATTTATTTTGGAAGATTTTCAGATGTAATGAAGCGAACACAAATACTTATCTGTTCTTCTGCAGTGATGTCCCGAAGATCATCTACTATTATTGCAAAATAATCACAATTATTAATTCCCGGAGTTATTTTGCGTATTATACATTTTGCACTACTCTCTATAACATGATTTTGTGACATAGTGAACAATAATGTGCATTTTGAGGTACATTGTAATTCTGGAGATAAGGATCAAATTTTTTAATAATTAGAGTCTATAAAATTGGCCTTATTTGTTAAATTTTTTGTTTCATTATGTCCTTGCAATGGGATAGCCTTAAATAATTTCGTCTCTTTTATAACCTGAATCGTGGATCATTTTGATTTTTTATAGTACCTTTCTTAAGACGAAAGGTTACCCCTGTACTAAAATATTTTAAAAAACTCAACACACGACACGCATACTTCCGATATTAACCTGAATTAAAAAAAAATATTATTGAAATCTATTAGCATTTAACTTTGATTTTAATGGCAAAACGAGAAAAGTCCAGTGTTAATAGATTTCAATAATTTTTATTTTAAAATGCAGGTTAGTATCGGAAGGATGCTTGTCGTGGGTAGAATTTTTTAATGCGTTAATAGTTCTAATACAGGAATAATTTATTTGAATTTTCGCTTCATATTTTAGAGTAGCGGTAACCTTGCCTCTTCGGCTAAAGTCGTAGGTACATAATCGTCTCGTTGCTTATTGCAGATAAATAAGTGCATAATGAAATAGTACAAAAATCAGATTGATTTTTAATAATTTATTTAAATAAAAACACGGAAAGGGGGCGCAAAATTAAACAGGGAGGGCGCAAGCCCCCTCAGAAATGGTCTATCGACGCCACTGAATAAATGCTTGACGTTTTATCTGTTACAACGTAAGTTAACTTATTTGACATGTTTTCCACCAATCAACATTCAGAATCTCCCTAGTTACATGTCTATCACAGCGATGATGAAAAACAAATTATCACATTGACAGTTAATTTTGAGTAAAAAAATGTGCGATAATCGTTGGGTTGATATCAACAACCACGAAAGGCAATTGTCATATTAATCATGTTGTAATACAATATATTAAAAGTTAGGTTAGCAGCACACACAATGTGTCACAAAAATTCATTATATTCTCTCATTAAATATAAGCTCGTGATGTGATTAATAATCGAAGATATTGCTCATGAAACCGAAGCATCCCATTTCACTCGTCCTTCGGCCTCGTCAATTGTTATATTACATATGATAATAAATTTAAGTTTATCATATCAATTGTCAGTGTTACATACAATGTCACTTTCTCTCATTTAAATCATACTGCAATTGAGAATAGCTCCAAGTGTTAAAGTGATAAATTTCAATGACTAGTTTTTAACCAATCATAATGCAAAACACTTGAAAATTCAACCAATGTGAACAGTATTATGTATTATACTGATAAAACTCCGTTACCCCGATAAATTTCCGCTACCAAGTAAATAAACAGTTGTTATTTTTTACAACTGTCAGTGTGACAGTTATTATTTCAAGTTCAAAAATAAAATAAAAATAATTAAATTCATTTGTCTTTGGAATTTATTTCACCAAATACCACACGACCTCACTGATTTTCTCAGATAAATTTTTATTTCTAAGTACTCATTTTTTGATTTTAAGCAAAATCATTCAAGCAAACTGACATTAGGTAAAGCCCCTCCTCCTTCGGAGTCGGGACTTACCATGCAGTTTGCTTTCGTGTTTGTTGCTAAGCAAAAAAAAAAAAAATAGTGCAAAATAAAAGATTATGTTGCAAAAATTCGCCAAATTGTAAGTTTCTGTCACTCAAGTAACCATCGCAAATTGTGGTTCATAGAATTGAATGGCCGTCTTCTTGTAATCAAATCTCTGCAGAAACTGCAAAACTCTTTTAATCTGAATCAAATGTTGTTAAGTAAGTATACATTATACAAATTAACAGCTGCAGATATTATGAACAATGTATAAAAAAATGAAATTAAATCTCAGCCACCTTCTTGCAATTTGCAAAATAATTTCAGTGTCAAACCTAATCCTCCCGCTAAGTATGTCCCATTAGCAGTCGAGCAAGGGTGATGATAACTGTCGTAGTTAACACCGAAAAAAGCAAATGTCTTTGAAGTCCTGCCGCCAAACAAAAGCCGTGCGTTGTGGTTACTCGTCTTTCTATTGTTTTCCTTCTGAGCACACGAACGATGTCTGTGGTGCCACTGGCGTATACACACCGCGATATGAATTTCAAAAATCTACGAGTAAATAACAAGGTGTTCATTTCAATTCTCAGAATGACATTACCACCAATATTTATTTGCGGTTTTTAAGTTTAAAGTAATCTTTCAGAGATTATATGCTCCTTTGATACAATTCCACGACGTGAAATATGAACAATTGGTCGTAATATCAGCTGATAATATTCGCTCTACTTTTTAAAAAATATTTATTTCCAATGTCACGATAGAAGAAGATTATATGGAATTATGAAGATCGGCACTGCAATACAGGCAAGCAAATTTTTAAGTTTGATCTGTGGTTTGCCAAATCTTGCATCCGGCATATAAAATGAAATGCTGTCAGAGAAAGTCTGTAACATATGATTGACAAATAAAATAAGGTGGTATTTTGAAGTTTATTATTAATATTATTATATGTTTGTAAGTATATATTTTATTTCATTTAATATTAAATAAATCTCATATATTCACTAAAATTAGTAGAGTTGGAATTTAATTTTAACCAACTAATGGCCGGTTGCAATATTTTAATTCTGCATTAAAGAAACATTGAATTGAAATCAACAGTTTTATACATAATAATGTATACTATAAATGTTGATTTTACTTAATTCTCAATTAGAATATTGGTGAAATTGGTCATTAATCTAGTTTATCTATTCATACAGATAGCCATGGAATTTAAACAAAATTATAAATAAATGCATATCGTCTAGGCTGAACTGTCAGGAATTCTATTTTCAAAGAAAAATTACACATAATTATATTCTACACTTGTGACTAAACATTTTGTTTTAAATTCTACATCTAAATCATTAAACATATTGACCGGTGGTATTTACTTTTAAACAGGGGTGATTAAGCTATGACTAAAATAACAAATTCATTTGTTTTTTTAATCACTCCAATGTATTTTTAAATGGTAGCCATAGTAATTATTTAAAAATTTGAGTACACTACCGGCCATTTTATTTATTTTATTTTGTAACCTGCAAAATCGTAATTCTGACAGTTCAAACAATAATAGCTGGTTTATGATGGATTTAATTTACAAATTTAGATTTACGAATTTACATTTATAAATATAAATTGAACATATCTGATTTTACTGATTCATGGTGAATTTAAGAAATTTATAATTTAGAATTTACTTTTAAAATATCACCATATTTTATATTCTAAATGTAAATTTGTAAATGCGTCCATTCGTTTCACAGTATTTGAAACAATGATTTTGGTGGGGAAAATGATAGTTCCAATTTTGAAACATTTTAATTTTGATTTGACAAATAGATTCCAAAAATATGGATATATTATTAATATTATCTGTAGAACAATACAGATATATATCTGATAAAAGTGATAAATATCATATAACTGTCATCCCATTTGTGTCAAAACATGTGACCCAATATAAGTTGATTAGGCATATTTCATATCTTTAAATTCACTATAAACCAACAAGGTAAATCGTAAATATCAAATCTAAATTTATAAATTAAATCCATTATAAACCAGTCAGAATTTCTTTATAATTTTGTTTAAATTCCGTGGCTATTACAACAAATGAGCAATATTTATAATATTTCAATTTGGATCTTACAGGTTTCTAAAAATGCAAAATAAAATCTGTTTAGTGATTAAGGTGTAAAATTTAATTCTTTACAAAATTTATTTGAAACTTTTTGTATAAAATTAAATGGGAAGTGTTGCGCAAGGAAAAACTGATATCCCATGTTAAACGCCTACGACCCGCTTTTTAATTAACACCCTGTATATTTTACCGTTTTGAAGTTAAAAATAATATTTTGTAATTTGGTTATTGAAAAAAATATGTATAGTTTAATAGGCGTACTCGTACAGGGAAGTCGTGTGGTGTCAACATCAGAATTTTTTCAATCGTTTAGACATGGGCACTCACGATTTTTTTGCGAAACGATATATTGTAAAATGCATAATACTGGCGATGTATGTACATCGTTTAGCCCCGATCTGAAACCACAATTTTTGTGACATCCATGTTTTTCTCCCGAGATCCTTCAATTATTATTAAAAGTAGGTTTATTATTAACATATACCATAAATAGATTATTACATGACATAGGGGCCTATTCTGTATCTCAGTGGTTAATTTTTAACCACTGGTTAATTTTTTTAACCAATCAAGTATGTTGACATATAACAGAAAAAGGGATTTTTAGTTGTTAAATCAATAACTATTGGGTAAAAAATTTAACCAGCGGTTATAAATTAACCACCGAGTTACAGAATAGGGCCCATAGAATGTTAATTTAATATTAATTTAATTAGATTTTCAGGAACTTGGAAATAATACAATCATCCAAACTATTTTTGGAAATATTTTATAATTTAAATGAAAAGTTTTATTTTACACAAGATGTCTCAAAACGTCTTGCATGAGGATATCAAGAACTATTTATAAGAGACACGAAGTCGGTTAAATTATTAGACAAAGTTGCTTCATTAGGAGATCGTTTTGTGATATACCGTTGTGACAAAAAATACATAAATTACTTGATATTCGCAATCGTATATAAAATTTCTCCTCTCGTGGCGCAAATCGGTACTAGGGTTTCACGGGCTTGGCTTGAAGCTTGAAAGCTTGGCTTGGCTTGGTTTGAAAAAGCTTGAAAAATCAAGCCAAGCCTGCCGTTCAAAAAAGCTTGACTTTTCAAGCCAAGCCAAACTTCTGTTCCACCAAGCCCAAGCCAAACCAAGCCTAACATTTAAAAAAGCTTGAATTTTCAAGCCAAACCAAGCTTTCGACAGTCAAGTAGCTTGGTTGAAAACAAGCTTTTTCAAGCTTTTCTTCAGAAATGTTGTCGAGGACGACAAATCCGTAATTTTATGGTGGTAACGTACTTTCTCATTGCTTCGGCACATTTTTGCGAACTTCTAAGAATTGAAGTTTCCAAAAGGACCAGCCTTCATTACCTGCCAGTCCAGTAAGCTACAAAACATTGTAAATAGGAAACTATACCCTTCATCATTCTTATTATGCAAAGACCACTTATTTTCTCAATTTGAACCAACTAGTCGCACATTGTAGAACGCGCACACAATTAAGTATACAAAATAAATTTATAAGATGTTGAAAAAGTTTCACAAATTTCGGTAATAACGACATATTCGTATCGTTGAGGGTATTTCCTTGTGTATTATTTGAATTTGCACATGATTACTGTAATTATATTTATGTATTTAACTTAGTACTCAAAAATCAGTAGAAATTTCATAAGAAGAGGCGAGTAGGTATTTATGTCACGAACAAACAAAATTTCGGGGAAATTCCCGTCTATAGGGTTTTATGATTTCCAGATGTATTTGAAGTAGGTATAAAAGTCTCATCCCATTGTACATTCCAAAATATTTGTGTATTTATTTGAACACTGTTGTTGCGTGTTTGGAGTCTTGAGTTTTTTTTAAATTTATACAGGATGAATATGAACTGTATAGTATGACAAACAGTTTGTTGGGAGGTCATTTCGAGTAAAAATGAACCTAAGTCCTATTCATTTTACTTATTAAAATAAATAAAGTCCAACTAATGCATATGATTACTTGAATAGATGCAGTCAACGAAAATAATAAAAGACACATACAAATTGAAGGGTAAATATTTAATAAAAGATAATAAATTTATGTTGATTGTTTACTCTTAAAAATAAAATAAATGAATAAAATATACATTTCAATATTTTTATATTTTAATAATTACAAAGAAAAAACACTTCGTGTGAGTTTCATAAATTTTATTGTATCGTTTTGTTTATCTTTACGCATAAGAAGATATTTTTTGTACCACAATAAATTTATGTAAAACAAAACGTGATTTATACATTGTTACGATACAATGAAACATCGACATAACATATCGATATATTGATACATCAATATTCCAATACATCGATATATATCGGATTTATCGGTATATCGATATATTTATTTTAATTCACATCGAATATTTATATTAATCTTGATACCGAACAACTACTAATGGTTTTCAAGACCTATATACCGAATGTGCGCATGAGCATTTATAAAGCTTGAAAGCTTGAAAAAGCTTGAAATAGCTTGAAAAGGCTTGAAAAAGCTTGATAAAGCTTGAAAATAAAGCCAAGCCTAAAATATTTAAAGCTTGAAGTTTTCAAGCCAAGCCAAGCTCTGTGTTCATCAAGCTCAAGCCAAGCCAAGCCTAACATTAAAAAAAGCTTGAAGTTTCAAGCCAAGCCAAGCTTTTTTATTTCAAACCAAGTAGCTTGGCTTGGTGAATCCCTAATCGGTACTACGGAAAGCAATTGTACAAGCGCCATATTGAATAAGTGACAGTTGAGTGAGTAGTTTAATAATTAATAATTAAATATTTAAACTTATCGCCTTCATATCAATAAATTTTTAAACTCGGTTTGTATACACAGTCAACAAAACACAATGAACAATGTGAACTGTCATATGTCAAAACCATCGTATGGCGGCCATCTTGTTTCGATAATCAGCGGCACTAACGTTAATTTCGATTGCGAATAGACGAAAATGCAAATTTTGTTGTTTACATAAATCAAAAATTCCCTAATCGTATGATCGTGCATAGTGATTTGGTCAATACAAAACAAGACGAGACTCATAAGAGATTCATAAAACTATGTCTCGTCTCAAAATTTTTCTCGTCTCTTTTAATAGAGTCTTGTCTCGGTCAAGATTTTCGCCGAGATTTCTCGGTGCAAATTTGCATCATTACCGAGGTCTGCTTACAAAGCAGATTGTGGCACACCCAGAAATGGGTAATATATCGTGATGATAGATTTATTTGTTTATTTTATTTAATTTCATTAATTTAGGAAATATGACAACATAATGTCAAAAATGACATCGATTTTAGCGCTTTTTAAGAAATGCTCAATATTTTTTTACAGGGTACAAGGCATACGCCCATAAATAATTAATAATAGATTAAAATTAAACTAATCAATTTTAAATAAAAAATTTATTAATATTCTATTTAGAAACTGTATTTTGCATGAACATATTAAATTTCAATCCTTAATTATTAATAAAAGCTGATATCTAATACTTTTCGATTTTTATTATAAACAAAATATAAATGCTCGTATTACTAAGTATGTTTTGTAATTTTTGGATATTTTTACACAAGTTATTGTTTCAAACCAGACTAATTATAATTATTTCTCCGATAGCAGATTAGCGTAATATGTCCAATTTAATAAAAAAATATTATTGGTCAAGGTGTGTACTAATTTAAATTTTAAATTAAAAACTTTGAAGTGTATAAGTATTAAGATATCAATCATGAAATATACAGATATCACCGAAAATATGTTAAATTTCACACGCTTACAAATATAATTATTGAAATAAATAACAGCCGAAAAATCTTGAAACAGTTTTCGAGAAAAGAGATCTCAGCAAATATATCTCGTTTCGAAAAAATATATTTTATAATTCTATCTCGTCTCGAAGAGACAAATCTCGAGTATGAGACGAGACGAGAATCGAGAAATTTCTTGTCTCGACAGAATCACTAATCGTGCATTCCTGTATTTTTCGCATGTCTGTTATTAGAAGAAGCTTACACTTACTCACACAGTATGTGCATTGGGTTTTTCTCATTAGAATATACCTTAAACATCACAATTATTATTTTATGAATTGATGCTATAAATCTTAGTAAAAGTAAGGCAGCATTTTTATTTAATTTTTTAATAAGTACTATATGTATTTCTCGTAGAAAACAATTTAAAGCTTCTATGAGAAACTTACAATTTGTAGTGAAGTTGGCAGACAGATAATTTGTAAAATTATACGAAATACTGTTAAATAAAAAATATATAATTATTATGAAATACATATTATATTAGTAGCATTGTGTAATTTTGGTTTAAATATACCTATTATCATATTAACTGACCATTCTAACCGTGTACCTAATTTGGTGAAACATTCATTATACTTATGAATCATTGTCAATTAATAACCGGACAGGTACAGTACATTTTTTTAAAGATGTCCGATAATGTCATCTACGAATTCTGTAAAACAAGATTTTAGGTCTATCAAATTCATTAGTGTCGTTTATTTAGTTTCTATGAGGGTACATAACATATTACTGTTATTTTATTATTATAAAAATATATGTTTCAGTAAAGGCATTTAAAATTCAAACCTAAGTCAACTGGTAAGCAAATCAAGGTAATATATCTGAATTAATAAATAAAATTAAGTTACAGAGAAAATATTGTCAAACAACGAGCATCGTTTTAGGATGTTCTAACTTAGTCGAAACAATAACAAAAAAATTGAAAGACAAGCGTGTTATATCTAATATCCATTCTTATCGCACTCGCTTGTAGTCTTTCCAAATGAGAGAGATAATAAATAAATAAATAAATAAATATATCATCGCGGCTTATGACCCATTACTGGGTGTGCCAATCTGCTTTGTACACAGATATCGGTAATGATGAAATATTTGCACCAGGCGTCACCTCACGGGCACTTATTGCTGGCGTGGAGGCGTGGAGAGTGCACTACAGGGCACAATTTTGTGCCATTTAAAATTCGAAATATGTAGCGGTGGTCGGGATCGAACCCGGTTCCCCACATTCGCGACTTGGCACTCAGGCACGCGGCCACGAAACAAGAGAGATAAATGTACGCCAATTTGTTAATTCGTTCATGATACCGATGACCTTGATCGGACATCTTTCAAAAATTTTATTTAACCAAACACCAAACTCTTATTGACCTGTCATTTGCTTAAATGACTGGAACCATTTAATATAAATCTTAATAAAATAATCAAAGATGACAGCATAATATGTAAATTACCCACAAATCGTACTATGCTCATGTGATTGCTAATACGTATTATATAGTCAGCGATGACATGCATTAACTGACATTTCGACTATATTATACGTGCACATATCTTATAAATTTAAATGGTTACAAAATTTATGAAAGGTAAGGTTCATATTGATCGTTGTTAATAATTATAAACAGATATGTCTACCTACAGATGTTTTTTAGGTACTTAATAAGCAAGAACAATATTTTTGAGTAATAATAGACACAAAAATAAATTATCCATTTTAAATTTATTAAAGATTTCATTCATTATATACTTTATAATGACAACAAAAACATGTTCAAAGTGTATAATCATATCTGCCTGCCCTATGATTTAACATAAGTGATTCATAATAAAGGAGTTAAAATAGAATTTACTACAAGCGCCGTTACGTTACCCATACAATCTTCCCAAGTCCCATGAATGGAATGCATCGTGCATCGAACACGACAACTTAGCTACGTTTAATAATAAAATTACAGGTTGTGCTCTCTATCACTCAACTATTAATTAGGCAGTTAGAGGCATGCATGTTAGACACGCACAACGTATGCAGTATAATAATAAATATTCCGCGATTGAAAAACCCCGTGTTTAAATCACACAACAATTGAACTGTTTCCGTAATGGGCCAGCGATTAATGTAAGGCTCAATAGGGAAACCTCTTTATGAATTAACTAACCTCACAATGGCATGGGTACTGAACCGTTATAACAGTTCTCTATAGAAACATCGCATCACATTTGTTTGGGACTGATTCGCATCGATTAAGCGTTTATTTTTTACGAACATCTTACGTCTTTTCCAATATTTTTACTTGTTGGCATCGTCTTTTGAGCATATGAGTAAGGCATTGAATTATACAAAATATAAATTTGAATACATTGATTGATTGAATAAATAGATATATCCATGCGGCGTAATAAATAGGGTTACCATATTTTGAAACGTCTAAACCCGGACCTGTTTTGTACTTCCTTGTATACATAGTAAAGGTAGTATTGTAATTGCGAAAAATTTCGGTTTTCTGATTTCAACGGAAATAACCATTTTGACCATCCCTGAATCCATTTTGACTAATTTCGTCGAGATGTCTGTACGTACGTACGTACCTCGCATAACTCAAAAACGTTAACCAGTAGAATGTTGAAATTTTGTATTTACGACTATTATGACATCTTGTTGTGCACCTCCCTTTTTGGTCATTACATAATTTCCAGAAGTGGTACTTTACTTGAAGCCTATAATAGATTTTAATGAAAAACTATAATAGATTTTAATGAAAAACTATTTTAATCTTACACCGAAAGGTAGATATGTTCCAGGATTAAGTAAGCAAGAAAAACTAATTTAAAATATAATCCAAAACTTTTCAAATTTGGTATAAGACTTTTATGTCAATGGGAATAACATAGTAGATTTTGGTTAAAATAGACTAACCGAAAGTGACATATTACTTGAAGTTATTAAAAGTGTTTCTTGAATAAAATGGTGCCTTTTGTATAAGCGAAATATGTAAATTTAAAAATTATATACTTTTTGATTTTTGTAATAAAGTTTGCTATGGAATAAGACAAAAAGTACAAAAAAATAAATGTTAATGTTAAATTACGTCAAATGCGTGCAATTTTATAATTGGGTCTATATTTCAAGATTTCAAGTTGGTTTTTCGTACAAGGAAGTCGTGTGGTGTCCACATCAGATTTTTTTAGAGATTACATTAGTATGTACGTATATAATTGAAAGAGTTTTATATTGCAGTTATTGACTTTTTTATATTGCAAATTTTAAATTCAATATTAATAATTTACAGTAGGTGAATCCCAATCATATTGCAACGTTTTTATTTATTTGGGTGAAGTGTAAAAATCAAAGAATTATTATTAATTAACTAGTTAAGCTCTACCAATATTTATTTATTTAAACAATGAACAGGAGTATTTATTTACACGATATTACTGATTATTTATTTCCACTATTTATGTCACTTCATATTCAACTGTCCGACCTACCGACCTGAACAGCGTCTATATACTCAACTGACTCAACAGCGTCTGTATATTCAACTGCCCGGACAGAATTCAGTCCTTTCACCTCACTTTCTATTTATGTACCTAACTAACTGTCTTTCTAACGGACTAACTGTTTTAACTTTCACAGCTTCACTATCGCCGACTGTCCGTATGCCACAACTCTTCAACACCACTGCCGAGTATCCACTTCCACTTGCTGTTACTGTCGCCGTCGCTTCCCAATACTCTACAAAACTACCGAATATTCACTTTCACAGCTATTCCAGTATACCAGTAACTTCCCGAGTACTCCACTCGACACTAAACTGCATACGCTCACCACGATAATGCTGTGTTACTAAATTCACTGACTCGTTACTTTTTACTATCTATGTAACTGTCCTTCTAACGGACTAACTCTAACTCTGTCTTCGCACGCAAATAAGTTCTGGAACATTGTCGTGACGTCTAGAACGATATAACAATGCGTGAGTAATTACGCTTATTTCCCCCTGTTTACCTAACTTCCCGCCTCGCGTCGCCTGCCTACCACGCACTGCACTGTCATCAATCGCCTACCTAGGCTCCTCCTACCTACTAGAATGCTTCTCTCACTGGACATAATTTTATTAAGAATAGTTTGAATATTAAAAAAATTAATTCTACAACTTTTTGTAAATTATGTACTAAAATATCCTTTTCTGCAAAATATTTAAAAATGTCAATCCATTTTTCCTGCCAATTCTATCACTGTCGATCATATCACCTCATCAAAAATACTGACTATCTATTACCGGGTCTTTATTGTGCACTAAAAACTTTGTGGTAATTTTTTTCAAGATTAAATTTGGTGATGAAAATGACAGCTGTTAAAAATTAAATGATACTACAATGAAAAAATGGGTCAAGCAGAAGCGGCCTCTTCGTGACTCTGGGTACTGGTTTTAAACCAGTATTAATTCTGCATCCACGAACTAAAGTATATTTCTAAAAAGACGTTCAAAGAAGGAGGAATGACTTATTTTACTTTGTTACTTGTATATGCTATATAGTTCGACACGATTAAATAATAATAATAACCGGATCTTTATAATTTTTATTGATCATTTCGACCTTTTTTTCAATTTCAGTCCAAATTACTTCATTGAATATATATGAAAGTCCTTCAATATCTGCGAAATTTTTTACCCTACATAAAATGTAAGACATACAAACTTCTTAAAATAATGTAGAACTGCTCGCATACGGTATCATATTAATTTATATTAAAAATGGAAAATAAAAAACCAGGACATATCACTTAGGGATTCACCAAGCCAAGCTACTTGGCTTGAAATAAAAAAGCTTGGCTTGGCTTGAAACTTCAAGCTTTTTTTAATGTTAGGCTTGGCTTGGCTTGGGCTTGATGGAAACAGAGCTTGGCTTGGCTTGAAAACTTCAAGCTTTAATTATTTTAGGCTTGGCTTGATTTTCAAGCTTTATCAAGCTTTTCCAAGCTTTTTCAAGCTATTTCAAGCTTTTTCAAGCTTTCAAGCTTTATAAATGCTCATGCGCACAGTAGGTATATAGGTCTTGAAAACCAGTAGTAGTTGTTCGGTATCAAGATTTTAATATAAATATTCGATGTGAATTTAATTAAATATATCGATATATCGATGTAATTGGAATATTGATGTATCAATATATCGATGTTTCATTGTATCGTAATAATGTACAAATCACGTTTTGTTGTGCATAAATTTATTGTGGTACAATTGAAAAATATCTTCTTATGCGTAAAGATAAACAAAACGATAAAATAAAATTTATGAAACTTATATCAAGTGTTTTTTCTTTGTAATTATTAAAATACAAAAATATTGAAATGTATATTTTATTCATTTATTTTATTTTTAAGAGTAAACAATCAGCATAAATTTATTATCTTTTATTAAATATTTACCCTTCAATTTTCATGTTTCTTTTATTATTTTCGTTGACTGCATTTATTCAAGTAGGCATATGCATTAGTTGGACTTTATTGTATTGTATTTTAACTAAAAACTCGAAATGTCCTCCCAACTGTTAAAGTTTGTCATACTATTTAGTTCATATGCACCCTATATAAACAAAAAAAAAAAAACTCAAAACACCAAATACGCAATAACAGTGTTCAAATAAATACATAAATATTTTGGAATGTACAATAGGATGGAAATGACCTGAGACCTTTTATACCTATTTGAAATACATCTGGAAATCATAAAACCCTACAGACGGAAATTTCCCCGAAATTTTGTTTGTTCGTGACAAATACCTACTCGCCTCTTCTTATGAAATTTCTACTGATTTTTGAGTACAGAATCATGTAAGTTAAATACATAAATATAATTAAAGTAATCATGTGCAAATTCAAATAATACAAAAGTTAATATGCTTAACGATACGAATATGTCGTTGTTACTGAAATTTGTGAATAAAAGCAAATTAAAAACCTCCAGAACTAGGTAATAAGCCGAGATTATATATTTATTTGCTTATTTATTAAAACATTGATTGGATAATATTCCTATATTATCCAATCAAACAAAAAGATCAAACTGCACCTATCTTCCCATCACTCTATAGTTAAAACAGATAGTTGATCCAGATTGAGAAAATAAGTGGTCTTTGCATAATAAGAATGATGAAGGGCATAGTGTCCTATTTACAAAGTTTTGAAGCATACTGGACTGGCAGGTAATGAAGGCTGGTCCTTTTGGAAACTCCAATTCTTAGAAGTTCGCAAAAATGTGCCGAAGCAGTGAGAAAGTACGTTATCACCATAAAATTACGGTTTTGTCGGCCTCGATAACATTTCTTAAGAAAAGCTTGAAAAAGCTTGTTTTCAACCAAGCTACTTGACAGTCAAAGGCTTGGCTTGGCTTGAAAATTCAAGCTTTTTTAAATGTTAGGCTTGGTTTGGCTTGGGCTTGGTGGAACAGAAGCTTGGCTTGGCTTGTCAAAGTCAAGCTTTTTTGAACAGTAGGCTTGGCTTGATTTTTCAAGCTTTTTCAAGCCAAGCCAAGCCAAGCTTTCAAGCTTCAAGCCAAGCCCGTGAAACCCTAATATCACTTATAAACCGACCGGGACACGAGCTTAAAACCGCGTCTGTCCCGATCAAACCTAGTGATAAGAAATCATAATGAATGTTCGATTAATTAATAATATATTACATCCGAGCTGGGATATTACAGCCGAGGGTTCATGTATTTTACCCAGAAGCGAAGCCACGAGGTCAGATGCAGCGCGATGCTGCAATGAAACTCCCACTGAGGTATGTATACTATTTTATTCACAAGCATCCTCTTTTGAAATCAATAATTTTCAAAATAAATCATTGAGTTATAACCTTTAATTTTTTATATTTTTTGATACCTCTATTAAAATTTGTTTAGCATACCTTATTATAGGGATCTATGTCAATGTTGCTAGGTAACACTACTTAACCATTTCCAACCCATGGGGTGGAAGTGTGATCGGTAATTTCCCACCCATCAGATTGTCATTGCATACGTATTTCCTAATCTTGATCGTGAATGCAAAATGTATTGACGTATAAAGTACACAGTCATAGTCGTACAAATATATGGCGTAGGTATAAAGTATTTACCTATAAATTTCCATTTGTGCAAATGTTTTGTCTTATAGATGCTGGCGTATAAATTTCTGTCGTACAGATACTGGCGTACAAAATTCATAGATTGTGTGATCATTTACACTGAGATTCGAATTTCTTCCAAAGCACCATAAGAGAAGATGACTTTGGCGTGTATAACATGAGATTTTATATTGGAATAATGTGGTTTCTGTGTTTTTGAAACTGGAGGAAAGAGAACCATGCAAGTAAAATTGGTATGTCGTTGTTTGATAGTTAATTCTGTTTTTTTTTTTTTAAGTATAACAATTCAAACTTTAATGAGCGGTTACTTCAACAGGAGCATTTTAAAAGCAGGTACCTTTAAATTGACAATATTTCATCGAATGGAAATGGTAAATGAGTTCTTAAATATTTGGATATTCAATTCTTTGTTCAAATGTTGCTTAAAACTGAGTATAAATAATTAATATAATCATCATCGAACAGAATGTTTAAAACTTCTTTCAAGATAAGACTACTTTGAAAAAAAGAATACCATAAGCATGCAAAAGAGTCTTTTGGATCGGAAAGGCAAAGATCTACATTTCTGGCTTTTGTAAAAGATCGAATAAAAACTGCAGCATCATACCTTCAGTTCAGTTAGCAGCTCAATGGTGGCCCTTTAGTCTAGCGGTTTAGGTTGTTTTACTTGAAATGGTTTTATTAAAATGTACAAAATACGAGTACAAAGCATTAAAAAATAGAAAATAAAAGTTATTCCTTTTTATTGAAGACACCAATATAATGGAGTTCTTTACTATTGTGAGAAATTAAAATGTTACAAATAACATACTCGTATTTTTAAAATTTATTGAGTATTAATAGAATTCAAGAAGAAACTTATGTGAGAGAGGTCTTTACTATCTCTTTCGCTCTCATTGCTTGTGTTACATAGCCTAGAAGCCTAGATGATGTCACAGTGACATCACAGATGTTTTAATGCCATTTCTCTCGACGTCTTTTGATATAATAAATATGACAAATTCTAAAATAATATGGGTATATTATTATTAACTCTTTAATTTTCTATTCTATTTAGGGCTTGTATACAGCTGTCGCCGTTTACCCTCCAACCTGGCACACCGAGCCGCAGTGTTTTACTACTGCCGTACTGCCGGTCGGATTTCTGCCATTGGTGGATTTATTTAAGATGTTTAAGTGGCCAGCTTATAGCATCCGAGTGTGATAAATACAAGTAGCTGTATTTATTTTTTACGACAAATCACACATTGACTACGTTTATCTCGACGTTTGAAGCCGCTTGAATTTAGTAAATTCCTTTTCAATCTTCGAAATAAACGATCGAGATTAATATTTGAAACCGCTTGAAAATGTCAAGTCAAGCCCATAAAGCAACAGGCTTGGACTTACGAAGCGGCTTGACTTCTGTCGAAATAAACAGTGAAGCTTCAAATAATGTAACTACGCATGCGCACATCCGCAATATGTTGCAGTGTTACTAAATTCATATCATTTGTTAATTGTTTGCATTTTACCTCATTTTATAAAAGTCGTCATAAAACTTAGTAAAATTGTCGAAAAGCGAAATATTTGGAGTGATGAAGAAATAAATGTTTTTGAAAGAGAAGACAAAGAACAACATGACAATTTTTAAATTTTGGGGTTATATATCCAGAATGAAATTAGATCATATACCCTGTATGTCTGCATAATCGAGTATTTATCTTTTTTAGGCGATACGAATAAAGAGATAAACCAATAGGATTTTTCAAGTCATAATATACTTGAAGCCGATTGAATTATCGAGATAAACGTAGTCATTGTCGGTCGACGGGAATCTAACGCGGTACGAGTGACGTCACTGCGAGTTACGAGATGTGCACTAATGGGGTTATCATACGTACGCACGTATCTGCAACCTGTCATACATTTTCTGCAGCTTCTAGCGTTTCGTGCAACTTTTGACGTGTGATAGTGCAACAATTTTCCTGCAACTAGTTTTACATCTTGTTCGAAAACTAGTCACACGTATCTGCAACTTTCAAGATACGCATGCGTAGTAAAAGGGCTTAGGGAGTAAAAATCCCTAAACTATTTGACATTTGTTTGTAAACAGCTGGTAAACAGTACTAAATATTTAAAAATGGCTTGAGGAGTTGGAGTTGAAATAATATCAGACGAATTTTTTCAAACTCTGATTGATCTCGTAAGAAAAGAAGAAGCTCTGTGGAATACGAGACATCCATATTTTAAATAACACAGTAGCAGCTAATAATTTGTTGTTCATTTCTGATATTATTCGTGTAAATATAAATAAATAATTCAACTTTAGAAAATGACAACAGGAATTAAATATCATGTGTACCAACGTCGATACTAAAAAAATTCTACATTTTTTGTAACTTTGCGTACGTCTGATAACGTAGGTTGCAAGTAGCAACTGTTGTCAAAACTGTTGCAGATACGTGCATACGTCTGATACCCCTTTAAGCCGCTCAGTCATCAAGCCCACTCTTTAATTTTTTAAATGTAAAAAATGTACAAAAAATCAAAATAAAATACGTTAATTATTAAAATTGTTATTATTATTATTATTATTATTATTATTAAAGTAGATGGCGCTTGCGAGCTAATCGTTTTTACATGCATTACATAAATATACTATTATTCACGAAAGATGACTATTCAAGGTCATTTGTGAGCCGTCTGATATAATATTACTTGCAGATAACTTCATTGCATTTCGTATGCATAGGCGTGCAACATGAAATATTTATGGACACATTTTACCTCAAAAAATAAGAGTAATTCATTTGAAAATTATGTTTCTTTCTAAATAATGCCTTTCTGAAAGATTTATGTTCTTCTCTTATGTTTTTGCAAAATTCAAAAACATAGACTTAACTTATAAACCAAGGAATAATAATTTGATTTAAACGTCAACGCCACTGGGTAAATATTAGCACAGAGGGCAGTGTAGTAGATAATTAGGTATCTTTAATTTAGAGTATGTTAGAAAGTAATGCCACTATTTACGTATATCTGTCACACCACATAAATTAAATAGACATAGGTCAAATAATCTTTCTCTTTCTAATACAAAATTTTGCTAAGCTACTACTGTAAAGTGATATGTATTCTTTCTTCGAACAAATGACCTTGAACAGTCATCTTTCGTGAATAATAGTTTAATTTAAATTCGTGCAACCAAACTTTGCCAATACCAATTATTTTTATCTGTAAAAATGTACCTTACCTACCTGATTATTAGAAATTGCAAAATAGAAATTAAAAACATGGTTCAATATTACTTAATTGTATCGATTTTATTTGATAAATGACAGCTGATTCTTTTTTCATTTTTGTGAACTTACTCCATCTGTTTTAACACTGGAGCGGTGTAAAAATAGAAGCAGTTTAATCTTGTTGTTTGTTTGAATAATATCTGGGTATTATCCAATCAGAAAACAAGGTAAAACTGCTCCTATCTTTGCACCAAGCATAGTTAAAACGGAGAGAGTATAGTTGTATATCAATCAGAAGGCAGAATTTATTTTCCAATAAACCAACGCTATTTTCTTACGTGAAATGAACC
This sequence comes from Harpalus rubripes, assembly GCA_963082715.1. NCBI lineage: Eukaryota > Metazoa > Arthropoda > Insecta > Coleoptera > Carabidae > Harpalus > Harpalus rubripes. The sequence continues at coordinate 18,049,002 of OY720457.1, forward strand.
TTAGTATACTATTACGATTTGTATACTGCCTACATATATACAGTGTATGTCATAACTATATAATACTTCAACTTTTAATTTAATTATGAACTATATAAATATGAGTTACTACACTGCGCTTTACCATATGTGTAATATTGGGTGTAGGCTTCATCCAAATTAGGTGGCAAAGATCCTCCGTTCCGTGTCCTTAGCCGGACAGGAGTCGGAGTCTGGTAGTAAATCGTGGCTTTACGACTCCACGATGTCGTATTTCACCGCGCAATCTCACCGTGACCCGCGACCCTGTGCCGCCGCGGCAAACAGCCTGACCACCGCACTCATCGATTGCACTTTATTCATTCTGATGAGAGATAATGATCGATGTTTATTAACAGCCATACAGCCGCCAGTTTTATGTGTTTTACAAAGTGGGAGAAATGTCATCACTAAATGGTTCCCACTACTTGATTTTTCCTATCGCTTTATGCTCACCAGAGGTAACTACAGTTACAAAACTAAACGTGACTAACACGAGAGGTACTTATTGATTAAATAGAAAATTTTATATGTTCGCAATCAAGTTTACTATGTAAATGTTTAACCTTTACGCTTTACAGTAAATATTATTAATAAATATATCATTGTGTCATTTAACAATTTCTGGAAGTGAGAAATTGCATGTTCGCATTTTGAATGTTTTGGTAAATAATGACATACATATATTTTTTCACGATTGTCAGAAAATGAGCTCTTTCTGATCACTTTTTAGACTGGAAATCCCTTCTTTACTGAGTTGGCTCTGAAAATTGTATATAAAGTAACTTTCCGATCTCTACATGAAGGTTTCCATGGCGATCAGTTGTTTTTTTTATTTCTTATTTATGGATTTTTATTTATTCTTTTGTTCAAGAAAACGAAAAAAAATTTGTACCCAATAGGACTTGAAAGTGTCTTTACTGGGCTCGCAAGCTTCTAAAGCTCGCCTACGGCTCGCTCAGGAATGTGCTTGCTCACCGAGTAAAGTTTCATTTTCGGGTCTTGTTACGTAAATTACGATTTTTCACCATCTTTACTGAGTTGGCTCTGAAAATTGAACATAACGGATCGGAAAGTTACTTTCCGATCCCTACATGAATGTTTCCATGGTGATCAATTGTTTATTTTTTTATTTATTTCTTATATATGGATTTTTATTTCTTTTTTTCAGGAAAGTGAAAATTTTCTTGTACCCAATAGGACTTGAAAGTGTCTTTACTGGGCTCGCAAGCTTCCAAAGCTCGCCTACGGCTCGCTCAGGAATGTGCTTGCTCACCCAGTAAAGTTTCATTTTCAGGTCTTATTACGTAAATTACGATTTTTCACCATCTTTACTGAACTGGCTTGGAAAATTGTCTATAAGGAATCGGAAAGTTACTTTCCGATCCCTACATGAATGCTTCCATGGCGATCAGTTGTTTATTTATATATTATTTCCTCGCAATAAATAATAAAATAATGCATACGTATACATTTTTATTTTTTTCAGGACCGCTGAAAAAATATTGTACTAATACGAAATTGTTCAACAGAGAATATTATCTTACGAATTTGCAAAATTATTATGAAGAGAATATAATTCATTAGTCACGTGACATGTTTTCCGCCAAACAACATTCAGAATCTCCCTTGTTATGCTATTATTCACGAAAGATGACTATTCAAGGTCATTTGTTCGAAGAAAGAATACACATCACTTTACAGCAGTACCTTGGCAACATTTTGTATTAGAAAGAGAAATATTATTTGACCTATGTCTATTTAATTTATGTGGTGGGACAGATATACGTAAATAGTGGCATTTCTTTCTAACATATTATAAATACTAAGGACGTATGTCGTCGAATTACAGATACCTAATTATCTACTACAATGCCCTCTGTGGTAATATTTACCCAGTGGCGTTGCCGTTTAAATCAAATTATTATTACTTGGTTTATAGTTAATACTACATTTTTGAATTTTGCAAAAACATAAGTGAAGAACATAAATCTTTCAGAAAGCCATTTTTAGAACGAAACATAATTTTTAAATAACATACACTTATTTTTTCAGTTAAAATGTGTCCATAAATATTTTATGTTACACGCCTATGCTTACGAAATGCAGTGAAGTTATCTGCGAGTAATATTATATCAGCCGGCTCACAAATGACCTTGAATAGTCATCTTTCGTGAAAAATAGTTTACACGTCTATCACAGCGATGATAAAAAACAAAGACATTATCATTTATATTCTTTATTTGATATTGACAGTTAGTTTCGAGTATAAAAATGTGCGATATTCGTTGAGTTGATATCAACAACGATGAAAATAATAAGTCAATTGTCAAATTAACTATGTTGTAATACAATATATTAAAAGTTAGATTAGCAGCACACACAATGTGTCACAAAAATTCATTATATTCTCTCATTAAATATAAGCTCGTGATATGATTAATAATGGAAGATAATGCTCGTGAAACCGAAGCAGCACCATACCAACGACTGGGCACCTATTTCAGGGTTATAAACAAAATCAGTGTTGCCAATCTACTGAATAAGCCGTAAATGTACTGACAACCATATCCAATAAATTTGACGGCATTATTTAAAATCTATGATACATTTTCGAGTTAATCATTATATTGGCAACACTGATTTTGTTAATAACCCTGAAGTATGTACTAAGTCGTTCACATGGTTTTAGTTAAAACGGGTGTTAGAACCATGCTCGTGCTACCAGCCATTGTGACTAACTAATGCCCGTATTCATAACAGTCCATAACAAGGGTAACGCTTCGTTATATTCAAAACGCCTGTAATATAGCAAATTTTTATTCATAAACATTCGTTATCCATAACAACCGTCCATCTTAATATTTAACGACTCGAATTTCGGCTGTAGTACGTATAACGGCGCGTTAAATAGGATTTTATTAAATTTGTTGAAATCCGATGCATGTAATTTTGACATTGACATGTACATTTTAATTTATTATAATTGTCATAAGATACGTTTAATTATAATACGATTTAAGGATATTACTAAATTACTGGAAAATCACCATAACTTTATATTTTTCAGCATTGAATTTTTGTGTGATTTTTTTTCCAGGAATCATTTTAAGTTTCATATTTTCTACATCATTTTTCACATTTTCTATTAAGATTTTCTTCTATTAAACCTGGTAGAATATCAATTTCCACATTACAAATATGTTTTCCCTTTGTCCTTTTCTTCACTTGTTTCATCTTTACAACCGCAAAATGTACAAAATATTGTCAAACCCTGTGCACTCATATCAAATATCACTAGGAATGATTGAAATCTGTCGTTATAAAACGAAGCATCATATTTTTTTTTTAATTTTGTGAATACTCTATTATATTTAACGAATGTTCAATTATTACGGTTCGTTTTGTAACGAAGCGTTATATTGACTTTTATGAATACGGGCATTAATATGGCATATTTTTTAATATATTTGGTATGGTTAGGTTGAATACGGGCATTAATATGGCATATTTTTATATTTTTTCTACAAATCTATTAAAAGTGGGCTTTTTAATGTTTGTTTTTAGAATTAAAAATGTCATTTTATGACACCAGTGTTAAAAGTGACAGATCATTATTACTTTTGACACTAGTGTTAAAAGTGAATGCCAAAAAATTATTAGAAATATATATTTAAATTAAAAAATCTGGTGTGGCCAACACAATACCTCCCGCCATTAACCGCCCGAGTCAGAAAAAAGATTAAGCCAATCCTTATTTTTGGATTAGCGAATTTTACTCTAATTTTGGCAGTTTATTTCTTAAAATATAGTCTAATCTAATCCAAGTAACTACCTTTTTTGATAATAAAATGTAGATACAATTTTAAATACCGGGATAGAATAGAATTTACTAATTCAATAATGAGAATTAGCTTAAACTTTTTTGCGAATCGTTAATTTTTATTAATCTAAATTTATACCAACATATTTACTTATGCTGGAAACTGTTTTGATTTCCTTTCCTATTGTTCTATTTACTTTTTTCTTTTTAAAACGATACTATTATTAATTTGAAATGATTAGTTCTTTGACAGTGACATTTATCTGTCAGTTCCATACATTTGAATAACTGCGTAAGGAGTTTTGTTTGTTTAAAGCGTAGTGTCTGGGATTTAAATTATAGATAATTTTATAACTTTATCCATAATGTATGTAGAAAAAGTATTAATGTAAATCTATAGAAAATTTAATAATCTTTAATTTTTATAATAACGTTAATCTCGAAAAAATAACATTTAAAGGTATTTTTCGAAGAAAAACTATTTTGAGTTTCCAGTAAAGTGCCATTTCTTGTTATCCGATTTACACCAAAATCTAATGGGCTCTTTCCATAATAAAAAAAGTTCGAAATACAAGGTTTAAAATTTTCTGAATAATAGTATTTGAGTTAGAGTGGAGGATCCACACATACATACACACAGACATCATCGTGAAAATGTTAAAATTGGATTGTAGGGACCTTAAAACGTGGTCATTTACTAAAATCTCTATATGCGATTTTTAGCACGATCCATATACCTCCCTTACCAAGGGTAGCAGGAGGTAAAAAAATTGTTAGGTATTTAATATCAAATATCACTAGGAATTATTGATATCTGTCGTTACATAACGAAGCGTTATATTTTGTTTTTAAATTTTGTGAATACTCTATTATATTTAACGAATATTACATTATTACGGTTCGTTTTGTTACGAAGCGTTATATTAACTTTTATGAACACGGGCATTAATATGGTATATTTTTATAATATATTTTGATTTTGAAAGGTTAGGTGGTGACACAGCCGTGGGTTGAATCTCGCCTTTGATTATTGATAATTTAATCACTAAAGGCATGTATAATTGCAATGGTGATGATGATGATGTAGGTATACATATACAGGGTGTTTCACGTATATGGGTCACCCCAATTATTTTCTTAATTATTAGGAATAGAAGAAAATAATTCGAATAAAAGTTGCAGAGATCAAGGGGGACATTCACTTATTTAAGAAAAAAAATTAAATCAGTGGTTCTCAAATTACAAACCAGTTTTATTTTTTTAAATAGGATTTTATAAATTTTTTGGGCTCATTCGCCAGAGTATTTTTTCTAAATTCAAACATATAAATATTTTATGTACTTACATAATAAAAATATTGAGAAAAATTCATTTGAAAATTAAATAAATTTTATTTAACATAACAGTAGGCCATGATCAAAACAAAACAATAAACTTGTATTTAACTTCACAAATAATTTCACCAAAAAGCACAACAATCACAATTACTTATTATAAATAATGATATTTTGACATAACAATAGCAGTTTAGTATAAGTTGTTTTGTTATTGATCATGGCCTACTGTTTTGTGTTATGTTAAATAAAATTTATTTAATTTTCAAACGAATTTTCTCAATATTTTTGTTATATGGTTGAATTCAGAAAAAAATACTCTGTCGAATGAGCCTAAAAAAATGTATAATATCCCATTTAAAAAAATATAACTTTGGTTTGTAACTTCAGAACTACTGGTTTATTTTTTTTTTCTTCAACAAGTGAATGTCCCCCTTGATCTACTGCAACCTTAATTTGAATGATTTTCTTCTATTCCTAATAATAAAGAAAATAATCGGGGTGTCCCGTATCCGTGAAATACCCTGTATACTTATATACCTACTGTGCTTTTTATGCATATTTTTTAAATGTTATTCTATTTGAAAATACGATTCCTTTACTTATATTTTTAGCGGTTCTTTTACACGCTTCTGAAATACATTCCTATTTTTATCTCCATCTTTTATTACATACAAGCATACAACCTGTTATAATACTATTGATGATGATATTACATATCACATATTATTATAGTCGTACTAGTACTTTTGTATGAATGTTATAAATTCTATTTTAATATGATTGCTTGAATTATTTTCCTTTTACATAATTTTTAGACATTTTTTCTTTTATTTTGTCCTTTTTTCGTCACATACAGCCTATTGTACTATTGTTGAAAATATATATTGTACTTTTGTATTTCAGATTTTTTAAAATTTTTAAAAACTATTCTTTGAGAATTGTTTTTTCCAAACTGTTATAAAAACTCTGTTTTTATATTTGACAATTACTTTTTCAACGTAACCCTTTTTTATTACATTCAACATGTTAACCTCAAAATAAACACCTCCCATTACTCCTTCTAATAACAGAAATTTCCACCCTCACTCTGTTGCATGAAAAGGCGTGATGACATATTTATTCTCTGATACTTGTCCACATTTCGCACAGTTATTACGCGAGGAACTCCGTAATTTGCGGCACATATGTTGAGCGCGGTGTAGAGCCCACACTAGCCTGGGACTGGGATGTGCATGTAGCACGCACGTCATGCAAAGGAGACGGAAACAACGGCGACCCAAGTCAGAGGCCAAAGGATGTGAACTAGAAAGAAATTACGAAATTTCACGTGATTGCGTTCAACCGCAGCTGCGATCCAAACAAAGCGGAAAATTGTGGTGCCACTTGATGAAGGAAAAAAAGAATTAAAGTAATAAGGTAGGCAGATAGATAGTGACCTTGGCACTGGCCACTTGGGTGACATGAAATCATTATGCATATAAGGGAGGCATGTAATTTATACTTAGTTAAACAATTACTACGTTTATATGAAGTTTTAAAAATGGTTTCAGTTTTCAGTTAAAATTACGCGAAACTGTTTACGTGAAATTTTGAAAACGTCTACAGATTTATTTGAAAATATCTTCGGCGCATGCGCATTTGGCTTATGTAAATGAGAGATCCTCTTCACTTCGTTTTGCCATTATTCCACTTCTTTTTACCTCTCGCTAAGAGAGGTATTGGATTCATGCTAAAAATCCCATATCCATATTTTAGTGAATAAGCACGTTTTAAGGTCACTAGAATCCGATTATAACATTTTTACGATGATGTCCGTATGTGTGCGTGGATGTGTGTGTGTGGATGTTGGATCCACGATTTCTTAAATACTATGACTAAATACATTTTTAACTACGGATTCCTTAATCTAACAATAATGGGAAGAGTTGATTAAGTTTTGGTAACAATTGGACAACCGGAAGTAATAGTTAACAAGAAAAAAATCATCTAAATATTATTTATCGAAAATTTATGTAAATACTTATATTAAAGAATGTTAAATTCTTTATTCGATAAATATAAATTCATTATTATATCTTCTATAGATTTAGAGATAAAGAAATGCATATAAAATAATTTGATGTAAAAAAATCTCAGATCAAACTACTTCAAGACAAGAAATTCAAATGTTTGTAATTGACACATAAATGTCACTGTCAAAAATATTTGTATGCCATTGTCAGAAAAAAGTCAACAACGCAAAAGAATATACGTAAAAAAGAATACAAAAGGAATTTGGGAAAAAATGACGAATATAAAAAAAAAGAAAGTAGAAAAAGAAAATTTCAAGATATTGAATATAAAGAAAATGTATGTATTGTACATAATTTATATTAAAATATCCCATAGATTTTGCAAATATCTGTGAGAATTATTTTGTAGTGAGATATGAATATATGTATTTGTATTTAAAAATATTTTTCGTTTTATGCGTACAACCAGGTAAAATATCTGGCGAGAGGTTATGAGCTGGCCACATCAGATTTTTTACTTTGTACTAGAAACTTTATGCTATATAGGCAAGTAGGCATGCGTAATATCGAAACTGAATTTTAAGTGATTACATGAATTTTAGTTTTGGTTTCAAATAATTCAAAACAGTTTTGACACTGTAAACAAATGAAAACTCAGTATATGTACTCGTAGTTCAAATGTTAGATATAACTATGTCTTCATTTCTTCTGTTTAGTGGACTGTTGCCCAATTGTCGCGTACCGATTTGAGTACGATCCAAAGAGCAGAAGCAAGAACGAAAGAAAACATCAAAAAGGTTGAAGATTTGATTTTGTCCGAACGAATGGTGCCAGTTTCAGTGATTACAAATCTAGTGAGGATATCAGAAGGAACTAAATAAAATATTATTTTTATTTTACATTCAATTGTTGTATTTCATGGGCCAGTAGGTTATATAAAAGTCTTCCACTCTACTATTTATTTATTTATTTATAGATCTGCCAAATAATTCAATAGTCAGGCCGATTTATTTTTAAAAATTAATAATTTTGAGCGGAGGGGTTAAGAACGGAAATTTATTTAAAAAATGTTATCTTCTGACATTTTTGATTAAAATTGACCATAGTGTATTTTTTAAGGAAGAGGCTAGTGTCTCGGCCCCGGGGCCGTGTTCAAAAAATTAAAATCCCAAAGAAGCGTGGCGGACCGATTAAATTACGATGAGGCTTGGTTTACTAACGCGGGACCGTTATTGAACACCTTAATTAGTTTCTCTAAAAACAAGAACAAAAACCTAACGCACAAAAGTCGGTCTTAGTGTTCCAAACATGAATTTGATGTGTTAGGTTTGATAATGTTAAAATGTTTTTAAAGAATTTGCATAAACCACACCGATTTGGGTCATAAATTTTTTGAACACGGTCTCCCGGTCGGGACTGTAGATACTTTCAATTTTTAATTACAAGCAACGGAATAATCTTTATAAGTAACTGTGGGAAATTTCTCGACTTGAATGCAGGTTGACTGATTTCAAATAATTGTTAACACTTTATAAGTAACTAAAGCTAAAAAAATCTGATGTGGCGAGCACATTACCTTCCGTCAGTTTTATGTATTTTGTACAAATTTCATACAGATAGTTCCTTGTAAAAGATTGTATTTCTTTTTGTACATTACCTTCTGGCAGTTAATTTATACAAATTCCATGCAGAAAGTTTTTTGCAAAAAATCCTATATTTCCAGTAAAATTATAACACAAACATACTATGTCAATTGCACTTGATACTGACACCTTTCAATCAGAATCTTAATGTAGCAGCTGTTTACAAAGTTATAGCATAGATGGCTAATTTATGAAATTTAATTTCTTTATAATTTTTTAAGTCTATATTAGTATAATGTATGAACTATAAAATGCAGTTAAATCGTATATACAATAAAATATTCTTTAATATTTATAATAACGTTAAATGTAAAAAAATGATATTTAACATCGGTTTTTCAAGAAAAACTGTTAAAATCTTCAAATGAGGGTACTTCCGGTTGACCAATTATAACCAAAATTTAATCAGCTCTTTATATGGATGTAACGAAGAAGAATACGAAAGAATTATAACTTTTGGAATTGTAGTATTAGAATTATCGCAGGCGAAAATTTTGTCACACAGCACACACACATAACACGCGGGCACACACTCATATATATATATATGTATATATATATATATATATATATATATATATATATATATATATATATATATATATATATATATATATATATATATATAGGACACAAACACACACACACTCACACACACACACACACACACACACACACACACACACACACACACACACACACACACACACACACACACACACACACACACACACACACACACACACACACCGTATTGTAGGGACCATAAAACGTGCTTATTCATTAAAATCTCACCACCGAATTTTTTGACCAAAGACAATACCTTCCTTACCTAAAGGTGGCGGAAGGTAAAAAGTGATCCCCCTTGTCGTACAAAACCTACCGCAGTACCTGATCAGTTCAACAATTTTTTTTAGATAACTAAACATTTATTTTATCAGCTAGAACCTACTAATACCTACTATGGATATTTTAGTAAACTGAAAAGGAACAACCTAAGAGAAAATTATGTAAATTAAAATCGTAATGTATAATGATTACATGGATTCAAGAAAAACACGATTTTTTTATTCGTGGGAGTAAAATAATTGCCCGCCATTGAAATGGAAAGTTTCTTGTCAACAAGAAACTTAAGGTTTAAAAATTTTAACTTCTATAAATTTTAATTTACATATTTATTTTTAAAATTACAAAAAATGAATGGGAAATATTATTCTTATTTGAGGGATTAAAGGAAAAAATAAGTTTGAAAAAAAAATATTGTCCACGAATATGTCATCTGCAATACAATTTTCTGATGCGAATGTTACATTGCAAATATAATCATATTTGTCTGTCTTAATCTGAAGCCACAAATAATATTTCGCCTGATAACAATTTGATGATCTGGTGGTGATCACATTCTAGATGAAATCAAAAGTACATTGTGAAGATTATGTTAAAAAAATATCTACCGGAAATATATATTTTCTATCCATTTTGACATAATTATTATAAACTTTTATTTATACGTATTTTAAACAGTATAGAACGTTTGTGTACACTACACGTTACCTCATGGAACAGTATATACTACGGTGTAGTTTTATAGTCAAATCTTTCAGAAACACTTTTTTACATGCCCCGGCCGGCAAAAGACTTTTATTGTTACAAGTTGATATTATTCTGGTGAAATGTCAACTTAAAAGTATTTTCAACACAAGAATTAGAAATTGTTACTTACAATTTACTAGGTCTGTTAGTAAAGTAGACAATATATCAAACTCATTTAATAAATGTAGGGAGAAATCGGCACAATAGCTATTTGTGTATTAAGAGCGCAAAATGGAACATTGTCGATTGAGAGGTTCTCTCGAAATCGACAATGTTCATTTGCGCTCGAAACACACACAAGATTTTTTCTACAGTCCTCCACCGTAACAAAAAGTAATAAAATGTACACTTTGTACTTACAGTACTACTCAATAGTTTTGCAGTGAAGGTAGGAACGTATTCAATATGACTTCAAGATATTGTTTTGGCTTTCGTTTTCACAAAAAATTTATGCCAATTTTGTAATGAATATTAAAAGTTTTTTGTATAATTTATTTGTTTCAAGTACCTTAAACTAGTGCAGTGAAAAAGTGGATGCCCATTGGCAGCGTTCACGCCAAATTTTTGCAGGTGACAGCACAACTGATCACACAATTTATTTTAAATTTAATTTATTGTTATTTTCTATTCTTCTTGAGCTATTCCTTATCTAATCTAAGCATTTTATACTTTCGTTTTTGTAAATAAATGCCCTATTTTATTTTCACAGCACGCGGCATTTTGTTTGATTATATAATATACCGACACAGCAGTTTTATGTCACATTGACTTGTGAAGGTGGTAAATGTGTAACTACAGTGCCAGTAGTTCCTGACTAAACGTTTCTTTTAAGAATGTAGACAAGTGACATTTTTCAACATTGTATAGTTAGAAATTTGGACAGCGAGCGTTTTCTCTACTTTGTCGCGCATGAGCGGCAAAGTGACATTTTGCGTTGACAAAAGACAGCGCAAATGTACATAAACTGTAGAAAAAAAAATCTTGTGCATTACACGTCCGGAAATTGCTTTGCGAGTGCTCGTATTTATTTATGTCAAAATATATTCGCACTCGTAAAAGTGCAGTTTCTAGACTAGTGATAAAATAACTATTATAACTACATATTTAGGTTCATTCAGAATCAAACTTCGAAACACTTTCTAATATTTTAAATATTTTGGCTTAAAAGACTGACAATGAGTAGTAAATTACAGAGTACCTATCAACATACAAGCATATTTACAAATATGATTAGAAGTAACAACTCGAATGATTTTAAATATCTCCTACATGATTTTCCCAACCTAAAAAATGACTTCCTGTGTTAAATACGTGTGTAGGTCAGAGCGTAAATCACAATGTAGGGCAGGTTTGGGCTCGGGTTAAAATCCTGAGTGAAGCGAGATTAGTCAGCGATGTCCAGCCATAACCGTGGACAAGACAAATTCATCTAATGCTAACGAAAAACAACACAGGTCTAGAATATTATCACTACGAGTTTTAATCACGACTACGCAGTGTATGGGTGTGCCTTGAACTGCCAGTGACGTACTACAAAAAATTGTTATGAAAATAATAAAAAGAAAAAAAAAACTGGATAAAAAAGATCAGAACAAATAATGTTACCCTTTAAGTTATTAGCAGATATTTAACATGAACGAAAGTTGTAGGTATTTTACAAGATTTTTTGGTAAATAATTAATACAAATTAACAACTTTAATTATTGAACCATGCGAGTATATATATTTATTTAATTTAAATTAGTTCATACTTTATTGTACATACCTACAGTATGTATAACTTACAAGTCACATATTACATCCTCTGAGTATTAAATTTATGGTTAAAACTAAATTATTTTAGCATTTATATAAAAAAATGTTGTTATTCTAAATCGCGATAATTATTGAAATTGAATGTAATGGAAGGAATTTATATTGGACTGTTTTGATAATGGAAGAATAAATTTTCATTTATTTAAATGGTTTCAGTCCAGTTTTGACCCACCTGGGACATCTTCAGCAGAGCAAAGTCAAAAAATTGAAGTATAGAGAAATTCAAGTTGTCTTTGTTTAGTAAGATGAAAATTATTTATATACATATAAATAAATGGTTATATAAGTAAATTTTGAAGTTATCATTCAGTTTGGAGTTTTCCTCGGTTTGGATACGTTGATAGAGTTGGGATTGTATATAGTCCCAAGTCCCAATGTTCTTCGCACAGTACACACTTAACGAATTAACGAACTGATTCATTTCGTGTCTGACAAATTCATCGCAGATAATTTATAGCAAAAATTTCATAGCAGGAAATTTCATCGTAAGAAAATTCATCGCAATAATTTTCATTATGTTAGATTAGTTTTGGGTAAATTACGTTATAGGTTAGGTTACGTTAATTTCTTGCGATGAATTTTCCACGCATTGAATTTTCTATAAAATAAACCAATTCACTGTACGGTCAGATACTGGTAATTAGAACAATCCTTAAATTTTATACTTATATTAAATGTCAATTGTATGTAATTTTGGAATTTGAATTCGAATATCAGCCATTGCTATATCTATTTAAGATATATAAGTGGCCAGCTTATAGCATCCGAGTGTGATAAATATAAGTAGCTATATTTATTTTTTTACGACAAATCACACATTGTCGCACGGAACATAGGTGACGTCATTGCGAGCTAGTAGATGTACATTAATCCGATCGGCCACCAAGCCGTTCTATTTCGATTCAAACTTCATATGCAGACAGTACTTTCAATTTCAGTAATATTAATATAATTTCAGGCATTTATAACAATATATCTATTTTGATTCTATTCAGTTCATTGATTGTGTACCAACAAAGTTGACTGATTATATTTACAGTTCTAGATACATAATAAGATCCAGAAAATTACATTATATGATGCGGAAATGTTATAATTTTTGAATTCTGTTATGTTTCTCGTTTCTCAATTTTTAAATCTATAAAACTTTTAAAAAATATATTTGTCTTTCGTAGGTTTTGCACATTAGAATTAGGGCATAGCAGATATAAATATAGTCGGTGGTAATTCTTATTCTAACTTTATCAGATATGAAACTGTTCAAAGCCAACCCTAATTTAGCACAAAATTTCCTCTTCGTAATAATTTGCACTTTGAAACAAATGAACATAAATACATTATGCATCGATGGATCAAAAAAAATCTTTCTAATGGTGCTGTTTTATTATGATGTATTTAATGATAAATAAATTGACTATCTTCATTGCAAAGAGCACAAAAATTGGCGTAAAGAAGTGCAAACCAAAATCTAATATTATTTTATATGACAGCTATTTGTAGAAATAATAAGCGGCAAAATTTACATTTTCGGCTATATACAGATGTCCCAAAACGTACCGCCAATATTTCAGAAATGAATTCAAGAACTTATTTAGAGCCGAAAAGTTCATAAAAACGTATGTCCTAAACGTAACCTTTAACGAGTTATTTTTATTTCATAATTCATTTGGTTAAATTTGAGATTAACGGATTTCTGACATACTGATCTAGTTGCCATGATCACGTCTTTTGTTTGGTAACATTTGAACATCGTTCGCCGGACTTGACTCCATTAGATTTTTATATTTGGGGCTTTGGGGTCACATGAAACTGATTGTTTATGCAACTGAAATGCACACGGTAGAAGAATTACGCCAAAGAGTACAGTAGGCTGCCGATATTATTAGGAATAACCAAGAAATCATATTAAGAACACAATGGAGATAATTTTAAACATTTCTTGCAAATGAAAAAAAAAATGTATTAAAAATAGATTTATTTCGTAAAATTCGTTGAATTAAAATTGTAGCTATACATAAATTATAAAATAAACAATAACTCGTTACCGGTTACGTGTAGGATGTTGATATGGACTTTTCGGATCTAAATAAGTTCCAGAATTCATCTTTGAAATAATGCCGGTACATTTTGGGACACTGTACTTAAGCTTTTTTTCGAATAATGATACGTCAATAAAATGCTATCCTAATGAATTCTGGGCATTGTACTTGTATATTCGTAATGTTAAATCAGTTTATCTGTACTGTAAATAATACCTAAAAGGCTATTAAAAACATTGAAACTAGAACAGTTGTATAAATCAATTACAAAGATGGCATTTGTATGGAGAAGTTATTAAACTTTTAATATGTGAATATCCCATCTGTTTTAAATTGTTTTCCGTGTAAATGAAGTATTCTCCGTCACTGCTCCACATACTGGCCGACTGCGATCACGACCTCCACCTCCTCTAGTGGCATTTGTCTTGGCAGCAGGGGTCCGCTACTGGCTACCGCGTTGCTTCTCTGGTGGCCATAGGCCGAGGCTCGCGGCCGCACGTACTGACTATAAATAATTACAAATACGAAATGCGCCGCTGCTGGTAAAATATCTGATTAGCTGTGCCCCGGCGCCCCGCTGGCACGCCACTGGACTCACACCTTGAACATACGCAAGCTACATTCATAATCACTAACACGAATTTATCAATTATGACTTGCATCAGCTCTTTCACGATGTTTATTATTGTTATTTATTAGTGTGAATGGACAAGTTGAGAATACGAGAAAAATTGATGGGACTTCCTCTGGTAAACACCAAAATAATAGCATACGTGCGCTTTGACCGCTCGTGTAACTGTTTTTCTCCAACGAAAAGCGTCTATTTTAACTTTCTTCATAAAAGACAAAATCTATAATTTGTTGTACATGGTACATTTTCCATACATGATATATTTATATCATAACAATAACAGTAAATATATTTTTGCATGATCGGGTTATTTTTTATGTTTACCGATAGTGTTTCCAAGACAGTAGGTTTTATTTACAAATTACTGAACGGTAAGTGATGCGAATCACGTCGATAACTGATGTGCTTCACTTACCGTGCAGGAGGCGAGACGGTAAATAAATAAAAACAAAAATCAAAGCTTACTTCAAAAATGTTAAATAATTTCTTTTAACATCTCAAACTAATTTTTAAATCTTATTTTTATTTTAAATTTTGTGCGTCGATCGTGCAAAAAATAATATAAGCATCACGAACGTTAAGGAATTACCGATCTCAGACAAAATTGGGACTTTCGTTTCGCTCAGTTACCAAACATTGTCTTCGATCGGTAAACTGTCCTTACCGTTCTTAATACTTAATATACTATTTCAAACATATTCGAGTACCAGATAACGAGTAAATTTTAGAGATGTGGTTACTATCCGATATCTGACTTATCTGGTCTACTAATTACTATTCAGCCGAATACCGGATGTGACCTGATATCCGGTGAGCATTGAATAGAATAATAAACTAGCTTCCTAACGCGTCCGTTAGGTACGACTTTACGGCCTATACCTATAGCACTTACCAACAATTGTTTTGAAGATAGAATTTGGATTTTAATTATCTTATAAATAATAAGAAACCATAAAATACATTCAAGAAGGGGAGACCGGTGTCAATTGTTACAAAATTTAAATTTTTATTTTTCACGAGTTAACGTTACATTTCGAAATTTTCAAATTACCTATATGAGAACCTACCCACCTCAGTGAATAATATTTTGAATTTTAAACTTTTGAAAATGCGACAAATATAAAAGTATAAGGATTTTTAGTCAGGCATTACAAATTGTAATAAGTTTTAACAGTGATGTAATAAGACAAAATAACAGATAAAAGAAGAAATTATTGAAAAAATAAACATTTATTTATTACCTCAGAAAATACAAAATTCATATGACTCAACTAAAAGCAAACAAAATATATATTCTGTTGGTGATATGGACCATTTTGACCAATGCCTTTAGTCGCTAACGAAATTGCAGTTTAGGTAAACATAAAATAGGTTTTTCTTCGTACAATTTAACTTGCCCGGTGTCCAGATTTTACATTTTCGCCACTGCAACCAACCTCCTGTGCTAAAAAAATATGGGCCAATACATATTAGAGAGTTTCCTCATCGGAGCCATCTGAAGAGTAATATGCGACTGTTACTTTCGGAAGTGTTTTTCGTTTTTTTGCTCTTCTTCTCTTATGTTTTCGATAGCAGTGGTTTTTTCTTGTAATTTTTATCATGATCAATACTGTGCTTAATTATTAAACTCGTTACAATCGACACCGTGACATGTGTTACAACTGACACCGCTTCACTTATAAAGACATTATTTGCTTTTTTGTATTTATTAGGTAATAATTCGAAATGTTTTTTAATGAAAAATAAAAGCAGATATCTCACAAACTGATCCTTAACTTGAAATATTGCCGAGCAGAGCACTTATAGTGTTTTAGAAACAATGTGTGTCACTACCTGTATTTACTTTTTTGTTGATTTATAGACATTCATCAGAAACAGACGCCGTATTTGCGCGTATGCACTTACACTAAATACCAAAGAGCTGACTCTTTCTGCTTCACTCTGCAAGCGCGTTTTAATCTACTTCGAAAAGATGGCCCTGTTAGCTACCCTTGTTACATTTGACACCTGTTACAATTGACACCGGTCTCCCCTATTCAATAATAAGCCAATCACGGACTCTGAAATATAAGCCCTAATTCGTGCAACTCTCTATTCTACAGGTAGAACAAAACATAGTTATCAAAATACAGTGTCAAAATTTTATAAATAATAGTTAATTTCCCATAAGAATTATACAACCTTTTTAGATTATGTTCTGTATTTTTATATAATATCCAACGTTTCTTCAGGGATTGTGTATGCGACATAGGAAAATGATATGTCGGCGGCAAACACTGAAATCCCGAAATCCATCAATCCCGGTAATGTCTAATTGGTACTTGGTACAGGGATTGCCGGCAAACATTGGATTAGAAATCCACTACAGTGGCGATCCGCCGGAAGCCAATCAATCCGCTTCGCTCCGTGTTGGCTCCCATCGATGCAGGGACGGCAAGAACTACATCAACCGTGGTTGTAACTGGGATTTAATGTTAGACAAAAATTAATTCTGTTTGACTATTCCACAGTTTGCCGACAATCCCTGTACCAATTACGCATTACCGGGATTAACGGATTTCAGTGTTTGCAGCCGACATATTCAATAATACAAAATGTCATTTTCTGCAGAAAAACGGAAAGTAAATACATAAATCATCAAGCATACAAATTTTCAGGAATATGAATTAAGTATCATTAAATATCAAAATAATTGTTATATTCAGACTTATTCTTAAAGTAGTTAATTGTTAGTACCCAACTGGTTAAAACCGTTGTCCGATAGAATTGAATTTTATAATGACTATTTCACTCAATAATTTATAAGCCAATCCAAATTCAGGATTCTACCTAGTTACCAAGTTTCATTTCCACAAAACAACGACACAAAAAATTTTTCGCGGCCTTTAAGCCAATAAGATGTATTTTTACAAGTAAGTGAGTATTGATAAGCAAAAATTTTTTGACGTTTTAGAAACATATTGTTTACATACCTGTCAAAGTGTGTATATTTTCAGTGTTATAAGTTTTTATTAAAAACTAGTTGATTCGGACAGGAATCTATTCAAAACGTTGAAAAAACAAACTTAAATATAACACCTCAAAACACAATAAAAATTAGAAGATTTTTGTCAAGAAAGAAAATATATAAATGATTACCTGATTTTTATTTTGGAAATAGTCATCCGAATACCATTCGTGGTTAAATTTTATCCTGGAAAAGTTTTCCGATTGCTTTACTCGAGCCTGTTGCCAATTTATCTCGTGACATTGATCAAAAATCACTCGTTTGACAACTCGTGATTTTTTTGTCAATGTCACTCAATAAATTGCTAGGCAACCGGCTTTCATAACAATCTGAAAATTTTTCCAGCAAAAATTTACCAGTTATGATATTATATATGAAAAACCCAATTTTTGTTATGTCACCATACTTGGTTGGCAAATATTTTTTAACTAGCTAAAAATTAACCACTGTTGATGTTGAATATAGCGTATGAAGAAAGCAAATAAATGTACTGTCGTTTAGGTCCTCTAACTCATAATTTGAATTTAACCGAAGTTGATGGAGCACGCACATCGCACATACTACAACTGCTAAATTCACTCAACTCCAAGTTGTCAAGTTTCGAAGTAATTGAAATGAGTCAAGTGATAATAGCTAATCATACATTCATAAGAGAATCTCTACTCGCATAAACCTCTGGTTGCTCCACTAGCGCTGTAGTCGCTTCGGGTGCGGCAAGTGCGCCAACTAATTCCACCAAGCCAGGCCGCAAGCGTTTGCGTTGTGTTTACATGATAATCACATTACTCGTTAAGTAATGTTTCCTCAATTAAGACCCTCTCTTGTCTCGGCTATTGCTAATTGTTCAATGTCGCACCCAATGAATATATCTTATTATATAGTAAGCTAGATATTAATTGTAAATTATCTTGTTGTAACTTTGTCGAGTAGATTTTTGTTTTGGCGAACGGAAGGGTAATTAGTTTGAATGTGCGAGTACGAGTAACCTACTTTAAAACTACGTGGTACTACTGTACAAATATAGTGAATGTGTACAAGATTATTAGTAACAAGCAAGGTAATTTAACATAACGATTTGCATTTTTTTTGATAGAATAAAACAAAATATATAACCTCCCGTCAATTCCATGTTTGAAATAGCAATGAACTTTAAGTAAAGTATCACTTGCGGTTGATAGTTCGTATACAAAATCTAATTTGTTGTTCCAATAAATAGAAAAGTCTGTAATATCTACCAAATTTTGGATTATATTTCGTTTTTCCTCGAAAATCTGTTAAGAGCTCCAAATTAAGTACCATTTCTGGTTTATCACATAGTGAAAATCTAATGTTGTTTCAAATTATACACGTGTTTTAAATACCAAATTTGAGATGTTTTGGATCGTGTTTTCATATATTTTTTTAAGAAAATCTGTTTATAGCTTCCTGTAAAGTAGTACTTCCGGTTTATCAATATTAGAAAACATCTAATATGTCGTTCTCATTAATATAAAGGTCTTAAATACCAAATTTGAAAAGTTTTGGATTGTATTAATTTATTTTTCACGAAAATATGTTCAGAGCTTTAAATAAAATATCACTTCCGTTTTATCAACTTTAGCCAAAATCTAATATGTTGTTTCCCGTTATATAAAAGTCTTAAATACCAAATTTGAAAAGTTTTCGATTGTATCAATATATTTTTCACGAAAATCTGTTCAGAGCTTCAAGTAAAGTATCACTTCCGGTTTATCAATTGTATCCAAAATCTAATATGTTGTTCCCCTTCATATAAAAGTCGTAAATACTAAACTTGACAAGTTTTGGAGTATATCATAATATATTTTTCACGAGAATCTGTTCAGAGCTTCAAATAAAGTGTCACACATATGTTTGGAAGTTATCGTGGACGAAAAAATCGTCACACACACACACACACACACACACACACACACACACACACACACACACACACACACACACACACACAAACACACACACACACATACATACACACACACACACACACACACACACACACACACACACACACACACACACACACACACACACATCATCGTAAAAATAGTAAAAACGTGTTGTGGGGACCCTAATTCGTGCTTATTTACTGAAAACTCACCATCGAATTTTTGGCACGATTTCATTACCTCCCTTATCTACGGTATGTCGGGAGGTAAAAATTGTAAACGAACACGGCTAACTGAAAAATGAAATAATTCAGAAAAAATATTGTGTGATGTGTCACGAGCGTGAAATATCTTATTCCTTTTGAATGATTGCCTCGCTCCGCTATGCGTCGCGCATTATTTTTCTTAGGCAACAAAAAAGACAAAAAACACTAATGCGAATTTTTTTCTGTAAAAGCTTGTACGTAAGTCATAAAGGAAGAGATGTAAACAGTAAACCTCAATCAAGAAGTACAACGGGCACAGCTATGAAAATATTATTAAAACGAAGTAAATAATCAAATTAACATTATAAAACTCATTTTATCATCGCTAGGTGTTAGGTGGTAATACAATACTTTTTGTTACTTCATTAAATGTATAATTGTAGGCATGCACACCTAAAATATGTATATAAATGGGATATTAGGACTAAATAGAAATACCCTACAATATAGGATATTGTATTAGAAGAAACCGACAGAGACAAAATACGAATTGCAATTGGACTGACCACATCAAAGAATAAAGAGGAACTTAGAAATTGCGTTTAAAAGAGAATTATTTACTAATATTGGAAGGAAATAAAAGAAAAAGAAGAAATAAAGACATAATTAATTGTACAGTAGGGAAATGAGATGAAATATATAATGGGAAAGAAATGGTTTTCCTTGGTAAAAAGAGAAAAATATTTCAATATTAATACAACAATAGCTAAAAGAGAAGCGGATAATCAGAAGTATCCATGGAAAAATTCTCTGTATGGCTCCGAAGTTAAATGGTTATTTAAAACTTCGATTTCCAGAAACTGATTATTAAATATATCAGTCCAAATATTTATACTGAAACGTTGCTGAAAACGTGACTGACTGATGGCGTGTGGATTATCAAGAGACCATAGGTGGCTGTTATGAAAATTATTTATTCCATCTCTTGTAAACTGTGCCCCATCGGACCACAATACTTTTGAAATAAAATGTGGGTCATTGGCATTTTGGTTTAATAACCAGCGACAAAACTCTAAACGTGGACCAAAATCTGCAGGTTCGAGTTCTTGCACGCGTTGAAAATGATATGGATGTAGTTCATCGCGGTTTAATATCCGCCAAACAGACATATGTGACATGTGTAATTGTCTTCCGATTCGTCGAGTGCTCATTCTCGGATCATCAAGAACTGCATCAATAACAATTTCTTCGTGAATATTGCGCGGTCCAATACCATCATTTTGAACTCCACCCCGTGCAGCTACTGTCCTAGTTTCTCTCAACCTTGGAAAAGTGCATTCAAATACGCAATGGGAAAGCTGACGTCTCTTGGGATACCTATTTTGATATTCTCTGGACGCACGGAGGGCATTACCATCACGGAATCTATACACAAATATTATATCTGCGTATTCTGCAACACTAAACCCATCCATTTCACGATAACAATTACTCAGGTAAAAAATGTCAATTTTAGATTAATTCTGCATTGTTTTCGATTGTTTATTACTCTGGTTTGAAGGTGTATTCCGATTAGAAAAATTAAAAAATTGCTGCTATTTATAAAATTATGAACTCTTGTATTATGGTAACCAAAAGGAATAAGACCTATCTTCATATAATATTTTTTACTCAAAATGCTCTCAGGAATATGCTATTAATTTTTTTACACTAGTCCTGATACACCCTGTATACAGCGTGTAAATGAAATAAGTGCATTAAATTTAACCAGTAATATAAATCGCCGAGAGCAACAATATTTCTTAATAACTTTTTCTCGAAATCGCATATTTTTTTAGCATTTTTACCACCCCGTAAATTGACGAGTCGTTCCAAATATTTTTGTAATAATTGAATGCAGTAGCAATACCTATGAAAAATTTTGTTTTAGTAATTGACAGTCCTGTCAGTTGTTGCAATTAAATTTTAACATTAGTAATAAACTTGTTTATAAGGTAAAATTCTGGCAAAATGCTTATGTTTATGATTAGCGGATACACAGACATTGTAATTACCTATGGTGAAGTTCTCAAGGTCAACGAAGTTACACGAAAATCATCCTCTTCGTAATATTCGTAAATTTATGTTGTACCACATACAATATCTTCGAGATTATCATAGTTTGATGTGTCACATAGGACAATTTGGAATATTTTAAAAGAGCAACAGTTACTTCCATACCATGTGCAAAAATTTCATTGTTTCCAGCATTTCAATTTTGCGAATGAGTTGTTTTGTTCACTGATAGGGCTGGATATACTAAAGAAAGTGTCTTTAATAATGCACAATACGCTTATCTGGTCACAAAAATCCTCATACTGTAAGAAGGAAACACAATTTTCAACAAAAAATATCATTAATTGTTTGAGCGAAATAAAGAGACGAGTCATTGGTCCTCATATAATCCCACTTCGTTTAAATGGACAAAAGTATGTACTTACATTTTTTGAATAACGTATTTAAACTATTATGATTTGCTGTGTTGACACCTTGACACACGAAAATTCATTTCATAACCTCCATAACTAGTATGCTCTTCTTACGCTCTTACTCTATTCCACTCTATTCACCCAAGTTCAGAAACCTATGTTATTACACAATTTTATAATTTTGTTATCCAAATTTTAAATTTCATTTTAAAATTGTACTATTACGAATTTATTAATAATAAATATGTTTTCCGTTGATTGTTTATTAATTAATGTGTCTACAAGTATGCAACCACCACCCGACAATTTTTGTGCTGTGTACATAGAACTTTGATTCAGACAGCTGAGGGCAGCAGGGATCTTGCCAGTGACGGGTAACGAAATTTTAAACAAATCTTTAAAGAATTTTAAGTCAAAAACTAAAATATTTAGAAAAAAAAATTATAAAGAAAAATTGTTGCTCTCGACGAGTTACATCACTGGTTAAATTTAATGCACTTATTTCCTTTACATCCTGTATATAAAATATTAAACTTTTGGTCAAATTCAGGAAAAAAGTTGCAGAATATATTTCTCGCTATGAAGAAATTACTGAAACGACGTTCCGTATCTTTACAGTCTCTCTATATAAACTCAGTTAATAGCCTAAACGTCTATACTACTTCCTATGAACAAATATACGAGTATTTGCTATAAACAAATTGAAATCAGTAAAAATTAGAGTAATATTTGTATAAATATAAGAAATATCCGTGCATCTGTGATGTTTGTGAGTGTGTTAGTTCTTGGAATGCAATAATTGAAACAGCATGGGAACCGTGGATAGCAAATATCTCATATCCTGCCGGCGTGTAATACGGTGGGGCGCAAAGTACATGGCAAGACCGCCAAGTGCTCGGGCTGGCTGTAATGAATAAAACACAGAGTCTGGAGTAGGGTGCGGTGATCGAGAGGGTCTCCAACTAGAGCTAGAGCCCGTGCAAATATACAGCTCAACCGCACATGTCACTCGCTTTAACAGTTTTAAGTATCATTCTTGTGGTAGATTTATTCCACCAGCCCCTTTTTTAATTTCCTCTACACTACTAAAATACAGATGGAAATCCGAGGATTAAGATGAGAGTCTCTGCGGGAAGCTCTTACTGACATACTTAAAAATTTAATTTGAAATTTCACGCAGAATATTACCTACAGACATATGAGTATTAGCAGATAGACAGAAGATAATTATCTATTATGTTTGTGTTTAAAATTAATAGAAATATAAAGGATATTTTTATTTGTTCATATGTTGTCAGAGAAATAAACTATTTTATATATAATTCGAATTTAGAGAAAAAAAAAATACTCAACAGAAAAAAGAACACAGCGAGAATTACCACGTGAAGAAAATTACTACACAAATATATAGTAACAAAACCACTCGATAACTATAGTAGTACCTAGTTAACTGTGTAATTTTTATTTAAAAAAATCTGATATGGACACCACAAGACTTCCTTGTACGCAAGACTAATATGGAATACTCGTATAGACCCAATTATAAAATTGCCGTAATTTAACATAAAATTATTTTTTTATTCTTTTTTGTCCTAATCCATAGCAAGCTTTACTACAAAAACCAAAAAGTATATAATTTTTAAATTTACATATCTCGCTTATACAAAGGGCTAATTTAATAATATTGGATGTGCTAGACGCAGAATTTAATTCTCTAAAACTATCAAAATAAAACCATTTTATTCAAGAAAAACTGTTAATAACTTCAGGTAATATATCACTTCCGGTTAGTCTATTTTAACTAAAATCTACTATGTTATTCCCATTGACATGAAAGTATTACCAAATTTTAAAAGTTTTGGATTATATTGTATAATAGTTTTTCATTAACATCTATTATAGGCTTCAAGTAAAGTTCCACTTCTGGAAATTATGTAATGACCAAAAAGGGAGATGTCAGTCCTAAATACAAAATTTCAACTTTCTAGGCTTACCGTTTTTGAGTTATGCGAGATACGTACATAACGAAATTAGAGAAATGGATTCAGGGATGGTCAAAATGGATATTTCCGTTGAAATCTGAAAACCGAAATTTTTTGCGATTACAATACTTCTTTTATTTTGTACAAGGAAGTAAAAATAAAAGAATATTTGAAAACGTTCAACAAACGCAGCTTGGGAACGAACCATACAGTTCAAAACCTGCCAACGAATGTAAACAAACATACGAGGTCGACAAAAATAAATTTTTAAAGAATACTAAATAAGACTGAAATATGACTATAGTAGTCAACAGAAGTTTACAGATAGGTAAGTTACAGGATAGAAATAAAACAAGTGGTACATCAACTAATTCTGCAGGAACACCGGAAGACCAAAACATAACCAATAGAGTAGATAAGTTTAAGATACAAGCAGGATTGGTAGAATAGAAAGGGAAAAGATGACGAAGGAAACCCAGATTTAGAATAAGATGGTAAGTAAACAGAACACTAATCATTCGGGATAAAAACTCCGCGGTAAGAACTGCGCATGTTCACCTCGGAGAACGATTGGACCCAAATTTACCAAGTCCAATACTGCGAAGAAGGTTATTTTATCCTTAAATTATTATTTTAAATATTTTCATTTAACGGTTATGTATATTGACTGGATGAATGGTTTGAAGGTTGATAACAATTAAATAGAATATTCAGGTCTTATTTATTTTAACGAACCCGAAAGGCTTGAGGTACTTTACCACATATATTAGATTATGTCCGGTTGCAGAAACGTTCATCAACACTTCAACACATTGTTCGGTTAAAGGTTCATCAAAACGAACAAATGCAACGCGATTTTTTGACAGCAATGATTTAAATGTCCTAAGAAGAAGGAAACTGATTCAAATTTGTTCGTTTTGATGAACCGCTAACCGAACAATACGTTGATGAGTGTTTCTGCAACTGGACATAATGTTTTAATACGGTTGTTATAATTAACGCTTTTCTGCTAAAAGTATAATATTTTTCGTAGGTAAACGTTTCTTTATCTCGAATACAAGGATTTGAATTAACAATAAAATATATACGAATCAAGTTTATGGCCGTAGGGTCAAAACTACTGTAAGTCCTAAATCTGTAAATATCGAACATAATCTTAACGAAACCTGCCACTCTTATGTACCTATAATATTTTATTCATCAATAAAAATAGATGTGATTATGTCAGTTTTTTTACAGATTTAAACTTAACCGTTTTGACCATAATACGCCCAGTAGTGTTAGTGATGCTATGCGCATATTATGACGTGAATTCGTTCTAAGGACTAATCGTCTCTAATCACATATATTTTACATAATAAGCATTGAAAGAATAAGCACCCCAAGAAAGTGTATTTTAAAAAGGTGTACTACCATTACTAAGTTTCAATATATTACCTTTTACTATTAATTTCCATAGAATTGAAATTATAGTTTATACAAAATCATAAATACTCATTAAATTATGTCGCACTGTGGCAATGTAATGGATAAAATGTCAGCAGTGGAGAATGTTAAATAATTCATTTTATTTTTAACCCATAAGTACACGGTCTCAAGGACCAACGATAGTTAAAATTAATATTATTTATGTAATTATAAGTGTGCATTAAGAAGCATGTATTTATAATTTATAAAATCTAAAACATAATTTACAAATTATTTATAGTCCTTTAACAATTACTGGGGCTTATTTTGTTAATAAGCTCATATTCCTTCTTTTTCAGCCGAATACTGCCTCATACCAGTGTGTGGGCTTGTGTGTTAAAATTTAGTGCTGTGTTCTGAAGGGGTAAAAAATTGGTGTAAATAGGTAGGTATAACAAGTAAAACGAGGGTACCACCGAAGGTTTCTGCATACTACTAATAGAAAACAAAATTTACTAGAAATAATTTTTTTATTGTCTTTCGAATTACTCTCTTTTTAATTCAACACATTTAATCATTCGACAAAACCAATCGTTAAAGCAAGAAATCCATTCTTCGTGACACCTGAGAGACCAAGTTTTCGAAGGTTTCCACTTTCAAATAGAAAGAAATCACAAGATGCAAAATCAGGACTATACGGTGGGTGCTTCAATAATTCTACCTTTGATTTTTACTTCCTTTGTACAAAGTAACGGAAGTATTGTATTCGCGAAAAATTTCTGTTTTCAGATTTCAACGGAAGTATCCATTTTGACCATCCCCGAATTCATTCGGACTAATTTCGTCGTGACGTCTATACGTACGTATCTCGCATAACTCAAAAACGGTAAGCCGTAGAAAGTTGAAATTTTGTATTTAGGACTTCTATAACATCTAGTTGTGCACCTCCCTTTTTGGGGATTTTTCAAATTTGGTATATAAGACTTTTATGTCAATTGGAATAACAGCAGATTTTGGTTAAAACAGGCTAACCGGAAGTGATATATTACCTGAAGTTGTTAACAGTTTTTCTTGAATAAAATGGTTTCATTTAGATTTTAGAAGTAAATGCTTCAAATAAGAGTTTTAGAGAATTAAATTCTGCGTCTAGCACATCAAATATTATTAAATTAGTCCTTTGTATAAGCGAGATATGTAAATTTAAAACTTATATACTTTTTGGTTTTTGTAATGAAGCTTGCTATGGATTAGGACAAAAAATAACAAAAAAAAAAAATAGGTGTTAATGTCAAATTACGTCAAATATGTGCAATTTTATAATTGAGTCTATACTTCATATTAGTCTTGCGTAGAAGGAAGTCGTGTGGTGTCCACATCAGATTTTTTAAATAGGCTTTAGTTTTCGCAACAATATGTGAGGATGCATTGTCCTAACTAGTTTACTTCGCAGACGAATTTTACGCACTTTTTCAAACACCCGTGGCAAACCAATTGTTGTGTACCAATTACCAGTTACTGTTTTCCTATCTTCTAATGCAATATTGGCATTAGAACCGAATTTTGAAAAAAAAGGAGGCAATCATTTTTTTACTAACACTTCGAACTCGTTTTACTTTGGTGTCTGTTGGAACGACCCATTGAGCTGATTGTTGTTTTGTTTCAGGTTCAAATGCATAAATCCAAGATTCATCACCTGTTACAATATTATACACTGCTTTGGATTTATCTTCGTTCTACTTTTTTAATATTTTCTTGCACCATTGTAGCTTTTGAACATCATTTAAATTATGTGGTATCCAATGGCAACAAACTTTCCTGACTTTTAGATGATCGTGCAAAAAAAAATTTATAGCGGCCATTCTAATGCCCAAAGTAGCCCGTATAATTCTGTATGTGACACGGTTATCTTCTCTAAACATACTGCAAATATCAGCTATGTTTTCATCCGTAATTGCAGAACTTGGCTGATCTTCGCGTAAATCATCACTGAGAGAAACTCGATCAAATTTTAATTCATTGTACCAGCTGTGAACAGACCTGATACTAGGTGTTTTATTTCCAAAAGCAGACCGAAGCCTTTTGAAGCACTGTTTTAAAATCGTAAAATATCAAGGCTCGTAAATTTTCTCTTGTTAACTGCAATTTCAATAAGACTTGGGGACTTTAAAACTGCTTAGAAAATTACTGATAACAGAAAACGAATTGTCAAACAATATGGATGTACGTTTGTTTTGTAATACATTCAGTGGCGGCGCTAAGGGGGGGCCAGGGTGGGCCCGTGCCCACCCTAGAAAGTCTTGTGCCCACCCAAGTGCCCACCTACTACATTATTTGTATTTACACTTTTGTAATAAAATTAATAGGGCAGAAATTACAGCCATATGAAAATTTCACCATTGTACATATTACCTGTAATTCATAAAAAAGTAAACACCCGATATATGTAATTATTTAAATTTAGATACCCTCGTCTTTATATCGTTTTACGTGTGTGTATGAAAAAAACTATATACGTAGGTATCTTTATTATTTAAAATAAATGGGTGCCCAATAGGCGCGTATACACGGGAGGGGAGATTAAGACGGTAATTACCCCTCCCATAACTTGATGAAAAAAAAAAACAAAATCAAACAATTGAAAATATAATTTAAGATTAAGAATAAAATTTAATAATGTATTTTGCACAGCTAATATTTGATTGCTTGTTTTTCGAATATAAATTTTGATTACGTAGTATGGATGTCAGTTAAAATATAATTGCAATAGTAGAAGTGCAGATGATATTCAATTTTGACAGTTTATTCAGGTAAGTTAACAATCCGTTAAATATATTCACTTTTCTAAAATGGTCTGTGATCTGGCAATTTATTTTTGTACATGAAAGGGGAAAAACATGCAGCTTCACATTCTTTGATAAAATGTAACGTTCAATAATAAGGCATTTGACATTGGATGAAAAAAAAAATTGCCCGCGGCGCCTTTTTTTCTGGTTACCTTTGCATAACCTATTACGACCCCCCTCCCCCTGGTGCCCAACCATCTTTTGATTGTGCCCACCCTACATTTACATCCTGGCGCCGCCACTGAATACATTTATTTTTCATAGCTACCTTGATTATATTTGTTTGTAGAAACTTTCGTTGCTACCCTCGTAGGTACGAGTATAACTAGTAACAGTAATACGTATATGCTAACATTAATATTAACAATATTAGATAATTTATAATTCGAATATAAGTAAAAACTTTTGTAAGTGAAGTTTAACGTATAATAAATATAATTATATTTTATTGAAACATAAATGAATAGAGTTAGATATGTATACTTAAAAAGAAAAAATCTGATGTGGGCACCACACGACTTCCTTGTATACAAGAAAAATATGAAGTATAGACCCAAGTATAAAATTGCACGTATTTGACATTAGCATCTATTTTTTATTGTTTTGTTATTATTTGTCCTAATACATAGCAAGCTGCATTACAAAAACCAAAAAGTATATAAGTTTTAAATATACATATCTCGCTTATACAATGGGCTAATTTAATAATACTTGATGTGCTAGACGCAGAATTCTCTAAAACTTTTATTTAAAGCGTTTATTTCTAAAATCGAAATGAAACCATTTTATTGAAGAAAAACTGGTAACAACTTCAGGTAATATGTCACTTCCGGTTAGCCTGTTTTAACCAAAATCTACTATGTTATTCCAATTGACATAAAAGTCTTATATACCAAATTTTAGATTATATTTTAAAATAGTTTTTCATTAAAATCTATTATAGACTTCAGATAAAGTACCATTTCTAGAAATTATGTAATGACCAAAAAGCGAGGTGCACAACTAGATGTTATAGCAGTCCTAAATACAAAATTTCAACTTTCTACGGCTTACCGCTTTTGAGTTATGCGAGATACGTACTCACGTACGTACGTACAGACGTCACGACGAAATTAGTCAAAATGGATTCAGGGACTGTCAAAATGGATATTTCCATTGAAATCTGAAAACCGAAATTTTTCGCGATTACAATACTTCCTTTACTTCGTACAAGGAAGTAAAAATGAATAAAAATAATTTGGCGTTAAAGGGCTTTAGATATAATAGCTATTGGTCGTGTGATGCAAAAAAGCAGGCCGGAATAAACATATTTATTTAATAAAATGTTCCTTATTCTTATTTTTTGCATGTTCCTGCTACCCTTCGTTCCGGGTAACAGTGTACCATCCTCCCTATCTCCGCAATCTCGCTGATTACATGTTACATTGTGTCCGCCCGGCCTGATCAAGCATCCTGCGTCTCACACCGCACACCCCCGCAGCCCTACACACAAGTTTTTTACTTCTACACTCCACGACCATCACTCACTGTACATGATATGGACTTGCCGTAATCCAGATTAGGTGTTGGCAGAATACGGGGGCGGTAATTACAAATGTCTTTGAGTTGAGGTGGAGCTGGATGCGGTGATTGAAAATGAGATAAATCAAGATTAATATAATTAAACTCTATATTTATAATCATTTTATGATGAATAAATCTTTCATTTTTATTGGTTTTTATTGAACGGGCTATTATTAATTAATGAATAATGGTGGAAAAGTAATTATGAATATTACTTTGTTGTAATAATAAAGATCAATGATATATTTCATAAAGTTATTTGTCTGACTCGCGGAATCCCGACAAATTGTCACTAACGGACAAAACTTAATGATGCAAAGTGTTGTCAAAAACCGAAAAAAATTGAACCAAATACTCGCTTCTAACTATCGGAATCGGTTTTTGTTTCTTGATAATGGATCAAGTCTTTAGATACTGATAATAAACTCCATGTCTGTTTTTTGTACATTTATCTGCCATTTTAGTATTTTTTTATACGATCGCTTTTCTAATGTTTACCGTTAAGGTTAAGGCAGTGATGTGAACCACCGATCAGGAGGCGGAGGCGGTAAGTATATAAAAACAACGCCTATTTTAAAAATGACAATCCAAAATGTTTCAATAACTTAATGTTTTAAAATTTATTTTTTTTAAATTTCGTGCGTCATCTAAGATGACCTCTGGAAGGTAAATACTCATTTAATCGAAATCATAATACTTAAGGCCATATCACACTAGAAGTAGTATCTCTGATCTATGATTTCCTCTGACTATTTATTACGGACTTCTCTTCGGCGCATGCGCAACTGCCTCTGAAGTACAATAATGTAACTTTACGAATTAAAATATAACTGCAGAAACGTCAGAACTTGACATGTTTTTGTTTGATGCGCATAAAATTATTAGGCTTGCCCACAATAGACCTTTTCAATTTAACGGCTATCGCTTTCTATCGGTGCAAATAGTAAGAAAATGGCGCGAACAATTGCCAGCTGGGCTGCTAAAGGAAACGTCAAAAATATTGCAGTCATTAAAATACTCATATTCTTGGTGAAAATTTGCATCGCTAGACATTTTAACTTCAATAAAAGCTTTTGTAACTAATTTCGATAAGACTTTTTTAGAATTATCTTACATATTTCTCACATTTTATGTTTAAATTTTTTAGAAACAAACGCTAAGGATCTCAATTGTTCTTCCTATGCGCAGATCTCCATTGCGCATATCTTCTGTCTCTTTAAATTAAAAAGGTCCATTGCGCTATTTTTCCATCGTTTTCATTCATTTTACTTGAAATAATTTATGTCAAACAAATTTTAAATATGTTGTCATTAAAGAACTATCATAACCAATTTCAAGTATGACAATGTACCAAATGTCAGAAAAAAACGGTTTTTCGAACTTGCAGTGTGATAGATCGAGTTGATAATACAAAATAAGTCAGCGAAGAAGGTCAGAGATATGATTGTAGTGTGATAAGGCCTTTATAGTCTTTGAGATAGCAGATGTCAAAAACCCCGATCAGAACATGCGCTTATATGTTTCATTAA
Organism: Harpalus rubripes; assembly: GCA_963082715.1. Classification (NCBI taxonomy): domain Eukaryota; kingdom Metazoa; phylum Arthropoda; class Insecta; order Coleoptera; family Carabidae; genus Harpalus; species Harpalus rubripes. The sequence continues at coordinate 18,080,825 of OY720457.1, forward strand.
TTCATTGTCTATCTAGCACTTCATATTTCTAGTTAATTTCTACTATATATAAAAGTTAACCACTTTGATATTTTCTTATGTTTGTGAAGGTATTCTAACAGGCAGAAAAGCATCTTGGCACCTCGTTCATGGGTGCAAAGCAAGTGTTGCGGTTAGACACGAGGCCGCCTGCAGCAGTGGCTAATTACCGCGGTCGGGACACACGGTGTTCGGTGCCTTGCCTGGTGCCCTGGCCACCGACATTGACATGTGCAAGATGTCACGGGGCACGCGAGCCCTAGCCCTTTAGCTTCAAACACAAGTACCTCAAACGCTTGCATTAATTACATGTGAAGAGGATGTCTTCTCACTGCCGGTTGATATCTCTCAAGGAGAATATGTTATTACACAGGATTAAGCTCATTTTTTTAAATGTAAATATTCAGGGACATTCTGTAATTTGAGTGTTACTAAAAAGAGGCATTCTCACGAATCAAGTTCAATTGACCGATTATGGCTGATTAACAAAAGTTGAATGAAAACTGTAGTGGGAACCTTTGTTTGAATAATGTATAGAGTTGATCAACTTTTTAATGGATCAAGAAAAGTTTGACCCAGTCAAAGTGATGAGTCATTCCCTAATTGCTGTCAAGTTCGCTTGCAACTGGTTACGCCACACGTGTATATGTTTTGATGTTTGATAAAGTATTATTCAAAATTACCGATTTCTTAAATAATAAATTAAACAGTTTTAAAAAATCATTTTCAAAGAGGTTTGGAAGTGTTATGTAAAAACTTTTCTCTAACACTACTATGGAATTCATACAACTAAAAACTGTTACAGAATGAGGACATTCTGTCATACTGTTACGGAATAATATTCCGTAATAGGCAGTCACAGACCACTAGTTTTTCAATACATCCATTTAAAATACATGGGAAACGCAATTGTTTTCAAAATCAAGACGGCTTTGTTTGGCGCTTTGTTTCTATTATTTTGTCACCTCAACTGCCTTAACTGTCAAATTATAAAAGAAATAATTACAAAATCTAATTATACGTCTTGTTTTACGCGTTTTGAAGCTTTTACATGGTAAGTTAAATAAAAATTATTGCTTTTATAACATACCAATAATATTTTATTATTTTTTGCAAAAATGTCAAGTGATGAGCAAAATATTTTTTAAATAGTGTTAGAGAAAGTATAGTCTAAAACTCGTATGGAATAGTATTTCCGCCACTCGCGATACCGTAGACCTCGCGTACGGCTCGGCCTACAAACTTTTCGCTCGCACGGAAATTATATATTCCATACTAGTTATAGAATATACTATTAAAACTTTATGCGTTTCCGAACTTTCAACAGCAGTTCGTCAATTTTTTCTTCAGACATTCTTAAATGATTTCTATATCCACCCATTATCTTCCAATAATGCTAGTTCCTTCAGCAAGATTTTTGACGTTCCCAACCGATTTCATCTTAAAATCCATTGCCTTGCCCAAAAACGACGTTTCTTTTATGATTTTTGCTCATATTAAATAAAATTGTTTTTTGTTCTTCTGTTAACAATACTCTTGCTATCTGTACACCTTCATGCACGCCTACATTCGATATTTTAAAACTGAAACTGTTGATCAGTTACTTTTGAAAAGTGTGAACATAAACTGATTTGTTATTTCCAACTTTTTATGGTCAACTATAATCGATCAATTAAACTTGATTCGTGAGAACGCTCCTTAATGTTCACTTTAATACGCTGTGCTGCAAACGTTAACAGGGACGGATAATTTTTGAATTTCGCACGTTATACGTTTTCTTTTGAACTCATTTTGTTATCACGTTGGTATCGCGAATTGTAAAGTATATGTTAGGTTTCGCTCATATTGGACGCGTAGTATGTATTTGACAGCTACATATTGACAAGTATTTTGATACGCTCGGTGATTTTTATTTAAACAACAACAACAAAGAATCTTAAGAATTATTAGTTTGTGTTAAAAATGGTATAAAGTTGTGCAAATGTTGCAGAAGGTTTTTGGTGTAAAAGCTATATGGAAACCAATGATTTAAACATTGAACTTCCGGATTATCAATTTTAGCCAAAATTTAATATGTTGTTTCTCTGCATATAAAATACTTCAATACTAAATTTGACAAGTTTTGGAGTATATCATAATATATTTTTCACGAAAATCTCTTCAGAGCTACAAGTAAAGTATCACTTCTGGTTTATTAATTTAAGCCAAAATCTAATATGTTGTTCCCCTTGATATAAAAGTCTTAAATTCTGAAAATAAAATGTTTTGGATTATATTTTAATGTAGTTTTCATTAAAACCTGTGATGGGCTTCAAGTAAATAGTCACTTCCGGTTATCCAATTTTACCCAAAATCTAAACAACTCTATAAGAATACAGAAAGCTTAAATACGGAAAATATAAATACCTATTTGGAAGTTTTCTATACACGCATACGCACAAGCACACGCACACGCACACGCACGCGCGCACGCACGCACACATGCACACACGCACACACGCACACACGCACACACGCACACACGCACACACGCACACATCATCGTAAAAATTGTAAAAACGTGTTGTGGGGGCCCTAATTCGTGCTTATTCACTGAAAACTCACCATCGAATTTTTGAACAAATAACATTACCTCCCGTACCTACGGTATGACGGGAGGTAAAATCAGAGGTTGTTATATTAAAACAAATTACATCACCAAACTGATAATCAGCCCTATTTTGTAAAAAAGTTGTTATATCTTAGCAAAACTGTTATAGCAAATTACCAATAATAATAAATATGAAAATGGCACGCTTTACATTTGTTTCTATTGGTTAAAATATTTAGCAGCGCTGCTAAGATTTAACAACTTCCTTACAAAATAAGTCTGATTCATTTGTTTACTTTTAAATTTATTTTCTTCACTTTTATTAATATTTTCAAATTTCGGTTTAAATATTTTCTTGATTGCCTACTATGACGCCCATATACAAATATTAAAATTAATTTAAATATACAGCCTATATCAAATTTTGAAGACTTAATTAAGAAATGAGTTGAAAATAAACATATTATTATCTATAATTGTGTTTTTTAATTGATTTATTGCAAGAACCACGAACTTTTGGGTTTATCTTACAAATTTAATAATTATTGTTCCATTTTTGTTAGAAACAAATGAACAAATAAGTTCCACGTCGTTGGAATGTTGGAAAGCTAAAAATCTCATTTAAATGGTGTACACTTTAAACTTCAGCTTTAAAATCGATATGGTATTTTTAGTAAAGTAAATGTATAATTTAATTAATTTTAGTGCAGTCCCTTCACTTTGGCTTTACCGTTCATATTGGACTGTCACATGAATATAATTGAAGCATTCTTCATAAAAACATATGAAATGGGCAATACTCTCTATAAAACAATTCGAATATTTGTAATAATATGAATTAATAATGTCAGTTACAAATCAAACCAAATGAGTAGGTACATGATTTAAGGATGATCTTTAAGCAGAAAAAAACATTTATGTCCATTACATTGGATATAAAATGATTGATGCAGAAATAATTACTTTTAAGTATTCTTAAATAATTTACAACTAAAATACTAACGTTGGGAATTTTATACTTCATTATTCAAATTTATGCTGGTATGTGATTACTTGATAGTAACCTTAAATCATTAGTGAGCGAAGTAATTTTTTCAAGTCATAAATAGTCTCTCGTGATATTAATTTCTAATTATTAATTATAAGAAGATAATGACTGTAGGTACTGTACTGGCTGGTTTCTCAGTGTCGCGATGCGTGTTTGTTTCTCGTCAGAGGCGACTTGGCGTGGGCGTTTATGGAGCCTGGGCTACAAATTTTGGCTGTTTATTCGGGGTGCACCCACATACCTCCCAGGTTAGCCAGACGGGAGCCCAGACGTGGGCTAGGATTTATAAGCGACTAGGTCCATACACCCACCTTGTTAACAAATTTAATTACATTCTTAATTAATTTAATATACTAATTCTAGGTTATTTAGCGTGATTTATTAGAGGACTAGCGCATTCTCAGCGTTTGTTTTGTTTTTTGTTGTGTTGGACAAGGTAAACAAACGATGTTATATGGAAGTACTATTACACTATTACAAGAAAAATTAGACATAAGTATTAAAGCATTTCATGATGTAAATTAAGAGATTTACATTTATAAAAAGTAACCAAAAAACTACCAAATTTTGATATTAAGAAAAATTTCACACTAGCTCAGTAACTTAACGCTTTGAATAAGAATTTAATGTGCCCACTAGCTCTAAATCTAGAGTCTAGACAGAGTCTTAATTTTCGATCGTTAAACCATATTTTCTTGAGCTCGCAACGCAAGCATCTAATTAAATAAAATTAACACTTAATTATTTATTTGTATATTTAATTCAGACTTCTCCCTGTTTCTAAACTATAGAAGTAAATTAAAAAGTCAAATTTACAGCAATAAAAATCTAGATAAAATGTGGGAAACTTCTCTACTGTGATGTGGATAAGGTGTTAATAATTACTCGAAATCTCAGTCAGAGAGCATTTATTCTTCTTATGAAGAATAAATGCGGTTTCAGATTTCGAGTAATTGTTAACACCTTATCTAGATAAAATATTTACAAAAAATATAAACTATTGAACTTTCAATCTAATTAATAAGATATTACACATTTAGTTATTATAAAATTTATCTACTTTTGAATGAAAGAAGTTATGCGATAAATGTCAAAATGGAAATTAATATTTTCAGTAATAATGAAAGTGAGAATAAATAGAAAATAATTTGACAGATTTTTTGAAAACTTGAGTGGCTATTGCCAAATGGCAACAAGTTTGAGAAAAATCTGAAAAATCGTTTTCTAATTTATCGAACTCTCTAATTATATCTAATTAGATTATTTTTTGACCACAAGTTTCAAACAACGGAATCAGGCGTCATGCTATTGTAGCGCTATCTACTGTCGTAATTAACTAGCTTCATTCATTTACATGGCTCAGTTAACAAGTCTGTTTTGGTAACTAGAACACACTTTGACAATACAAAATAAATAATCAAAAGATATAATTACTAATTATGGTATTTCTAGCAATGGTTTCTATAATTTTTTGATTTAAATAGCACAAAATTGGTCTTTTTCGCTCATTTTGGAACATGGTTGTAAGAAATGTCAAAAAATAATCAACATGATTACTTAGCATTGAATTTTTTTTTCGAATTTAGTTTTAAATATATAATTGATTGCCTACTATGACGTCTTTATAAAAATATTATAATTAATTTAAATACACAGAATATATCAAATGCTTTTAAATGATATCTTTGTATATTCTTGAGAAAGTTAACGAACATATTTATTTTAAACTCTTCTAAAATAGACTTGTTTATTATTTTTGCTACATAAGTATATATTTTTTGATTCAGACTGATTTGTTTCTACTAATTCTGAATAATTGAACTAAATGCGATGTTATTTTTAATAATATTCATTGTAGAAAGCTACAGTTGTCTTTTAAAAATGCTCCGATATTGTCAGATTGATCGCGATTTCTTGCCCAGAATAATCCGGTGTCGTTTATTTTACCTTTTAAGAGTATCGGTTAGTTATTTTTACTATTCTAATCAAATTTTCTTTATTATAATTAAGCATTGTTTTGCTGTAATCAAAAATCTGTTTTAAATAAACTATTAAATATGTATTTATTTACATAGCGTTACAAGTTACTATAACTGGAATGCCAGAGTATGTAATGATGAATTCGTAGTGTGGCTTCACAACTTTTGGTTAACTCATTTTGTTATTACGATCAAGGTGATGATAGGAATATTCCTATACGTAACCATTACTACAAAATATAGAGTGTTAACAAAAATATAACAATTCGATGTGCTGATTCTCAATCAAAAAGAAGTTTTCCAAAATTCTGAAAATTATTTCTTATTATTAATTCTTGAAGTGTATCTACATTTTTAGAGTCACTAGCCGATATGAAATTTTTATTAAAAAATAATATATATATATATATATATATATATATATATATATATATATATATATATATATATATATTTAATTACGTAACTTATGTTGAATTAAATATAAATTAATTCGTAACTATTTATATTAAAATTTTTGTGTAGACCAGTGGCACTAAAAATGTAGAGCCAAGCTCATAACCTTTTACTAAATATTAGTAGCACTACTAATGATTGCAACTACTCACTATTAAATTATTTGCGCTCATAAAGTAAAACTAGTGCAAGTATAACTTAGTAGTACCTAATAAAAGAGAAATTTAGTAGTGATAATTAGTAGCACCAAAGGCTATTTTAAGTACTATTACTTGTTCACAAGATTGTCGTCATAATATTTTTTTAAAAAAATGGTTGAATTAAGAGAAAATCACTTGCCATTGCCAAAGAAAATATATAGAAAGAGGAAAAATTATGAGAAAAACTTACAGAAAATTATTTTAGGAAAATATACAAATATTTATTAGTTTTTCCGATTTTATTATATTGCAAAAAATACTTGTAATATTCTTATGCTGATTACAATAAAGGATATTTACAGTCCAAGAACATTGATTACAACAAAGAATATAAATCCAACAAAGGAAATTTCATTAATATTTCAATACTAGCATTTAGCGTAGAATATAAAATAAGGCATATGCAATAAGAATTACTGTACTTAACATCTTTTTTATTACTATTCAGCTAGAAAACACATAATTTAAAATAAATACACCTTAAACGTGTCTTAATATCAAAAATGAAATCCACATACTTTTAAAAAAGTTTTATTATTACTATTCAGCTAAAAAATACATAATTTAAAATAAATACACCTTAAACGTGTCATAATATCAAAAATGAAATCCACATACATTCAGAAAAGTTTTATCAGATATTTCACGTTTTCTTTGGCTAATTTCCACATTCAAAGTTGGTTAACCAATCTTGCCATGTTAAAAATCGTTAATATTTTTTCTTCTTGTGTCCAATTTTTCCCACGCTCCGTTTATTTGCCATTTTCTTTAGTATGTAATCTTATTTTTCTTCACTTCACTTCACAATTTCACTGCTCTCACCTCACAGCTGTCAAATCTGTTTTTCTTTATAGGTTACGTGCACTTAGTAGTACTCTAACCTGTATTAACAGATCTTTGTTTTCATGCTATCATATTTATTTTTGTATATTACTATCTCTTTCATTCAACGTTTTCATTAATAGTACAGGGTTGCCATATATAATATACTACTAGTTAAAATAAGCTAGTAGTGGAATTATGAGCATCTGTATCATTAGTTTTATACTAATCTATTTTAGTAAGTAACTCCTAGTTGTAAAATTTAGTAAAAGGTTATGAGCTTGGCCCGTACTCTTTAAGAATTAAGTAAATAATAAAGAATATTTTCCAGAATTTTGTAAAAATTATTTTTGATTGAGAATCAGCACATTGAAATGCATGTATTTTCTATATATGTTATCCTTTTTTAATACCCTGATTATTTAACGTCACTGAGTTCTAGGATTTTAGCATTTTACGGTATAGCAGGTTGGAAGACACATTTTGACCATGAAATGCTCTAATACGTGTGGTTAACATATCACATACCATCACAAATTGATTTATAATTTTTTGCTCAGATATGAAGCATTAAGCATAACCAATATATTTAATTATTCGGTTTTAAGTAGTATTTGTAGCATGTTGTGAATTCCTTAGTGGAAGGATAAGATGTTTGTAACTGAATATAAATATTACTTTTTACTTATCCATTACTCTATTTTAAATAAATATAAATAAATATCATCCATATCTACTTTTAATGGGTTATATGACCATATTTTTATTCTTCCGTTGTATAATTCTTTACAAAAGATACCCATATTTTTTTATATCGCTGAATTGTTGTTACTTCCGGAGAAAAACAACAATAAAATTTTGGACAGGGGATATGTGACGTCATGTAGGAGAATTAGAATTCATTTGATAAAAATCATCAATCATAGAATAATTTACATTCGGCAAATTACTGGAATCTGCTTTAAGAACTCAGGTTCCATTTTTACCTCCCGCTACCCTTGGTAAGGGAGGTATAGGGATTATGCTAAAAATTGCAAATCGAGATTTTGGTAAATTTTTAAGATTTTCACGATGATATCTGTGTATATGTGTGTATATATGTATGTGTGGATCCTCCACTCTAACTCAAATACTATTATTCAGAAAATTTTGAAACCTTGTATTTCGAACTTTCTCTATTATGGAAAAAGCCCATTAGATTTTGGTGTAAATCGGATAAAAGGAAATGGCACTTTACTGGAAGCTCAAAATAGTTTTTCGAAAAATACATTTAAATGTTATTTTTTCGAGATTAAAGTTATAAAAATTAAAGATTATTAAATTTTCTACAGATTTGCATTAATACTTTTTCTACATATATTATGGATAAAGCTATAAAATTATCTTAAATCCCAGAGCCTACGCTTTGAACAAATAATACTCCTTACGCAGTTATTCAAATGTATAAACTGACAGATAAATGTCACTGTCAAAGAACTAATCATTTCAAATTAATAATAGTAACGTTTTAAAAAGAAAAAAGTAAATAGAGCAATAGAAAAGGAAATCAAAACAGTTTTCAGCATAAGTAAATATGTAGATATGTATTTAGATTAATAAAAATTAACGATTCGCAAAAAAGTTTAAGCTAATTCTCATTATTGGATTAGTGAATTCTTTTCTATCCCGGTTTTTAAAATTTAATCTACATTTTATTATCAAAAAGGTAGTTACTTAGATTAGATTAGACTATATTTTAAGAAATAAACTGCCAAAATTAGAGTAAAATTTGCTAATCCAAAAATAAGGAATAGCTTAATCTTTTTTGTGACTCGGGCGGTTAATGGCGGGAGGTATTGTGTTGGCCACACCAGATTTTTAAAATGATTTATGTAAACAGCCTTCTTGAGCTATATGAGTCATATGGTGCGGAGATCAATGTCATATGATGAAGAGTCAATGTCATACGATATGACATTGACACTTAAATGCAAACCAAATTTACACCAAAAAAATCTGTTAAGTAATATCAAAAATTCGGTCCATTAAATTCCCACTTTTAGCTTTGTAATTTTATCATTATTATTGGTAGTCACAATTTTTATACTTAATTTCCTTCAATTCGAGAATGGTCATATAGCCCATTGCAGATATCGGTAATGACGATATACAGTCGATTACAGGGAGTAGCCTTACAGGCTTTTAAACCTGTCGTGAAGAAAGCACCACAGGAGTCAATTTTTAAGTTTCAAGACATCGGGCGAATACCAACCCGGACCATCTGATTCACAAACCGTGACTTTATAGGATAACTATTCAGATAACAGTTTAATTTTGAAACTAGATTTTAGACAAGAAAACTATAACAATATACAAAACAAATCCAAGTTTCATAATAGATTTTTTTTGACTTTTTTCAAACTACTTCGGAAAACAGCTCGGCCTACAAACTTTTCAGTCGCGCGGAAATTATTTATTCCATACTAGTTATAGAATGTACTATTCCGACCAAGTTTTATACTAGACCTGCGCACTAATCCCAACATAGGGTCAAACATGAAAATATTCTGTTTGGAAATATCTCAAAGTATGTAGACTTGGACCATGATTTATTATTCTCTCATGTAATGATGTTTAGCGCTCCCCCAAGACTTCTGATTTTTGATCGGCCGACAGTTTAATCGGTTGCTTAATTACAATGATTGTATACTAAAGTGATTCCGAATTGTTGATAAGAAGAGAGAGAGAGAGATATGTATATAAGAGATTGTGCTAAAAATCGCACACCGAGATTTTGGTTACTTTTTGAGTTTTGTAAATTCGACATTCCAGTGATTTCTGTGAGTCTATTTGTGGAAGCTATAGGTGCTCTAACTCATGGGGGCCCAGTCTGTTGGATCTCCTCTGGTCGAAGCGTCCAACAAATATTTGTCAAAGCCCGCATATTGAATTTACTATTTCTTTACGATTACAATGTACATATTTCATATTACCATATAGAATGAATAAAATAAAACAAAGTTTGACAAAATAGCAATTAATGCCGCATATATTTCATTGTTGACGTGGTTGGGTTCAGAAAGTGATTCAAAGTGAATAATTAAGTAATTGTTCTTTATCTGAGACTGACATAATATTAGTTTTTTCACTTTTTGAAACATAGCATCTATATCTATTACTTAATTTTAACTTTGGAGACTCATGTCCATTAAAAATGTTAAACCAGTCAACCGTTTCTCGTTTTCTAATCTAGGTAAATGTTTTCCTTTTGAGTTCCATAAAACACTTTATTTCATTCTCAGATCATGTTGTTTACTCGACGCAAGAATTGGTTTTGAGGGCCAAATATGGCTTGCAGGCCATGGGTTGGACTTGGAAACCCATGTTATATTAAAAAACTACCAATAAAAAAATGTCAAAGTTAATGTTCTATTAAAATAAAGAATCAATCAGATTTTCGAATCAGTTAGCAAACTATGAATGGTACCTGCATCCTATATCAAATTTAATGAAGAAAATAAGTTAGGTGACATCACAATATTTAGTACAAGATGAGTGATACTGTGTAAAGTAAGTAATGGTGAAAGCATGTAATACATATTCGGCCGGGTGACGGTATGCTAATGTATAACAGTTAAACTGTCATAAAAAGTTATAAAAGACCAGTTAAAAATGATAAAATATGAAGTAATATATTAAAAACCGCGAAGTAGCTGTAGTTTTAATTAGCAGTCTCATAAACCGTACGTAGAGTTACGATAGCACGATTAGTTAATAACCTTAGTTCGTAAAATTAATTTGCATGTATCGAAAACAGTGCTTGCTTGCTTGCAGTAGGTATAGTATAGTTACTACATGCAACGGAGTATAAACGTAAAGATAATTGCGCGTACGACGAAACTGATCTATCCTAATGTACGCTGTTAGCTCGTAAATTTAGTCCTAATTTAATGGATAAGTCATCGGTTATAATTTACGGCAGTTTTTTCATTGGTTGTAAAACATAAGTAGCCATTAGCTGGAGGCAGCGGGTAATATATGGTCGTATAGTCGCTGAGCCTTGCCGCCTGTCAGCCCAATCGCTTACACGCTGACGGTTTTACTACCATTTTTTCTCCCAGAGTCTTTTTTATTTGCGAACTGCATTTTTTGCCCCTGTCGCCTGTGTCGTGATTTGACAGTCGCGAATATTAATAAGTGATTTACTGTTCTATAAGCCACAAGCGCGAAGCCCAACTTAATCACTTCGCGAGGATTACACCCGAGAGGACACTAAAAACCCCACATTTTTTACTTCTGACAAATGTTGCTAAGATATACTTTCTTGGTGACATCAATTGCGTTGCGAGGAATAACTAAGAAGAATACTAATCGAAAATTTACAAAACAATTTATAACTTCTTTTTACATTTTTCATAAATTTCTGTGTATAAAATATACAAATAAGCAAACTTTCAGCAATTACTTGTTAACACTTTGGCTACTATGTGTACCATTGTTGGTACACAACTAGGATTTACCTGGAAACTGTATTCACTATGTACGTTCAAGGGATACGGTTTGTATAGGTTTATATGGGGATTTCGCTATGCGTTACTCTATGAGGAAAGTCTGGTGGAGGAGATAAAATAATAATAATAATAATAATAATAATAATAATAATAATAATAGACAAAGCGACAATGAACTTATATATGTCAATGCATAAAATTTTGTAAATTATAAAGCCCTGATAGGGTAGCACAAGTACAAATGGCGAGAAAATACCTTAGCGAAGCTAACTTCAGCATTTGGCTGATAATATGTGACATTGATTGTAATTTTGAATCGGATGATTCAAGTACCAACAAAAACAAAAGCTAAACGGAACGGAAGGGAACATGAAAATAAGCAAATAAAGAACGTTCTACGAGTGAGCATGACGTTTAAACTAAATAGTCCAGTCAATGAACACTCAAAAGGAAGGTGTAGAATGCATGGAGGGTGTTACAATTTTTGACTTCAGGACTTTGTTTGGAGTCGTTAGAAAGTATAGGACATAGGATATAAGAGGGGTGTGGGAGGGGAGGGGGTACCGAGAAGGTATCTATTCTTGGGTTTTTGCTAGTATCTTGAAGACCATACGTCTTAGAAAAAAAGTCGTTATATACAAAATAAAAGCTACAATTTTGTTATTTTAAGTTTTTTTTATCTCCAATCGATTATCAGATATCCGCTATCAAAAACCGAAAATTTTCAAAATACACATTTTGCCTATCGTTTTTCGTTACACATTTCTCTCTAGCACCTCATCTCTTCGGTGGACAGAAAATTGACACAAAAGAAGTTGTAGAGGATTAAATTTCCTTCAAAATGGTACATTTTGTATGTTATCTTCAACCGATCAAAAGTTATGGCGATTTGAAATTCCGGTGGAAGACTGTACATTTAGCCTAGGGGCCAGGAGTATGCGAGTTGGAAAGTGTGCGTCTACGGATTTTCTCTTCGGATTATGTTTACAAGGTTGTTAAGAGACTTTTTGAACTTGGTCACATGATCTGTAGTCTGTCAGTTTTTTCAAAATGGCCACCAAACATATGCTTGTTTTAATCCTCTACAACTTCTTTTCTGTAAACCAAAGGGATGAGGTGCTAGAGAGAATTTTAACAAATAAACATCAGGCAAAAAGCAAAAATGTAGAAAATTATGTCAGCTTTCATTTTGTATATAGTGACTTTTTTGCTACGATATAAACAAAGATATAAGCAAAAAACAAGAATAAATGTCCTTTTAGTATGGTTACCTCCTAAAAGTCCTTAAGTAAAAAATTGTGACACCCTCCATGCATTCTACAACCCCTTTATTAAAGGAATTATATAGTTTTCTTTCATATGAAACTGATATTTTTATTTTTTTTATATAATCTAATTTTGTTGAATTTTATTGATTTTTGGAGTAATAAATTGACTATCCTGAAAATTATCATCGTAGTTTTTGGAAGAAATTAATGAAATACCCTTCTAGTAGCTAAAGTGTTGAATTTCATTTTCGTTCCTATGTCTTAATCATCTAGACGTTTTTAGGGTACGAGTTGCTGTCGACTGGTGATCATACCTATTACCTATACATTATTGCTGAGCCTCCGATGAAAAAATACAGGTGTCTCACGAAAGAATGTCAATACTTCAACCATATTCTTTTAATAATTTCAAATAAAAAGTTCAAGCAGCTTGATCGAATCTCCAAATGTCGGGCAGAGAATTAGTGTCAACATTTTATAGAAAACGGAGCAATCATTATAGATGACGATCACAGCCGATTGAAATTAGTTGAGATTTTCAGCAGGATAGTATATGATAATGGCCGAGAAGCACTAAACGAATAAAAATGATGGAAAAAATATTTTATATGTAAATGTTAACAAAGTCCAGAAACAATTGAGACAAGTATTTTAATGTTATTGTATGTCCTGTCGTATAATTTATTTTCAATAAAATAACATTACTACCAATTACTAATTCTTGGATGTGTCAATTTACATAATACAGATCACTTACATCAGACTATTCGCGATTCAAGTTAGTTTTACCACCATGTTTTGTGACGTCACAATGCGGTCTATCCAAGTGGTAGATGAACTAAAAACTAACCTAGTTGTGTGTGTGAACAGCTATGTTTAAGAATGTTTATTATATTGTTATATACAATGAAACTGAAATTAAAGGAAGTTTTGTGTTATTGAAAAGCAACGGCTGAGTCCCGCAATCATAGTGAGGGAGAAGAAATTATTGATTCCAGACACATGATTATATGTGGAAAAGATTCGTTGAAGGAGATAACAATGAAATAAATATTTTTGCTTTGTGAACAATTTTTAACAACTTATAAAGCAGTTTACGTTTACATCAGAGCTCGACACATTACTTGCAGATAGTAATTGCATTCCCATTACATTATTTTTAAGAAAAAGGCTCAGAATCATACATTACATATTACTTTTTCAAATAGTGATAAAAGTAGTGTAATTACCAATACAATTTATTTGTAATGCTATTATACATCACATATTAGTGGAATTTGATTTTATTGTTTACGACTTTTATATATATATATATATATATATATATATATATATATATATATATATATACACAGGGTGTCCCATAACTTCAGGTACATATTAGAAGGGCATATAGTTCTTAATGTCCTGATTACGGAACAAAAATATTTTTTTCAAAATTCCTATAATTAAGGGTAGTTCACTTAAGAAAAACATTTTTTGTACCCCTGGATACTATAATATTTGGAATAGTGAAATTAGTTATAACTATTACATAAAATAATTTAACAATGAAATTAATTTATGCAATTACGTAAAGATTTGTCACACCAATTAAGTTTGGGAGATGTGTATGTAATGAAAAAAAAATCAAATTATTTACTTTATTTTTACAAAAACTGTTCAAAATTATTTCCATTAACAGCTAAACATAATGCAGCACGTTGAATTAAAGAAATTGAACAAGTCCGATGAATTGCATTCTCTTGTCTAATTCTTTCACAATTTTCAACTCGTTGCCGTAATTCTTCAAGGGTTTCAGGTGCCTCTTGATTATCATAGACGAGGGATTTAAAATTACCCCACAAATAAAAATCTAACGGATTGAAATCCGGGGATTTAGGGGGCCAAGACGCGGGACCTCCTCGACCAATCCACCTGTCCTCAAATACTCTGTCAAGATGATGTCTGACATTTCTAGCAAAATGTGGCGGCGCACCGTCATGCATAAACCATGCATTTTGACGTACATTAAGAGGAATATCTTCTAATAATTCAGGCAAATTATTATGCAAAAATTGTAAATAATCATTCCCAGACATTCTGTTACGAAGTATGTATGGTCCCAGTAACGATCCGTTTACCATCCCAGCCCAAACATTTAGTGAAAATCTGTGCTGAAACTGACTCCTGACAGCAGCATGTGGATTTTCTCCGGCCCAGTAGTGACAGTTATGAATATAATGTATACCATCACGAGTAAATATCGCTTCGTCGGAAAATATTACTTTTAACGTAAAATTGCCATCCTGAGCTTGTTGGTTTAAAAGCCATTCACAAAACCTTACTCGAGAGTAATGATCGGGTTCAATTAACGCATGGACCCGTTGAAAAAGATAAGGATGTAAATTATTATTCCTTAAAATTCTCCAAATTGTCATTCGTGGTACACCTGGTAGTTGACGAAATATTCTCCTTATACTAATTGTTAGGTCATTGCGTACCAAATCTAAGACAGCATTTTCAACATTTACTGGACTCCGATGAGCCCCGCCGTCTCTTCCCCGATTAGGTTGCAAAGAACCAATGTCGCGAAGGCGTTGAGTAAGGCTTACAAATATGCGATAATTCGGATGCCGTCGTCCCGGGGAACGTTCAGCGTAATAACGCTGAGCTAATCTACAGTTTTGCCCTGCTTCGCCATACATTAGCAACATATCCACTAACTCAGTGTTACTGTAACCATTCATATTTGTAACAATAATCAGAAGAGCAATATCAAAACTGTTATAAGAAACACAATTTATGTGGCCGGCTACTAGAAACCTAATGAAATGATTGTATTATGCAAACATTTCTTATTAATTAGATATAATACAAAGTAATATTTAATATTAAAACTACCTATTCAACCAGTGTCCCAAAACTGTTTCCTTCAAAAACCTCAAAAACTAATTTTAGAATTTTGAAAAAATTCTTTTTGTTCCGTAATCAGGATATTAAGATTGCAGTGGTGGGAGGAGCGGTTTACGCAGCAACATTTTAAGGTTAAATACGATTCTAAGATTCATTTCGATATAATTAAAATATTACATTAATCGAAACTTTCAGACACATCATTTGTAGGTGGAACATCTTCAATATCATCGATTTGGCAACCATTTTCATCAAACATGCGAAATTGAATAAATAATGAAATATTTTTGACAGTTATTGACAGATTGACAGTTGATGTGTCTTTTGTATATATATATATATATATATATATATATATATATATATATATATATTAACTATTTATGTTATATTATTAGTTATTTTCAATTATATTTACATTGAAATTATTTATTTCACTTAAATTAGGAATAAAAGTTGCAATACTTAAATAACATTGGGACAGTTTAAAACTGTCTCGTGTTTGCACCAATCACAGGCCGTGAAATGTTGTCCCTATACCAAACTACACTGCGTTCTTATACCAGAAACAGTATACTTAGTTCTTGTTCGTACAAAATCGTTTACGATCGGATAACACGAACAAGATTTTTCTTATCTAGGATAAGCGCATGTGCATTTATAGTAATTGTAATGTACAATTACAAATTACTGTGAAAAAGTAATGCAATACATTACAAATTACTAGGATATGAATGTAATGAAAATCACATTATAAAATTACTTATTACAATAAAATGTAATGAATTACATAATGTCATTACTTGTAATGTATTACTGCTCACCTCTGGTTTACATGTTATAGTAACATCGGCCATACTAAATGCTGGCGGCATTGTGACGTCATTTTTAAGAGCTTCATGAGTTGACCGCTAGTTGGCAAGCATTTTTCTTGAATCGCGAATAGAAGCACACTGTGAAACATCACTTTTGTTTGAGTAATTATTTGTAGTTTAGATTTAGGCAGGATTTGAACTTAGGTTATCAGGACAAGAACCGGTCACTTATGCACTTGCATCTACAATATATCAATTTTTATTAGATAATAATAAGTTTTCATGGGTGGTCGCTAATGAAAAAATATGTTATACACAGCTAATAATCACTAAGTTATGCGCTGTTCGCTGTCGTAAAACTTGTAAAAAGGCGTAATCATTTTTCTACCGTTCTATAACTTTCAGTCGTAATTTACTACACACAAATAATTTTACTGTATGTGTGAAAAAACAGATATTCTATAATTAATGATGTTGTCCAATATTTTGAAAACGGTCTGAAAATTAGCTGCAGGCTCTACTAAATTCCAGTTACAAATAATAAAATGATAAGCCATTAATTAGATATTTAACCTTCGCTTCAGGATTTTTTCTCGTTGACTTAATGAAGCCATTAATCATGCACTAAGACAGAAGTGTGAACAAATTATGATGTATATTTTTTAAAAATGATTAGTAATTTTTCGTCGCCGGCAGCGAAACACTCTTTATTAGTTGATAATTTTCTTCTCACGAAGTTTACCGTTTTTATTTTTGGTAAATTATTTCTCTAATAACGGCTTGGCTCAAATGCCCCTGCAGAAAATTCGGTAATGCGTCGAAAGTTTCACTCTCCGTGTAGTTTCAGGGCGGCAGGCTACAGGCTATGTGATTTTCAAGCTCTTGAACTTAAATTATTATTTTTAGAAATACGGAAAAATTTATTTAATCAGCAGGTTCACAGAGAAGTGTTCTACATATCTGCATAAGAACAAGGGATATTTTGCGAGCTACAGGGCTAATACACACCTGTATGGGTACAGTTACTGAATGTGTTTTACAATTCACAACCAAATTTTGTAAGTTTTATAATACGGAACATTATTAGTGTTGTCTTTATGACTGAATTTTAATGTAAATTTTTATCTATAATTAAAAGATAATCACATTTGGAGATCTGATATTTCAGTCATATAAATAATTAGTATAATTTGACCTTTGAACTAAGATGGCATTTTAATTTCAAATTGAGAACGATGGTCAACTGGATAAGATTATTAATCATAAGGTTAGGATAATTTGAAGCCTAAGCTAAGTACCTACTTGATATTTATATATATATATATATATATATATATATATATATATATATATATATATATATATATATATATACAGGGTGTAAATGAAATATGTGCATTAAATTTAACCAGTAATATAACTCGTCGAGAGCAACAATATTTCTTCATAACAATTCCGTAAATTGACGAGTCGTTCCAAGTATTTTTCTAATAATTGAATGCAGTAACAATAGCTCTGAAAAATTTTGTTTTAGCAATTGACAGTCCTGCCAGTTGTTGCAATTAAATTTTTATATTAGTAATAAACTTGTTTATAAGGTAAAATTCTGTCAAAATGCGTCCGTTTACAAATAGCGAGTACACTGACATTGTAATTACTTACCTATGGTTTATTTATTCGTATCTTTACTTCATTTTAATTTGTGGCGGATATAAAGACAGTGTTAGAGTTGCCAACGCATTTAGACGGAGCGTTTCCAAATCATACTGTTCCTAATATTCGCACATTTGTTAATCTTGTACATCCTTATCACAATACGGAGTGTCACATATGACAATTTAAAAAAAGCAACAGTTGTATCCATACCACGTGCAAAAAGTTCAATGTTTTCAGCACATAACAGACTTCAATTTTGGGAATGGCTCATAATGTTCATTAATGAGACTGAATTTACTTGGGAAGGTGTATTTATTATGCACAATACACATCTCGACGGAAAAATATGCTGTAAAAATTTTCATTAAAAAATGTTTGGGCGGGAACAATAAATGGACGACTAATTATTGGTACTCATGTACCTCGTTTAAATGGACAAAAGTTTGTACTTACATTTTTACTTCCTTATACGAAGTAAAGGAAGTATTGTAATCGCGAAAAATTTCGGTTTTGAGATTTCAACGGAAATATCCATTTTGACCATCCCTGAATCCATTTTGACTAATTTCATCGTGACGTCTGTACGTACGTACGTACGTACGAAAGTACGTGCGTATGTATCTCGCATAACTCAAAAACGGTAAGCCGTAGAAAGTTGAAATTTTGTATTTAGGACTGCTATAATATCTAGTTGTGCACCTCCCTTTTTGGTCATTACATAATTTCTAGAAATGGTACTTTATTAGAAGCCTATAATAGATTTTAATGAAAAACTATCTTAAAATATAATCTAACACTTTACAAATTTGGTATATAAGACTTTTATGTCAATTGGAATAACATAGTGGATTTTGGTTAAAACAGGCTAACCGGAAGTGACATATTACCTGAAGTTGTTAACAGTTTTTCTTCAACAAAATGGTTTCATTTTGATTTTAGAAATAAATACTTCAAATAAATTTTTTAGAGAATTAAATTCTGTGTCTTGCACATCAAGTATTATTAAATTAGCCCTTCGTATAAGCGAGATATGTATATTTAAAACATATAATTTTTGGTTTTTGTAATGAAGCTTGCTATGGATTAGGACAAAAAATAATAAAAAAAAATAGATGCTAATGTCAAATTACGTCAAATACGTGCAATTTTATACTTGGGTCTATACTTGATATTGGTCTTGTGTACAAGGAAGTCGTGTGCTGTCCACATCAGATTTTTTGAATAACGTATTTAAACTATTATGATTTGTCGATGATAAATAATCATCTCATAACCTAACAACTATGCTTTTTCTCTTCCTCCTCGTTTCTCCATGTCCTCTATTCACAGGTGATTAAAACCCTGGTTTAATACACTTTATAATTTTGTTAACCAAAATTTAAATTTCTTTATTTTAAAAATTGTACTATTACGATTAATTAATAATAAATGTTATTTCGGTTAATTTGTTTATTAATTACTGTGATTGCAAGTGTAACCGATAACCGACAATTTTTGAACTATTTGTATCCCACTTGAATACGGCAGCAGCCATTTGTTCTCCATGGGCGGGTAACGAAATATGCAGCAAATCTTTAAAGAATTTTAACTCAAAATGTAAAAGACTTAGAAAAAAAAGTTATTAAGAAATATTGTTGCCCTCGTCGAGTTACATTACTGGTTAAATTTAATGCACTTATTTCATTTACGCCCTGTATATCGATGTCTCCTCTCTTTATAATTATTTTATTTTAAATCAGATAGAAAAACTCTTCAAATAAAATTTATATGATATACTATTGTCTATGTACGTACAATATGCATTTGTATACAGGGTGCTCCATTTAAGCGCAAGAATATGTAACTTTATATTTCTTAATGGAACATCCTATATATATATATATGTATAGTAACGTTTTTTATTTATCTGGGTGAAGTGTAAATATTAGACAATTATTACTAATTAAAATTAAGTGTTTATTAAACTATAAAGAAAGTTACTATTAATTATATTAAACAATTATTAAAAACTAATTAAGATTAAAACTATAATTAACTATATAACACTAACACTATTTATTTAACCAATTAACACTACTATTTATTTCCACGATATTACAAATTATTTATTTCACTACGCGTTCCAATCTTAGACTGCCGGTCTGTTGCAGACTCTTGTAGACTGTTTACGCGATATTTATATCACTATATTTATATCACTATATACTTATATCATGTTCAACTGTCCGCCTACCGACCTTCACAGCGTCTATATACTCAACTAACTCAACAGCGTCTGTATATTCAACTGCTCGGACAGAAGTTATTCACCTCACTATCTGTCTATTTATTTATGTAACTCTCTCTCTTCCACAGCCTCAGTATCAGCAACTATCTGGATGCCACAATTCTTCAACACCAATGCCGAGTATCCACTCCAACTCGCTGTTACTGTCCTTGTATACCTAGCTTCACAATACTCGTCCACACTGCCGAGTATTCACTTTCACAGCTATCCCAATATACCAGTAACTTCCAGACTCGCCGTTACTGTCCTCGTACACTATAGCTTCCTAATACTCGTCAACACTACCGAGTTTTCACATCCACAGCTATCCCAATATACCAGTAACTTCCCGAGTACCTACTCGACACCAACTGCATACGCTCACCACGATACTGCTGTGCTTCTCAAACTCACTAACACTCTATATGAATATCTCTATGTCTCTCCATGTAACTAACTAACTCTCGAGCATAGCTACGTCCCTTATATACAGCTGCCATTATTTTCTAGAACAGTCTAGAATATTCGAACACATAATAACAATGAACACAAAAGGTTCAGGCGATCGGAAGTAATTAAACACGTCGCGACCAGTCTGTTTACATCGGCCGGCTACTAGCGCGATTACGTCATCGCTATAAATAGACACTCGCTTACAGTGGCGGCGACGGCGGGCGTCCCATGTTACAATGTTACAATATATATATATATATATATATATATATATATATATATATATATATATATATATATATATATATATATATATATATTGATAGTAAATTAGATTCCCTTTAAAAAAGTATGAAGTAATAAGGGGTCTAAAATTATAAATTAAGAAGTTATTTACCTTTATTCGTTGAATGATATATTTGTATCGTTATTATTAACAAAGTAAGCTATTGATAATTTGATCTATTGTTTCGAATTTAAACAGATAAGTTGTCAAAATACTCTTAGTTTCTCATTGTTGATGTTGATGTGAAAATGAATAATACAAATTTTAGTAAAGATGAAATGTTTAATATGATATTTATACTTGGCAAATGATTTATACCGAGAGCGGAAAATCCACATTGGCTTAGGAGTGTTGATAATCAGTGTATATGGTCGATTAATATTTGGGGTGGCATCGTAGGTAATTGCGTAATTGGACCATTTTATTTTGAGGAAAATTTTAACCAGTACAATTACTTAAATTTTTTGCAAAGTGAGCTTCCCATTTTGTTAGAAAATGTTAATTTAAGATTACGATATGACCTAATTTTTCAACATGATGGTGCACCACCACACAACGCAAGAATTGTGACCGAGTATTTAAATTCGACATATGAGGGATGGCTCGGCAATGGTTCAATAGTATGGCCACCAAGATCTCCAGATATAACACCACTGGATTTTTACCTCTGGGTAAGACGCAAAAAATAGTTTATAGGGAAACTCCAACTACGTATATAAATATGAAACACAGAATCCGCGAAGCATTTTTAAGCATTTCGCCAGATATGGTGCGTTCTGTACAAACTAATTTTATAATGTCACAGATATTATTTTGCGTAAGATTTTTATTAAATTTATTATGTTTTGTTTCTAATTAGCTATTTAGGTACGTAACCGATGCTGTTGGATAAGGGCTACATTTAATGATACTGGTATTCACGTATTTTATTTCAGTTCATTTCCAGATTTCAGTGTGAGAACATCGATATTATAGTGATTCAGGTGAGAGAGTTAATCTAGCATGTGTATGATTGTGAGTGTGCGTGTGAGCAGTACTGGGTACTGTTGTGGCCGCATCGTGTGAACCCGAGGGTCGCCAGCGTAGCAGCAGGGAAGGCTGTAGTGACCCACATCTGGTGTCGCCAACGGCAGCAGCAGTTAGGGCTGTAGTGATCTGATCCAGTTGGTTAAGAGGAATGTCTCCGGATCACCACCGAAGCGGCAGTGGTTCCGTAGTGGCCGCTCGTGTGAACCCGAGGGTCGCCAGCGTAGCAGCAGGGAAGGCTGTAGTGACCCACATCTGGTGTCGCCAACGGCAGCAGCAGTCAGGGCTGTAGTGATCTGATCCAGTTAGTTAAGAGGAATGTCTCCGGATCACCACCGAAGCGGCAGTGGTTCCGTAGTGGCCGCTCGTGTGAACCCGAGGGTCGCCAGCGTAGCAGCAGGGAAGGCTGTAGTGACCCACATCTGGTGTCGCCAACGGCAGCAGCAGTTAGGGCTGTAGTGATCTGATCCAGTTGGTTAAGAGGAATGTCTCCGGATCACCACCGAAGCGGCAGTGGTTCCGTAGTGGCCGCTCGTGTGAACCCGAGGGTCGCCAGCGTAGCAGCAGGGAAGGCTGTAGTGACCCACATCTGTGGTCGCCAGCGTAGCAGCAGTTAGGGCTGTAGTGATCTGATCCAGTTGGTTAAGAGGAATGTCTCCGGATCACCACCGAAGCGGCAGTGGTTCCGTAGTGGCCGCTCGTGTGAACCCGAGGGTCGCCAGCGTAGCAGCAGGGAAGGCTGTAGTGACCCACATCTGGTGTCGCCAACGGTAGCAGCAGTTAGAACTGTAGTGATCTGATCCAGTTGGTTAAGAGGATTGTCTCCGGATCACCACCGAAGCGGCAGTGGTTCCGTAGTGGCCGCTCGTGTGAACCCGAGGGTCGCCAGCGTAGCAGCAGGGGAGGCTGTAGTGACCCACATTCTGTGGTCGCCAGCGTAGCAGCAGTTAGGGCTGTAGCGATCTGATCCAGTTGGTTAAGAGGATTGTCTCCGGATCACCACCGGAGCGGCAGAGGTTCCGTAGTAACTAGCGGTACTGCCCGTAGTTGCCAACATGTGTGTACGGTGTGTGAATGCCTGAACCTTTAGTAAATGATTGCCTCCTCACTGAGTATTTCTCATGTGTTAATTCTTTTACAGAAATAATCACGACGTGAAGGAGGATTCCGCGTGACCGGGTTCGGCCAGGCGACGGTCATCTAGATTTGTTATTATTTTTGTATTAATACTGTATATACCGGTTTGGGTGATAAATGTGTTTTAATATTCTAATTTTCAGCGCTAATATTTAATCGTCATTTATAACAATCAGAAGAATAGAAAAATGTATCGAATTTGAAGGAAAAGTTTTCGAACATTTATTATAATTTTGCATTATTTAGTCTGTCACTAAATTTTAATAGCCTCTTTGTAATTAGTGTAATGTTTAAAATAAGTATTAATAAAAAAATTTAAATTTTGTATAAATTATGGTTTTTTCCACTATGAACTACAATTTTTTATGAACGTAAATAACTTCTTCATTTATAATATAATTTATTACTTAATACTTTTTTAAAGGGAATCAAATTTACTATTAAAATAAATAAATATTTATTTATAGGGTGTTCCATTAAGAAATATAAAGTTACATATTATTGCGCTTAAACGGAACATCCTGTATACAAATGCATATGGTACGTAGATAGACAATAATATATCATGTAAATTATATTTGAAGAGTTTTTCTATCTGATTTAAAATAAAAGAGTTATAAAGAGATACAGACCGATAAATTAGCCTATATATATATATATATATATATATATATATATATATATATATATATATATATATATATATATATATATATATATATATATATATATATATATATGTCATATTAGTTTGGAAATATGTGTAAACCCGAATGAAATATATAGTATACTTTTTAGATCTTTGAACTAACATTTTCATGCCCTTGAAAAAGTAATCTGAACGTTTATTCGCAAAATAACCTAAAACAACATCGTTCAGCGCATTATCATCCAAAAATTTTCTTCCTCAAAGTTCTTTCTTCAATTGTGAGAGAAGGTAGAAATAAACGGGCGCTAAATTTGGCCTGTAGGATGTATTTTCTATTTCATGAAAGAAATAGTCCTTAACTGTAGTCTTACAAATAACAACCGAAGATAGAATCGGGTACCCATTTAGCACTGACATTTGTCATCTAAAGCAACTCAAAAATAATCCAAAAACGGTTGCGTTGGAAAGCGCAGTATTGAGATACCTTTTCACTTTCAGAAGTCTCAGTTCCTCTTCGACACGACACATTTTCCGTAGCACTTCGACTGACCGACCATCACGAAGCGAAGATCATTATTAATGCTCTTTCTCGGTGGAATATGATAGAAATCCTTCTCCATAAAGCATCCAATCCCTGTGTGATGAATGTTACAAAATGTGTGTGTTCTTTTCAGTACGCAAATTTTAAAGTATGAAACCCCAAATGGAATGTTTTTGAAGTGACATAGTGCATTGGAATGTTTCTGAAGTGACATAGTGCATTCAATGTTAGTCCAAAACTCAAATTAGTTATTTTTTATCATTATTATACAGATAGGTAGTGTTTTCACTTATGTCGGACCTAATAGAATTTTACCAGTCTGAATACCGAGTCTACTAGGCAACAATGATGAAGATCCATGAACTCACATATTTTAGAAATTCAACGGTATGCTAGTTTTAGTATGAAAAAACAATTTAGCAACAAAAACATTTTTTACTCAAATTTAAGAATATTTGAATAAACAGAAATGATTATTTTAAAAAAAAGATATGGAGTAATGAGCTTCTTCATCGCAGAATTTCGATAGTTTATGAAATCGCAAATAAGTTAGTTGTTTTAAAATCGGTTGTAAAACGTAGATAGAAGATATCAAATGTTTACAGGAACAATGTTCAACAGTTTCATGGATTTACAGTTTGATGTAAAACGAGGGGGGGGGGAGGTGATGCAGAAGATGATGATGATGATGATGTGGTGCTTACTTGTTTTCAGACGATGACGCTCTTTATTCTGACTGGTGAACGCTTGGATGATTGGCGTCCACGACTTGATGAAAAGGAAGGGAATACACACACTCTTACATTTTCACTTTTCACATCCACTCACTTGTTGACTGATGAGAGATGCTGACGAATTCTTATATTTATGGACATGGACGTTAATGATATTTACTGACTTTTTTTACATGATTATTACAACTTATTATTAACTATTTAATTGAACTACACACATCTAAATATAACTAATCAACTAAAAAGTAAAGATGCACTGGCATCAAATACTCGCGTTCGAGGAACGCGAGCCAAAACTCAAATTCTACATGTTTACATACGAGTACACACGTCTTCTCGACGTGACATACTAATGCAGACTATCTCAAAAACAAAGCGCTATCTTTCATGAGCAGATACCTTGAGGGGGTGCAGAGTACAGGGTAAGGTATGGCATCCATAACAAACTATCAACCCTGTACGTAGCTTGTAATAACTTAAATACTCAATTGTCAACACATAACTGTCAAAGACTTCTGACAGTAGACTCAACAAACCGCTGTGGGAAAAATGATAATTATTTGTAAACAGAATTTTGACTAACAAAGATAATAAGTTGAAATATTATTCCTGAACTATAATTTAGACAAATTTATAAAAAGTTATTTATTTGTTATTGCTCTTACCCTCGTCTTATACTGAGCTTTTTCGCTACATCAGTCACCCGTCCAAATTTTTGCGTCGTTTGGTGTTTTTCTTAATTCTGCCCACAACTAATACCTAGATATTATCTTCATATGAGCTGTTCGCGAGCAGTTCTAGAACTATACGCGAATAGTTCGTGATCAATTCGCACGCTCAACGTCCACACCACATATTTGAATTATAAACTCATGTTCGCCGTATAGTTCGGAAAAAGTTCGCGTTTGGATTTAGTAAGGACAAAATATAGCCAAAATGCCAATGTCAACCAGTAAAGAAGATGATATAATAGCTTATGTTAGCTTCACAATTATTACAACGATCGAGAAAGAAAAAAAGACAAAATAAAAGTATATTGCGTTTAAATGACGATTAGTTTGCGTTCTACCAATTTGTTGTGTCGAGTCCTTTTTCAAATTACGTTTTTTATAATTATGATCTTTTGTATTCCATAAATTTGTATGTAAACGATTTTGCTCTATTAAATTAATGATATTATGTTCGTTCTACTCCATTGTGCTAATTGAACTGAACACAAAACTATATTTCAACGTCCACAATGTAAATGCTGTTTGCTACGAGTTCGCGAACAGTTTCTTTGATACAGCTCATGTAGCGAACTTCATTCAAACGCACGAACCGAACTCGTGTTGTTCGCAATCTCTAGTACGCATCGAGTTCGTCACTTGTTCGCTAATAGTTTGCGAATAGCTCGTAAACTTGGTGTGTACGCGGCTTTATTTGACTACGACAATAACTAAGATATTGCTGCATAAATCCGGCTTTAGTGTTAAATTAAAACACAATACATTGTGCCCGTGTGTTTCGCTTATTGAGTATTTTCGGGTTAAAAATGAACACATACGAAACATAAACAAAATAAAAATTAAATTGGCAGGAGGTAACTAATCTGTTGGTCATATCAAGAATTTTGGTTGGGATGTTTTTACGTCCCGCTACCCTTCGTAAGGGAGGTATAGGGATCGTGCTAAAAATCGCATATCGAGATTTTGGTATATGACCAAGTTTTAAGGTCCCTAGAACCCAATTTTAACATTTTCACGATGATGTTTGTGTGTATGTGTGTGTATGTATGTGTGGATCCTTCATTCTAACTCAAATACTATCATTAAGTAAATGACCAAGTTTTAAGGTCTATAGAACCCAATTTTAACATTTTCACGATGATGTCTGTGTGTATATATGTGTGGATCCTCCATTCTATTCAAATACTATCATTAAGAAAATTTTGAAACCTTGTATTTTGAACTTTTTCTGTAATGGAAAGAGCCCATTAGATTTTGGTGAAAATTGGATAACCGGAAATGGCACTTTAGGAGAAGCTCAAAATAGTATTCTTCGAAAAATACCTTTAAATGTTATTTTTTCGAGACTAATGTTATTTTTTCGAGACTAATGTTATTATAAAAATTAAAGATTATTAAATTTTCTATAGATTTGCATTACCTAATACTTTTTCTATATATTTTATGGATAAATTTATAAAAATATCTATAATTAAAATCCCAGAGCCTACGCTTTAAACAAACAAAATGCAGTTATTCAAATGTATGTAACCGACAGATAAATGTCACTATCAAAGAACTAATCATTTCAAAATAATATTAGTAACGTTTTTTTTTTAAAAAAAAAGTAAATAGAACAATAGCAAAGGAATTCAATAGAGTTTCCAGCATAAGTAAATATGCAGGTATGTAATTTAGATTAATAAAAATTAACGATTCACAAAAACGTTTAAGCTAATCCTAATTTTTGGATTAGTAAATTCTATTCTATCCCGGTATTTAAAATTTAATATTAATTTTATTATAGCTCCGCTGGCTCAATGGTTAGAGCAACGCATCATGTCATGATCATGAGTGCCCTCGGGGCTCTGGGTTCGAATCCCACTAAGGCATGGATGTGTGTAAATGTGAACCCACTCTGTAATTTGGATTTAATCCTGTTAAGGAGTTTAAAAAAAGGTAGTTACTTGGATTAGTTTAGACTAATATTTTAAGAAATAAACTGTCAAAAGTAGAGTAAAATTCGCTAATCCAAAAATAAGGATTAACTTCATATTTTTTGTGACTCGGGCTGTAAATAGCGGGAGGTATTGTGTTGGCCACACCAGATTCTTTTGACTTGTTAATCGTTATTACGATAATTTAATTCTGTTATCTTGTACTCCTAAACAAAGCTGTCAGTCGTCATGTTGCAATGATATGAATGATTATTTCAAATTATAATGTTACAAGTGTTGACATATTTATTTAGTGTTGCAAGGTGTTGAAACATACGACAAGTACATAAAACCACAAAAGTTCCTCTTCACATTTTGCTTTACTGTACCATACCATGAGTAGAGTACGTAATGCGAAATCCTGTTTTGGGTCGTGCAGTTGCGAAACGCGAAACGTGAGCGATTGTTGCGTGACGCATCAGGTCGGATAGTCCTCCGCCCACTAACTGTTTAATATTATCATTACCTGTCGACCGTTCTAATTCCCCACCAGCTCAGCAATTACAGTCCTTTGAACCCCGAATTCTGCTAAAGTGTTGCTGCATTCTGACACTAAATGACTTCCATTTTCGGTAATTGCACTGTTTATTTCAATGACTTTCGAACCCAATATGACCTGTTAAATAAATGTGAGGTTATGCTAACTATAATATATACTTTTTGTTGTACGCTTCAAGCTATTTATTATTTTATAAACGCTGCAATTTCAGTAATACGGGGTATGTTATAAAAATTGGAAATATTGTTTCACACGATGTACCGTTTGAGAAATTTTTAGTATTTCTGCAAATCATATACCGGGTGTAACACGAAAAACGAAAAGCGGGCCATAGGCGTTTAATATAGGAAATCAGTTTTTCCTTGCGCAATGTGGTCTATTAATTTTAGACAATAATGCTTCAAATAAATGTTTAAAAAATGAAATAAGTGCAACGCGATTTTTCGACAGCAATGAATAAGAACATCATGCAACGTTATTTGGATTTGTTTATACAATTAAATTTACTTTAGAAATAAAATTTAATCATAGATTAATTTTTTATAAAACCGGGCTTTACAAAATTAAAACCTAAATAATATCTTAAGCATATTTCATTTTGCACGTTCCGTAACCGAACAAATTGAATTTAAAATTTTATAAAAGTTTTTTATAGTTAGTAATTGTATTGAATTAAAATCACATAAATGTAATGACATTTTACATGTCAGAAATTATAAAATATAATTTACATACATGGAATCACGCATTTCCCACTTAGTGGGTTAGCACAAACCCGTAACAATAATAATAGCATCAACCACAAAAATAATCACTCTCTCTTTCAACAACATTGTTACTAACCTGACATCGTACAACAAATATCATTAACATATTAAAGTGACCGATTTTCGGTAGCGAAATACCGCAACGGGACCACAATAATAGTTACGAAACAAATATAATTTGCATCAAAATAATACTTTTTAATAATTTGTTACTTTTCTTCGAGTGAATAATTCTCTTTTTTCAATAATTATGACTCCAATTGGAACCCGCAGAATAGCATGCGACATCAGCGGAATTTTAGGGAATTAAATTAATGGCGGGCAGTAGGACATGTCAAATTATGTAAACGTCAAAAATTATCGTTTTGTTTAACATAAAAATATGTTCTCATATGCTTAAATTTTATAATTTCATTTGAAAATGTGTGAAAAATAAGCGAATTAACGAAAATGAACATAATATACACCACAAAGTGCTGTGTTAAAGTACACGAGTACAACAATAATTCAAGACATTCAATAATTTTTGGGAAAGAAGATAAAGTTGATCGACGAACGTATAGGAAACAGATTTAAATATATCGCAACACTTTAATCTGATAATAAATATGCCTTTTCTTTGCATTTCACAAAAAGAAATTATAAAATTTTTGCAGATATGTAGTTTTAATACATCTATTGACAATACTGATAAATAAAGTTTGTACTAATATTTGTCCCTGTAAATTGCAGTTCCAAGTCAGAATTGCCATAAGTCAAATTATGCCACAAGTAGTAATTAAATCCGGATTTACGAATTATTGTCCCTCAACTATGTTTCTTGATAAAGGATTCGACTGAATAAACTTAACAGTTGTGTTGATTTAAACTTTTATCAATATTATGGGTTAGAAAGCGCTCATTTCAAAATGTAAACAAATTTGACATGTCCTATTGGACGCCATGACAGATGCGCTTATACAGCGCCGCCAACGAATTCTGCGGGTCCCAATAGATACAGACAATTTGACAGATATCTGTCTGATAGGTCAAATGTCATTACATTTGTTTCTGATTTTAAATCAATAACATGGCTAACACTATAAAAAAGTAACTTTTATAAAAAAATTAAATTCAATTTGCTCGATTACGGAACGTGAAAAATAAAATATGATTGCTGAATTAGATGCAGAATTTAATTCTCTAAAATATTTATTTGAAGCATTATTGTCTAAAATTAACAGGCTACTTTTACGCAAGGAAACAATGTTATCCCATGTTAAACGCCTATGGCGTAGTTTTCGTGTTCACTCGGTATATCAGAAATAATCAAACAAATTATGTCATTTACCAGAATTTCCTCAGTTTCCAATACAACAAAATAAACATATCTCAATAATTGTGGGAACTTACCGCCTTTCTGATAAATTAATTTTTTTTAGTTAAAACTGAAAGTGACCAATTACTCCTAAAAACTCAAATTGTTGAAGGCATTTTTTGAGGATTCTCACACTAACCGGTAGCGGCTTTTCGACTTTTTTAAAAAATATTATAAGGCATGATTTCTCGTTTCATACTTTGTTGTTGTTGACCTATGCACTCGCACCTAAATGAAAATTACCACCAATACTTAAAATGATTTATTTTGAGTAACGCCTCCGTCAATAACCGGTAATTATGTATATGAAACAAAAAATGCAAGTTGTTTGCATGCTTAAAGAACAGTAATTCACAGATGAAAAATTAACTAAATTTGTACGAATGTTAAGATTCTTCACATAATTCTACATATATGAAATTTTTTCAAGATAAATACAAAAAAAGTATAGGAAGAAAAGAAAAATTTAAATGATTCAAAAGAATTTGCAGAAATGAAAATATATTAACAAATGCACACCAAATAATATCATTTGCCGATGATGTTTTTGTCAAGAAGAACTTGAAGAAACATTCAGAAGATTAGAAAAAAACTATAAAAGAAATTGGACTTCTAATCAACGAAGAAAAGAGCAAACTGCTGGTAACTAGGAAAAGACAACAAGCTGAAAATGAAGACATAAACATTGATGCATACACATTTCAACAAGTATACAATTTTGTATACCTAGGTGCGATACTAAGCAAGGACAGTAATACGTCTGAAGAAATAAGAAGAAGGATAATACTGGGCAACAAGAGCTACTATGCAAATATGAAAATAGTGAAGTTGAAAGCAGTATCACAAAACACTAAGCTAAAAATATACAGGCTGTCCCATAACTTCAGGTACATATTAGAAGGGCATATAGTTCTTAATGTCCTGATAACGGAACAAAAAGAATTTTTTCAAAATTCAAAAATTAGTTTTTGAGGTTTTTGAAGGAAACAGTTTTGGGACACTGGTTGAATAGGTTGTGTGTTTTTGCATTACATACACATCTCCCATACTTAATTGGTGTGACAAAGCTTTACGTAATTGCATAAATTAATTTCATTGTTAAATTATGTTATGTAACAGTTATAACTAATTTCACTATTCCAAATATTATAGTATCCAGGGGTACAAAAAATGTTCTTCTTAAGTGAACTACCCTTAATTATAGGAATTTTGAAAGAATTCTTTTTGTTCCGTAATCAGGACATTAAGAACTATATGCCCTTCTAATATGTACCTGAAGTTATGGGACACCCTGTATAACACACTGAACTATGAACCATAGCTAAAGAAGGTGAAAGACTACTCCTCACTGGGTGTTTGTGTGTGTCCTTTCAACATCTCATCTCCATCAATTCAAAGTACAAAACGTCGAAGTTATAAAAAATATATGCGAAAATTAACTCACCCCCATTAATATCGATTGTAATAAGTTATATGTAAACTTAAAATACAATAAAGAATTATTATTATATTATAGACTACTCCTCACATTCGAAAGAAAAATACTGAGGAAAATATATGGGCCATCGGAAGAAGAAGAAGAAGGGTGGAGAATCAAATTTAACTATAAGCTATATTAACTATATAAAAGACCTAATATAGTCGCGACAATAAAATCAAACAGACTAAGGTGGTTTGGACACGTAAAAAGAATGGAAGAGCATAGAATGCCACGAAGATCACTACAGTGTAACCCAAGAGAAACAAGAAGCAGGGTAGACCAAAAAGTAGATGGGCAAACTAAGTATTACAAGATATTAAGAAACTAGGAGTAAAAAATTGGACAAGAGCCGTACAGAAAAGACCAAAATGGAAGAGAACAGTCGAGGATACTAAGTTTGAACTAGGAGTGCAAGGCAGAATAAGAAGATAAAAATTGCAACATTTTAACAGAAGATTTTTTAAGAAAAACTAAAATTATGTACAAATGAACATAAAAAGTATATGTCTAAATATATAATGTGCAATATAATGATTAGATATTTTATTGAAAATATACGTTGTGCCACGTGTTCAGTATAGTTGGACGAACATGGGGTTCTCGAGAACTATAAGTTATGAAGCCTGTTAAATTAAATCAAAGATGCTCTAGTAGGCAGCCATTTAGTGGTTTATTTTTTGTTTAGCTGGAACATTGTGAAAAAAATGGATTTTTTTTGCACTTTTTAGGACACTTTTTATTGTGACATTCAATTTATTTTATCACTCTTGATTTCGAGATATAATTTTTATAAGTAATATACGAACACGTACATAGTGAAAAGTTACAAAATTGAAATTAGATTTTTTTGCTTTTCAACGATGTAACCTACCTATGTTCATTTGTTTCGAACAGAAAAAATTTAACAATAATTAAATTTATAAGGTAAAAGCCTACAAACAATGGTTGTGAAAATGAAACTACATCCACTTATTATTTTCTTAAATTCCATCCCAATTTTTTACTATCTAAGAATTGAAACATTTATGGCCATAAATATTTGTACATTCACAGCTACTTTTATAGTGCATAATGTAATGCATAAGACATACCTTTAATGCGTAAGGATAAGACAGACGTAGCATTTTCTGCTACAAAATTTAATAGATAGTTGACATCTGTATTTATTCAAATTACCAGTCAAAATTTATCATGGCAGAAAAGGATTGCTAAAGCTTATTTCCTTGTTTAATTTTATTTGAGCACATGGTATTACAAATGTACCACTAGATGCAGCTATTTGTTTCTTCAAAATCAAAGATTTTGAGATTTCTCGCAAATTCATATTAACAGCTGTCAGAAATTTACTTAATGTATAATGCTTAATGCATAAAAGCTTGAAGTTTGTAAACTTTTGTTGCTATCTGTAAATAGCTGTCTGTAAATATCTATCTGTAAATAGCTATGTATTAACGTTATGCATTAAAAAAGCTGTGAATGAGGCTTTATAGCTACATTTTTATTGTTGGTTAAATTGACAATATCAGATCGAAACGAATTGTCAAATTGTCAGTTATTAAATATTACTGCCAAAATTTTGATACGTACTTTTTTCTTAACCTGTAGTTAACTATAAGCTATGCAACTGGCCATAAATTTTCGATTCTGAATGTGTCATAACCTATTACAACGACCAATAAAAATACTAAATTGATTGAATTTAATCAAATTTTGACATACTAGTACATACCTATGAATTACGAAATTCATAATGAAAATAAACAAATTATAATTTATAACTTCGTTATTTATTTGTTTCATTGCCATATTTGTTTTTACCTTCAAAATATTTAAACTATAAGTACTGTGTTGTAAATTTACGATAAAAAAATGAATATAGCTGTTTGATTTCCATGATTCGTGTAATAAAATAGAATAGAATATTGAAGGAAAATTAAAAGATTTATTTGCTAAATATACGTGTATATATAAAAAATAGTGTTGGCAAACTGGAAATTTTCCAAAAAGAAATATTTCCAACAATGAAAATTTACTGGGAATATTTCCTTACTGCCAATGAAAGTTTCCAAAATAAATTCCCGGGAATATACCAGAAAGTTTCTGCGGAAATTTTTCCTTCTAACATAACCTATTTCAAGTACTTTGACAACGTCGTTGTTGACAAACAAGTGTGCACGTGTGTCTGTTATTTGCAAAATACTTTTTATAATTCTATAAATACATATATTCTCTATACTTGCGTAAAGAAAAATCGAAAATCAACCGATCCAATTTTCTGTAGTAAATGAAAAAATTTAACTGTGTAGGTAATATCTACTGCGTATTTAATGAAATTATAACGCTTTTTAATATATTCTAATAATATTTCATTGTAATATATAAGTATTTGGTATCAAAAGAAAGCTCGTAATGAGTACAATAATATTTTATGAGTTTTGAAAACCTAAAGGAAACTTTCCGGAAAGTTTCCACTGAATATACTGGGAATATTTCCCAAAAAAATAAATTCCCGGGACTATGCCAACACTAATAAGAAATAATAACTTTTGAACCCAAGAGTAATAAACTTATTATTTCCAATTTTCAAGCACAGAAAGGTAACTTGTGTGATGATTTCTCCACGAAAACTTTAAAAGCCCGTGAGATTATACTGGGTTCAGATAATTTCATTACAAAAATATGCGAAAAAAACAGATTAGCACACTCTGTAATGGATAATAAGACGTATTATCTTTTATATTCCAAAAATAATTATTCGTAGTGCCTATATCAATAAAGAAGTTATGATACAATAATAACTACAATATTTTGAAAATATGTACTGGAAACATAATTTACAACGTTGTGTCTGAGTAGTATATTTAAAACGTCGTAACTAGACATATAAAACTTTATCACCATTTGAGAATCTGAATATTAATTTTTCGTTTACAATTTTAAAATATGAATTAGTTGTACAATTTGTAGGTATTAGAATTACATAGAGAAATATGAAATTTCGCAAATACCTAATAAAGAGTAAACAGTCTGTGTCACTTTGAACAAAATTGTTTTTTTTTTTTACAATGGCCATACCTCGTTTCGTTGCTACCAAAAGCATACTTTGAAAGTAGTCTAGCGCGTCATAATGGTGCTGGTCTATGTGTTACGGTTATGGTATTTCCAAAGGTTCTATGTGCCAGCGATGATGCAGTTGTCAAATGGCAAGAGATATTTGTTGTTTTTTCTTATTGTTAGTTTATAACATAGAGTACTTCTGAACGGGAAAAGTTTTCTGTTTCTGGGTATATAAATTTATAAAATTAATCATAGTTGACCGGTCGTGATTCGAATGGTTTGAGCTCGATTTTGACGGATGTAAATTTAAAAATTAATTCCAATTTTCAAAAGACGTTGAGCTTTCTTCATGGTAGCTTTAAGAGGCTATGAGGTGACGGTCATAACAAAATCTGCGATTAGAAACAGAATGACACACCCAGAAATGGGTAATAAGCCGTAATGATATATATATATATATATATATATATATATATATATATATATATATATATATATTTATTTATTTATTTACTATTTAAATTTAAAAAAATAAACATAATTAGAATGTTTGTAAATAATGTAAGTTGGATTTTTTTAAATAATTGTAAGTACCAAACCAAAGCACCTAGAACGTTTCTCTCTCTCAATTTTTTTCTAATCGAAATATTGTGTTCGAATGTATTTTCTTCGTAATCTAAAACACATCGGATTAAGCATATATGTACCAATAATGTTATATTGTCTTATTCATTATTATTTATTTTCGTTTTTTTAGTCCTGTTGTTTAAATGTTACTTAACGTACTGCTTTCCATGGCGCTAAACATCTTAATCGCAACTTGCCAAACTGTGGCTTCGATCGTATTGGGTATGGAATGAAGCTTACAAACACAACAGTGCATTGTTTCATTAAGCACAGACAGGGTGAAGTTGTTTGTGTAGCTGACAGCTATCATTATGTAAGAGTAAATAAACTGAAAAGTGTATTTCTGTATATTTGATTTCTTAATTTGCAGTCATAGAAAAAGTATAGTATGGAAGTCGTTTTATAATAAAATTAAAAATGAACTTTAATAATAGATGGAGTCTAAGGTCTAAACTTAAAATTAATTTAAATAAAAACTAAATACGTATTTCGAGAACTAAGTTCTCATCATCAGTAGTGCAGCAAGGGAAATTTAAACGGAGTAGTCAAGATTACTCAACATGTCAACCATGCCAGAGGTCCTAACAATTCTGGAAAACAAGGGAGAGAACTGGGATTATATAGGGACGCGAGTCACAAGTGTATGATTACCTATAAACTAAGATAAATTTCGCCCAATAATAGTGAGTCATTAAATTTTAAAATCGTCCAATAAAATTTAACTTTGTATTAAATCGAAAAGTTTTGAGTTTGGTATGGGACCGAGATTTGCGTTCATCAAATTATTTTTATATTTATTTATTATTAAACTCTCGTAAGCATCTAAATATCTATCATTATTAATATGTTTTAAAAGTTTAATATTAGAATTGTTAACTTTGTAATTATTAATGAACATATGTTGAGCTACGCTAGATTTTTCTGCATTACCGTTTTTAGATGATAAAAATGTTTTTTAAACCGAGTGTCAATTTGTCTTTTAGTTTGACCGATGTAAACTTTATTACAATCATTACAACTAATTTTATTAATACCGGATTTTTTGTTAGTATCTATTTTATCTTTAGGGTTACCTTATAACGATTTAATGGTATTATTTGATTTGTAAGATACGGGTAAATTTTGATTTTGAAAAATTTTGTTTAACCTTTTAGAAGGTGTTAACGTTGTTGTTTAATTTTCCCTTGTTGCTCTACTGATGATGAGAACTTAGTTCTCGAAATACGTATTTAGTTTATATTTAAATTAATGTTAAGGTTAAGGGGTAATTATAATAGCTTTAGTTAAAAATGAACGTTTCGAAATTCCGCTCCTCAAATAATTTATTCAGGATGATTTATTATTAATTTCTTTTTACTTTAATATATAATATATAAAATATTAATTTAAATAATAATACAATCTCTTAGTTTATGTTCTGTAAACTCAACGATTCGGCAGCATACACTGCTGATTTCTTCCGGAAACAATAAATATATAATAAAAAATCTGGTGTAGCCAACACAATACCTCCCGCCATTTACAGCCCGAGTCATAAAAAAGATTAAGTTAATCCTTATTTTTAGATTAGCGAATTTTACTCTAATTTTGACAGTTTATTTCTTAAAATATAGTCTAATCTAATCCAAGTAACTACCTTCTTTTTAAACCCCTCAACAGGATTAAATCGCAATTACAGAGTGGGTTCACATTCACACACATCTATTCCTTAGTGGGATTCGAACCCAGAGCCCCGAGGAGACTCATGACATGAGGCGTTGCTCTCACCATTGAGCCACCGGAGCTATAATAAAATGCAGATTAAATTTTAAATACCGGGATAGAATAGAATTCACTAATCGAAAAATGAGGAACATACCTACATATAATTACTTATGCTGGAAACTGTATTGAATTCCTTTTCTATTGCTCTAGTTACATTTTTCTTTTTAAAACGTTACTAATATTATTTTGAAATGATTAGTTCTTTGATAGTGACATTCATCTGTCAGTTACATACATTTGAATAACTGCGTTTTGTTTGTTTCAAGCGTAGGTTCTGGGATTTAAAAAATAGATAATTTTATAAATTTATCCATAAAATATATAGAAAAAGTATTAATGCAAATCTATAGAAAATTTAATAATCTTTAACTTTTATAATACCATTAATCTCGAAAAAATAACATTTAAAGGTATTTTTCGAAGAAAAACTATTTTGAGCTCCTTGTAAAGTGCCATTTCCGGTTATCTCATTTACACCAAAATCTAATGGGTTCTTTGCAATACAGAAAAAGTTCGAAATACAAGATTTCAAAATTTTCTGAATGATAGTATTTGAGTTAGAGTGGAGGATCCACACACACATACACACAGACATCATCGTGGAAATGTTAAAATTGGTTTCTAGGGACCTTAAAACGTGCTCATTTACCAAAATCTCGATATGCGATTTTTAGCACGATCCCTATACCTTCCTTACCAAGGGTAGCATGAGGTAAAAACATCGCAACCAAAATCCAAAATAGCAACAAGTAACCAAGGTAACATATTACATCAAGCCATGCCCGACTAAATTCTAAACTGTCACAATGATTGAGATTATTATTCTTGATTTTAAAAAATCTCTATGGCTTCTCTAATTAATCTGTTGTTGAAGCGTGTTATAGGTCAAACAACAATTTTAAATTTTCTTGAACGAAAGAGAACAATATAATAAAGATCTGGATAACTTTAATTACTAATTTTACGAGAAATATTGAAAGAGAAGGAAAAAAATAAATGTTTTGCAATTAAAATTTGGAGAGAAAACAAGTATAACTGGAACTCATAATTTCTCTATTCGAATAAAATATTAATAATGACTTAGGATTATTTTGGAACATTTGAGCGTGAATCAGTGCTGTGGGAAGCGGGGGCAGAGCGGGGGCAATCTCGGCAGCCGAGCAGAGCAGATTATAAGTCATATTTTTCCATAATTACCAGACATGAAAGACAGCAGTC
The DNA here is from genome assembly GCA_963082715.1 of Harpalus rubripes. Lineage (NCBI taxonomy): Eukaryota > Metazoa > Arthropoda > Insecta > Coleoptera > Carabidae > Harpalus > Harpalus rubripes. Next base: position 18,119,627 of record OY720457.1, read on the forward strand.
GTCGCTGCGAATGCCTGCAAGGGCGTTCCTCTATTCACAGACCAAACTTCGTCAAAGCTTCACCTTAATTAATGAGTTTACAGGGACAGTTAGCCCTTGCCCTCATCTACAAAGAGCGGAAGAGAATTACAGGCCAGTGAATGCCTACAAGATCTACAACCAACACGAATAAGTACGAGTTACTAACTTACAGGTTATGTCACACATCTGTCAAATATACAAATTTACTAATAGCGTATTCCATTCATATATTTAGTTTTGCACTTAGAGCAGCTAATGACGTCACGCTCGGACTACTTGTTAGAACACATGCGTAGAGATGGGTCAATTTCCGAAATTTAAAGATACGGGAGAATTTCCAGATATTTTCCCGCATTTTTTTGGGACATTTCCCGAGGAATTTCCAGGAAAATATCCTTCGGGAAATTTCCCAAGGAATTTCAAATATGAATAAAAATTGTAACTGTAGTTTCTTGGTTTATTTGGTTTTATTTCTCAGTGATGGTAAAAAATACATACATATACTCGCGTATCAATATATTTAAGCATTATCGGTCATAAATACGAGTTGAGCAACTCAGTAAAAGCTAATAAAAAAATACTACCCCATATTTTAAAGATTCAATACATTTTCAAATTTCTTATATAAAGTAAAGGTGTAATATTCATAAAACCTTACATGAGTAATTCAAAAGCATCGTACTAAATTTTACACTTATATTTACTTAAAAAAATTAACCACAATAAAAATTTATTATAAAGGAAACTTAAATTACACAAAAAATGTAAGAGCTAAACGAACTACCTCAAATAATTTCTATATTATTAAACATTCGAGTACAATAAAATACTATAAGACAGTCTTATAGAAGATCAAGTGGGACATCCGATTAGAAAAGAAGGTATTTTTTAAATCATTGATTCTGAAGTTACTACGCAAAGTTATATATATTTTAAATGGAATGGTACATATTTTTTAGGCCCATTGGATAGAATATTTAGGCCCATTCGATAGAGTATTTTTCTGCATTCAACCATGTATTTATTTTACAACCTTACATAACAAAAATATTGAGAAAAATTCAATTGGAATTCAAATAAATTTTATTTTTATAGTTATTTTTCAGTTGGCTATGTATGAAAAACAAATGAGCTTAAATTAAAACTAAACAAATATGTATTAAGAACTTATAAATAGTGTTCTATTTGATTTCCATCCTAAATATTTCAAATTGACATAAAACAGTTATTGTTTTTCTTACACAGCATAGCCTACTGGAAAATAACTAAAAAATATAAATTATTTGATTTTCAATTGAATTTATCTCAATATTTTTGTTATGTAAGAATATAAAATGATTACATCTTTGATTTCAGAAAAAAAATCTTTCCAGTGGGACTGAAAAATATATACCATCCCAATTTAAAAACTTTGTGTTGTAACTTGAAAACCACAAATAAAAAAAAAATATTTTCTTTTCTAATAAGATGTCCCCTTTGGTCTTCTATAACATTGCCTTATAGTATTTTATTGTATCTTTAATAGTATAGAAATTATTTGACTTAGCTCGTTTAGCTGTTCAGCCGGTATAAATGGAAAACTAAATATTCAAAACATATTCAAAAAAGTTCGCACTAAATAAATAAATGGAAACAGTTATAAGTTAAACTCATAAACTGTATGTCGTTTAGCGAAGTGGTTTCTTTATTCTTATTTTTATTAGGTACTACCCGATTTTTCAGATAATTATAATATGTCATCATCATTACCGATATCTGCATACAAAGCAGATTGGCACACTCAGCAATGGGTACTATGCCGTGATGATATATTTATTTTATTTATTTATAATTGAGCAAAATTAAATTTCCACCATCAAACTGAAAGTAATTATAAATGAGATGGCGCTGGTGCTACATAAATTTGATACAAATTTGTGTTTGACTACCGTTTTTACAAGCTTTACTTAACTTCTTTTGTCTGTTAGCTACTTAGGGTTATATTTTTCATTCTATTTTCACATACTTCCGCATATTCGATATACTTGAAACTTAAATGACATTTACACTGTTTAGTATAGAAGTTGTTAAAATTATTTATATTATAAAAAATTTGGAATGATGTAGATATTTGAAGATATTGACACATCAATTTTCATTGACCAAAAAAATCATGTAAAAAGATTCACATATCTATTTACGAAAGACGAAAATCGATAAAATACAAAAATTAAATGTACTTATAAAAAAATTAAAAACATGTTTTTATTAAATTACTGTAATAATAGTTATTTGTATCACTAGGTCAGAAACTGAACATTTGCGAGACCGAGTTTATTTTGCAAATACGAGATCTCGCAAAACAGTTTCTGGGCGTGTGATACACAAGATTTTTTGTACCGACTGCTCCATAAATTCTTCGTATATTTCTCTACACTTTATTCTATGTTCCATAACCTAATAAATGAACATATATTTCTATCGGTTTTGCATTGCAAGTTTAATTATAATTACTTACATTTGAGCTTAAAATGCGTATTTATTGTATATCTATTGAAAATATAACATACAATCATTAGTTACATATATTTTATACACTATCGCATATTTTTAATGATGGCGGAAACTCAATTGTATCACGTGAAGTTTGTTGTAATTACAAAAAAAACTAGTCCTAACTTTTAATTAATCTATACGAGATGTCAGTAATGACAGCATATTATTATTTTTATGACAAAATTAAATTATTTAAGTTACAACAATTTAAGATTTAGCCCTAAAATTTGTAAACATTTTGCTAATTCTTGTATTGAAAATAATCTTAAATTGACATATCACCACAACAGTAATGCCAACTCCTTTTGCCGGCCTAGGTCAGCAAAAGTGCATTTCTGGACAATTTTAAGTTCTGTAATACTAATCAAAATGGACGGAGGTACGAAAAATATGTTTTCTTAGGTTTTCTGTTACAGCCCCTTTTAAAAACTCTGAATATATGCATTGCTCTAAGTATGTATTTAATATTTTTGAAGACAAATATTCTTTCCTTTTTATTGCAATTTAATAAAAGCTTGTTTTTTAAAAAAAAAAGTGATTGTATTCTTTTTTAATTTGAAAAAAAAAAGATTATAATCTTTTTACATAATGTTTTTTTTTTTGACAATGAATTCGTTATTTAACTACCAAGTGTATATTGAAGGCGATTAAAGATCGAAACATTTTATCGCCAATTTACACACGTGTTAGGTACAATAATTTTTCTTTGACCGTATCTTACTTAAATGAAAAATCTAATTTTATTCCATGAAACCAAGTTTTAGGCTAGTAATAGTTGACCGAATGTGGGGTCTCGTGGCCGCGTGCCTGAGTGTCAGGTCGAGAATCTGGGGAACCGGGTTCGATCCCGACCGACGCCAAATATTTCCAATTTTAAATGGCACAAAATTTACCCCTGTGGTGCACTCTCCACGCCAGCAATGAGTGCCCGTGAGGTGACGCCTGGTAAGCGCCCGCACGGTGCAAATATATCATCTTTACCGATATCTTTGTACACAGCAGATTGGCACACCCAGCAATGGGTAATAAGCCGTGATGATATATTTATTTATTTATTTATATTTATTTAAAATAATAAAATAAGAAAAAATACGGTTTGTTAAGATATTTGAGGTTACAGAAAAATATATGTATAGTATGTAACCTGTAAAAATTATAACCATTTCTCAAATGATTTGCATAATTTGGAGCAGAACAACCCATTATTGTAGATAATTTCTATGATTAATAATACTGTAACTCTAATATTGAATGATTGAAGTGGTTCCATATTGGCGGACGAGTCAGCTGTAATTTATCTAGTAGCTATAGTCACTACAGTCGTCCATTTACCCAGTGAAAATGTCACTATAGAGTGTTCATAATTTCGTTATTGGCTTTCCACATACTCTAACATACCAACATACACATATTTTATATATCGGAGTAATTTTTTTTTAAATAAAAAGAAAATTTACTTATTAAATAAATTTATATTATAATTTATGTTTTAATTATTGTAATCTTAATACTTGTCATTGTTGTAGTCATTTAGTAAATAGGAATGTAAATGTTGGATAACTTTTTGTTATGAACTATATGTTTTGATTATTGTAATCAATAGTGTCATTGTTGTACTTGATTATAAATAGAATATAGTTTAAATATTATTTTAACAATAATTACGATCCGTATTGAGTATTATAACATTAAATATTATATTAAAGAAAGTCTTAAAGTCACATTAATTAAAGCAAATAATTAACCTAATTATGAAAACGAGCCAAAATTATGAATTGTATTTACATGATTTTTATTTATGTATAATATGTATTATCGAAAAATTACATAAATTAACATTTAACGCTGCTCCTACACCTATTCATGTAAATAGGTAAATCAAACAAATATATATAATTTGAAATGTTATAATAACTATTTGGATTACTTTATTACCATTAACTATAAAGATTTCTGATCACAGTTTGTAATGGATACTGGATACGTATTTTTAATTTTGCCATAATTATTGTATATTTCCATATTAATGGTAACATATGTCGGTTCTTTCTATTTATGGCGGAGTAACAAAAAATACGGGATTCGTAATATATAAAAAATTCAAAAAAAAAAAAAAAATTGGACGGGTGAGTGAGTGCGTTCAGTTTACGTAATGCTATACTTTGATTTCATTCATCACTATCACTAACGTCACCGCCGATGATTAAAGGATGAGTATGACAAGCAAGCTCACTTCTCACTTAGTTCCCAAGTCTTATATAATTTTCATTTAAGTGTATGAAGTCTGGGACAAATCAGCCGGGGCATGTTTTTGAAACCGGGACGGCTGGCATGCCTATTCATAATTACCAAAATTCATGGTCTGCATAGTTTAGTTTTTATAAATAAACATCAGCGCAAGATTATATTGTAATATGTTATCAGTGCAAATAAATTCTTCTCTTATGTTTTATACACTATTTATTTGTTTATTGCTTTCCTCTCCGCAAACCTACTTGCCGCTTGATAGAAAAATGATCCGCACGAAAGCAGCGTTACAGCAAAGACTGAGCGCCATTTTAATTTTGCCAAGAAACTTTCTAATTACGAGAAGTTTTCTGATTAATCACAGTAATTAATTAGTTCCCAAAACGCAGTTATACTCTCAGCACATACGACAACGCGACCACTAATCTCAAACAAATGCATTTTCCACTTTGCATAAGAGTTCTGTTCTACTTCAAAAATATTCCTGTTTTGTTTTTCTTTTTTTCTGGAACTTTGTTCTTTTCAATATGAAGTGTCTTTCACGCAAATTACAAATGTATATCACGCAGTC